>JARYZH020000069.1:905531-1505531 GCA_030021035.2 Notholithocarpus densiflorus | reverse complement strand
TGGATTTTTTTTTTTTCATCACTCATCACTCCTCACTCAATTTCCGTCACTCATCACTCATTACTCATCACTCATCACTTAAAATACCCCAACTCCCTACACCCCACCCGTTTGGCACCATCACTCACTTGTCATCACTCAATATTTTTCACACTGTTTATGGGCCCCATACCTATCACTTGGTCAGAGCAAAGCTGTTTTGTTACCCGCGGAAGGTTTTCATCCCCATCTTTTTCTCTTTTCTCATTTCCCCTTCCCCCTTCAGCCCTGTCACTCTCCCAAAGCACAAACCCAAACCCATAAAAATTTCTCAAGCTCTCCGACATGGGTCCGGTAGCACGATCTCCTCCGTCAAAGCCCAGCGGCGCCAACGAAGTGTGAGAGACCCATGTGAGTATATTATCAAATTTATGTCTTTTTTATTTTCCAACAAGACCCAGCAATTCTCATTCACTGTTTTTTCTCCCTTGCAACTCAGTGCACGGTAGTCGCCAGAAGTCCCACTCGAAGCCCGTCGGCGAGTCCAGTCATCCATCTCCGTCGCCGCAAGACTCTCCGGATGCTCCTTAACCGCACGGACCTACGATTCTCTCACCGTCGGAGATGGACTCCGATCCCAAACGCCATTGATGAAACGAAAACCCAAACATCAAAAAAAGAAAAAAAAAAAAATTTAACAGAGAAGCAAACACCCAACCATCAATCACCCATTATAGGTTGAAATAGATCTAAACCATGCGAAATATCACCCTATTACCAACAAATCAAATGTATAAATCAAGCTCAAATGTATAAAATACCTTCGGAGTGGTGAAAAAGCTAAGAAAGAGGTCGGGGAGGAAGATCGGTGCAAAGGCGCGAGAAGGGTGTTTCCGAGGTCGAGGCGGCGCGGGTTGGCTGAGCTCCGATCAGTGACTGCGTGCGTGAGGAGGTGAGGGCAGGGCAGAGGCAAGCTCGGACTTGTGGTGGTATGAAAATGGAGTTGTGATCTGGTAGTGTGAAGTGTGTGAAGTGTGAAGGGTGTCCGTTGAAGAGAGCATCAAAAGACGCGCTGGTGTGACTTTACTCTGATTGTGGGTCCCACTCATGTGTGTTTATTTACGGAAATGCCATTGAAAACAGAGTTATGGAAACTGAAAACACATAAATCCAAACAGTCCCTTAGTTTTCTAAAACATCTTTCCTTTTCACCAATTTTTCCTCCATCACATGTTTAGATCATAATCCACGTCAATCTAACAAAACAACAGGACAAAGGGAAAAGAATTGGAATGGAAGCTTCAAACACTCACTATGAAAAACTAGAATTCATAATTCTCAAGGAAATAAAGCCTTTGAAGAGCAAGCAAAGGAAAGACATATATTAAGGAGAAATTGTCCTTATAAAGTTAAGATTGTAGTCGAAAATAACAAAAACAGGGAGAAGAGAGAGTAGAGTATAGAGACAAAGGGAGAGAGCTTATCGGCAAATAGAAGTCCTCTACTTCCACAGCCAAGCTCCCAAAAGAAAATTCCAGCCCCTGTCAACATGCCATTAGTGAGACTCTTCACATCCACTCAAAGTTGCAAAACAACAAAAAGAAGAACTCTTTACTACAAGAGGAATCCATACTTCCCTGGAATTAAAGCAACCACGTTTAAAACATGCAACTCTTATCTTATGCAGCTGTCCAAAGAAGATAAATCACAACACTGACAAAGCTCCCAAAAAACAAGTTAGATTAACTTGTAAAAGTTGTTATTAAGTGCAATAGATGGCAATAGAGAACGCAAGTAGGATAAAAAGGCAGACCAGTGCTGGAATATGTTAAAAACATACAAATACAGCCTGAAATATAGACATAGCAAGCACTAATTTTTGTTTAAAACTGAATTTTGAATTCTTAAACCCATGATTAACAACCAGCCAACATAAAGTGATTGTGCTCCAATAGAAGAGATCCAGCAGACACCTTCAACCAAAATCTATGAAATAAATCAAACAAAGAATTGTAAAGGATCATTTCTGAAGGCATAGCATATTGAAAGAAACTGATAAAAAAATTAAATCAAAATAATAAGCCCTTGAATTGAACAAGGAGTATCATGTAAGACTGAACAGCTTATTGAAAGACTCATAAGCAAAACCAGCCAGCAACCTGAGCAATGCATGGGAAAGTTTGACATTTTTTCTTTCTAAATAAGAAATTTGATAATTATGATAACTAATGAACATTTATTAAATTGTATTTGTATATGAAAGATTTTAACGTCTGTTCAGATATTTGGGTGTTGCAAACTCTCACCAAGTTATGCATTAGCAATAAAGTAACAAATCTTTTTCACCAAGCCTTAGTTATCCTGTCATTAAAATGATCAAACCCTAATATTTTTTCGTAGAAAGAAAGAAACCTACCAGAAAGCAATCACTAACGTGTTAAGAGCAACCCTAATTAGTAACAAACAAGGTCTTTCCAGAAAGCAATCAAGAGACGCATATATAGACAGCCGAAAAGTGAAATCAGCAGAAGCATTTTTCTGATTATTCCAGTCAAAACAAAAAGTTTAAGACAGATTGAAGACTTCTACGCAAACACAGTTTCTAAAGTACAGGAAAGTCCAAATGACAAATTCCCCTAGAAGATTAAAACTATCAAACATGGTCTATACAAAACCATAAAACAAACATCAAATAGAAGAACTCTTCTCCACGACAGGAATCCCACATTTCACTGAAATTCACATTCCTGCAGAAATATCAGTATTGAAGTTTTTAACATCTGTTCAGAATTTCAGGTGTTGCAAAACCATCTATGGAAAAATTGGTACGTTTTAGAATCCAAAAAAGCACAAGACAAATTCATGGAACCCTCAAAGCTTGAACTCTTCACTTGAGTACAAGATACATGAACGATAAAGTAAGAAATATTTCTCACCAAACCGTAGTTATCCTATCAACAAAATGATCAACCCCTCGTATCATTTGTAGAAAAGAAAGAAACCTTCCTAAAAGAAATCACCAAATTATTAACAAAAACCCTAATTAGTAACAAAGGTCATCCCAAGAGGCATTTATAGACAGCCCCCAAAAGTGAAATCAAGAGAAGGATTTTTATGATTGTAGCAGTCAAAACAACCAATGTTCAAGACAGTTCAAGACTTTTACACAAACTCAGTTTCTAAAGTAGAAGAAAGTCCAAATGACAAATTCCCCTAGACACACCAAGATTAAAGGATTTTTTATGCTCTTTAGCTCCTTTTTGCTAACACATTCGTTAAGTAGCCCCAAAAGCAAACATATTTAGTTAAGTATCATCTCGAGTCTTAGAGACTCAAGCTCAAATTGAGTCTCTGAACTTGAGTCACAGAAGGAACCAAGAGGAACTTGTGTTTATGTGAATATTTGAGGACCTGCAGGTGTATTTTTGGTGAATTTGGGCAGAGTCAAAGTTTCTCTTGGTTTTCTTTAAGGAAATTGAGCCTTAAAGACTTGATTTCCAAGTGGATTTTTTGTCCACATCAGTTTTTCCACCTGAACTCAAGTCTTAAGAGTCTCAAGCTCCTTCAGTGAACTCAAGTCTCTAAGATTCGAGATGCTACTTGTAAGTTTGCTTTTGGGGCTACATAACAAAAATGTTGGCAAAAAAAGGCCAACGGGCAAAAAAATCCCAAGAATAAAACTATCGAACATGGTCTGGAAAAAAACCATAAAACAAAGCATATATATTACTCAATGCTCAAATTTAAATCAAAAAATCATACTAACAGAGTTAGTTGGACATTGACAATATCAGCCCACTTTCTATGACTACAAAATCAAATCTAAGATTAAGAATAAAGAGGCATATTTACACAAAAAAAAAAAGATTTCCAAAAAACCCACCTCATGCCAGTCACAATAGGATTTAAGCAAAAGCCTGATTTATTTTCCCACTGCAACCATGACGCAAATTCAATGACCAAAAACTTAACAGAACAGCAGGAAAAAGGGCCATGAATTGCAATGGAATTTTCAAAAGGCTTGAACATATAACCCTAACGTAACTTAAGACTAAGAATGGCAGATACAATCCCAATATTGAGTATTAGAAAGAATTAAAACAAGTCAAAATTATAATCATAACTCTTTTGATTGTAAGATAGAACAATGAAAACAAGAGGAAAGAAAGAAGAGATTCTTGCCAAATCAAACTCTACCGCTTAAGCTGCCAAGCTCCAAAAAATAATCTGCTTCCTGTAGATATGCCTGGACTGAGATTCTTAACGTGCACTCAAAAGTTACAAAACAACAAATAAAAGATCTCTTCTCTACAAAAGAAATACAACACTTTACTGGCAACTGAGTAACCATGTTTAAAGCATGCAACTCTTAACTTATGCAACTGTCCAAAGATGATAAATCTCAACACTAAAAAAGCTCCAAAAAGCATAATAGGATGAATTCCTAAAAGTTGTGATAAGTGCTATAGCTATCTATAGAGAGGGGAACGACAAACATGCTTACTAGTGCTGGAATTAGTTACAACCACACACATGGAGCTGGAAATATAGACATTGCAAGAGCCACTTTTCATTTACAAAATTATTTTAAATTTTTAAAACAATAATTACCAGCCAGCCAAGTTCAAGTGATTACTCTCCAATAGAAGAGAACCAAATTCATCTAGAAAACACTGTCAACCAAAAATTTTAAATTAAAGAAAACTAGGAATTGTATAAGACATGTTTGAAGGAACAGTAGATTGAGAAAAAATTTTAAAAAAAATAATAATAATAATAACAAAAAGTTAAATCACAATAAGAGAGGAGTTTTCTAATTGTTGCAAATTCAAGACTTATCCAGAAACTTTGTATTTCCAGTACAAGAAAGACCAAGCCACAATTTTCCCTCCACAAAACATATTAAGATAAAAATTACCGAACATTATCCTCACAAGTTTATAAAGATGTCACACCTAAACAAGGAATGACTTGCAAATAACAAAAAATATTCCAAGATTACAATTTATGATGAAAATCCAAAGACATAAGTTGAAGCAATTTGATTCCCAGAAAACCCAACACATGCCAAATGCCAATTGTGACAATATAAAGCAAAAACGAGTCTTATTCTTCTCTAGGAAACCATGTTTAGGGCCAAAATGGCCAAATATCACAAGTTGGCAAAAAATATAGGGATCTACCACTGTTTGTGAACTATATAGTGATATACCACTATTTTGGAACTCGAGTTCCTCAAACTCGAGTTTGCTGAGCAACTCGAGTTCCAGTAACTCAAGTTCCATTAAAATATGCCATTGTGGCACCTGTTGAGCTAGATTTTTTAATTGAAAAATTCCATGTGGAACTTGAGTTTAGAAAACTCGATTTCCTTGTAAAATAAAACCCAAGTTCTATAACAGAGAATTCTGCTTAAGTGATAAACTCATCTTGTTCTCAGTCTCACTCTCCCTCTTCTTTATCAATCTCCCAAAACCCCAAATCTGCTACTTCACAACCATGGCCACCGTGCCAAATTCAAGCGAAGCTGACTCAACCACAAATCCCACTCTATCCGAAAAGAGTCCAGGCCACACCAAGTCTCCCATCTCTCACCGGAAAACCCACTCTCCCTATCCGTCACCATCTGCATCTGAGAAATACCAAAAGAATTTAATTTTTGGGTTCATGTCTTTCCTCCTCCTTTCGCAAATACCCGTCTGCATCTGCAGTTGCTCCTTTTGGGTTCATGTCTTTTTAATTCAATATTTAATTTCCCAATTACCCATCTGCGTTTGATCCCACGAGAAATGTCTAACTCCAACTTCTTGCTCAACAAACGTCAGCTTTCCTTTCCTTCCTTTATTTTTTTTCTTGCTACTCTAGTTCTCATAGACAGGGTCTTTGTTTTTCATGTTACTTTTCTTGTTTTTAACATTTTGGTCATAATTCTGTGGCTAGGTGGATATGGTGTTTCCACTTTGTTTGTCATTGTTTTTGAGTTCCATTGTGTTATTTTGTTCCCAAGATGCAGTTCTGTGTTTTGATGCATCTTTGTGTTCTAATTCATTTTCACAGTACTCGAGCTTGAAGAGCTCGAGTTGTATCAACAAGAAACTCGAGCTCCTTGAGCTCGAGTTCCTAATCCAACTCCGCCTACCATGGTGGCAATTTTTAATGGAACTCAAGTTACACAGCAAACTCGAGTTTGAGGAACTTGAGTTCCAAAATAGTGGTATATCCCTATATAGTTCACAAACAGTGGTAGATCCATATATTTTTTGCCAAAAAGTGGTATTTGGCCATTTTGGCCCCATGTTTAGATCATAATCCATGTCAATCTAACAAAACAACAAGACAGAGGTAAAAGAATTGGAATGAAAGTTTCAAACACTCACAACGAAAAACTGTAATTCATAATTCTCAAGGAAATGAAGCCCTTTGGAGAGCAAACACAACGCAAGTAAAGGAAAGAAATAAAATAAGGAGAAATTGTCTTGATAAAGTTTAAGTTAGGATTGTAGTAGAAAATAACAAAAACAGGGAGGAGAGAGAGAGAGAGTAGTAATAGAGAGACAAGAGAGAGGAACCCATATGTTGAAAAGCTATCTTCCTTCTTGAACGGGTCAGTCATTGAAGAGCATCTTGAAAAGCTATCTTCAAAGCTGGTCCCACCATCCTTCCAACTGTTTTATTGGTTAACATATTCTCACCTAGTGACTGTATATATGGAGCTAAACCAACCAACATATTGACTCAACTATCTGATAGAAAATCCAGGAATCAATTTTCTTTAATAGGGATTTAAAGATACCAGTCTCCTATCTATAGACAACAAACTGCATTCATCTTAGAATCAATAACTCACCTCATAAATCCCAAAATTAAAGATTCTGCTACACATTCTTGCCAAAACAGAACACAAAAGGGGGAAAATAAATACAACGTACATATACGTATCTTGTAAAGGGGTTTGATCTTCTCAAATAACAGCAGTAAAATGATTCAAAAGAGGTGAATCATTCTCATCAATTTCAGAGGCATGTCCCTAAACAGCGTGCACATCTACCAATAACCAAGACAGATTGAACCAAAATTGTTCAGCAGAATCAAACCACCAATATATATAAACTTTACATAAATCACAGCACAGAAATTAGAAATCATCAAAACCTAGGGCTCTCATAAATCTAATACTCATTTAGGTTCTAAGTTATAGTCTACCTACTAGAAAAATACCAGCAGAAATATCAATCAACATATATACATCATAACACCTACAGAGGCTCGTAAGTGCCACTATTATTATTATAATTTTTCTCTAACATCAACTAAACCTGTTCTCCCACACTTAAACACACACAGGCTCCATTAGACCTCTCATGCACTAAACTTTATAAAATTAATATATCAAATGGTAGTCAAGTCTGGCTGACCTTGTAACAGTCAAAGCAGCCTACTACCTTGCCAAGTTTACCCCTGATCACAGGTATTTTCTCTAATACTTAAGGTTGATAAATAGTCAGCTTTTTCTGTAAACATGTAATGGCTACCTTAATAAGTTGCAGAAACTACAACTCTATAATCACACACTTAAGCATACGAAGACTTATCGATGCCACTGATCCAATGCTTGGTCAATGATAATAACAAATCAGGTTTGTTTTAGGATTGAGAAAACTTTAGAGAACCTGAAAAACCAAAGAAAAAATACACCTTGTTCCATTTCATTCTTTTAAAAAAAGCATAAATATATTGTTAAGTCGAAGCTCAAAAGATTATAGATTTATTGAAGTCCAAGCATGGAAGTTCAAAGGAATCATAACTTTCTCAAAGAAATCACTTAGCTAACAATGTAAACAGAAATTGTAAGTTTATATATAATGAGTTAATTACATCAACTCACTCAATTTTCGGTTCATTACTAGCCCCCCATTTTATCAAACATTTTTGGGATAAACTCCTATCACAATTCATCTAGGTTAAATTTCAATATGAACCCAGTGGTTTTCAAGATGTCTAATGTAGACAATCACCCATGTAATTTGAAAAATAATTACCAATATTTTTCCTGTATATAATGCCCTTATCATCAGCACACTGTAGACCTAAATTTGAATTTGGGGTGATTAGTTACAACTTACATCAGATAATGCCATATAAGAGAAATTGTTTAAAAATTCTAACAAAGCAATTAAATCAGCAAGCAGGCACGAAACAAATAGTAAACATGCTAAACTTAAAGATAAAGAAACAACCACAAAGAGCTAACTATACACGGGAGTTGCACAAGCTTATTGAAATGAATAAGTAGATTTTTAAAACAATTTTTTTTTTCCAACGTGGTTCATGGATTCCAATGAAATATAAGGGCCGTAAATGGATTTTCAAGAAAATAACCCAAAATCAATTCACCCAACTACCCAAGCAAAACCAAATCTACAAATACGCAAAATAGAACCAACTCCTACCACAATCCCTTAATAAAAACAAAATCAAACACAAATACCTAAATCAAAACAAATGAAAAGAAAATACACCAATGGTTAGGATTGCAGTGGAAAATAACAAAAAAAAATGGGAGAGAGAAAGAAGTGATAGAGAGACAAAGGGAGAGAGCCTATTGCAAATTAAATGTTAACTACTTGCCCATTCAAGCTCCAAAAAGAAAATTCCCACACCTGTCAACATGCCATTAGTGAGACTCTTAACATGCACTCAAAGTTACAAAACAAAAAATAGAACTCTTCACTACAAGAGGAACCCATACTTACCTGGAATTAAAGCAACCATGTTTAAAACATGCATCTCTTATCTTATGCAACTGTCCAAAGAACATAAACCACAACACTGATAAAGCTCCAAAAAATAATAATAGATTAACTTTTAAAAGTTGTTATAAGTGCAACAGATGGCAGTAGAGAGAGTAAGCAGTATAAAGCAGCTAGTGCTGGAATATGTTAAACCTGTACAAATAGAGACTAAAATATAGACATAGCAACCACTAATTTTATTTTAAAAGTGATTTTTGAATTCTTAAACCCATAATTACCAGCCAGACAACATAAAGTGATTGTGCTCCAATAGAAGAGACCTAGCATACACCTTCAACCAAAATCTATAAAATAAATCAATAAAGGAATTGAATAAGATCATGTTTGGAGTAACAGCATATTGCAAGAAACTTATAAGAATTATTATATCAAAAGAATGAGAATGGAGTTTTCTTATTCTTCTCTTGGAAAACATATTATGAAATTTTCAGAAAATCCATGAAGAATTTTAATTTCCAGGTACATACACTCAGATTGGCACTAAAAAATCATTTATGAAAGAAGAAAACATGATGAAAGATAAAACAACGAAAACATGATGTAAGAAAAGAGAGCTTACCCCCAAATCAAACTCCGCAGCTTAAGCTGCAAGCACCAAAAAAGGATCTGATTCCTGTAGACAAGTCAGGATAGAGATTCATAGCATGCACTTGAAAGTTACAAAACAATGAATAAAAGAACTCTTCTCCACAAGAGAAGTCAGAATAGAGATTCATAACATGCACTCAAAACAAAACAACAAATAAAAGAACTCTTCTCTACACGAGAAATCCTATACCTTACTGGCATTTGAGCAACCATGTTTAAAGCATGCAACTCTTAACTTATGAAACTGTCCAAAGATGATAAATCACAACACTGAAATATAGACATAGCAAGCCCCAATTTCTGTCAAACAAATGGAGCCAGAAATATAGACATAGCAAGCCACAATTTTTGTCTTAAAGTGTCTTAAATTCTTAAACCATAATTATCAGCCAGCCAACAAAAAGTGATTGCACACTAATAGAAACAACCAAATTGATCCAGAAGACGCCTTCAACCAAAATCTATAAAATAAATCAAACAAGGAATTGTATAGGATCATGTTTGGAGGAACATCATATTGAAAGAAACTTCAAAGAAAAATTAAATGAAAAGAATAAGAGAGGAGTTTTATTATTGTTTCAGATTCAACAGTTCTCCACAAACTCTGTTTATCAAGTACAAGAAAGTCCAAATTAAAATTTCCTTCCTGAAGACATATCAAGATCAATATTATCAAACATTGTCCTAACAAGTTTATAAAGATGTCATTCTTGGACAATTCACTCACTTGCAAAAAATGAATTGCGAATAACCAAGCAAGTTCCAAGATTACGAATAATCATGCCAATCCAAAAAAATAAGTTACAGAAATTTAACGCCCAGAAAGCCCAAAAACTCAAGCCTAACGCCAGTTAAAACAGAAAAAGGCAAAAAATAATTGACTAAAAGTTTGTCACAATCCCTGTTAATCTAACTGCCCCACACCAATAAGAGGATTACCACATTCAAATTAGATATAACCTTGATAAAAAAGAATTGACTAAAAGTTTGAAATTAAAAATAATAATAAAATAAATAAAGGGACAAAGGAAAAAAATTGGAATGAAAGTGTCAAACCCTCACTATGAGAAACTGGAAAAAGAGAAAATATCAAAAACAGGGAGGAAAAAGGAAGAGACAGACAGAGCTTATCGCCAAATCAAACTCCACTGCTTACGCAGCCAAGCACCCAAAACAAAATCGAGCATCTGTCAAAAATAACATGCACCCAAAGTTGCAAAAGTTGAGAAACAATGAACAGAACAACTCTTCACTAATTAATCCAATACATTCCTAGCATTTAGATCAACAATGTTTAAAGCATACAAGTAGTTAAGGAAGAATTAGAGAAATCAGAATTAAAGAAATAAAAATTAGGAAATGAAGAGCCAAATAGCACAAGATTCGAAAATCAGCAGTCCACCTTACATGATTGGTTAAGGTGGACCGACACAACTTGACTATATTCTCCACGAAGTGAGGCCAACCTCTTTAAAAAATAAAAACAAAAATAAAAACACAGAATTATCACCATCACACATGGACTCGGAGGATCAAAAAACCACCAAAAATTTCTTTGAAGTCCGATGGACTTATAGCTTCCAAAAAAACAAAAATTTAGTGGTTTAATTTTCAGTAAAAAAGAAAAAGATTTAGACTTAGGCCCCCCTTACTTTGTAGCTTGGGCCCCCTCCAAAATCATGAATCATCAACCCAGCCCATGTTAATCTTAAAAATAAAAAAATAAAAAAAAAAAAGTAAAAAAACAAGTGTTCTGTGTATTAAGAAATAATAGTGTTCTGTGTCTTTCGTTTTTGTTGGTAGATGATTGCATCTTAATATATTAAGAAACAATGATTTTTGTGTATTTGTCTTTGTTGAAAGTTTCTTAATACTATATGGATGTGTAATTGAATTATTTTGATTTTTTTTCGCTTATTTCCGGCCCCCCCTAGCTTGAAATCCTGGGTCCATCCCTGCTTAGACTGGCAATCAATTGGCATGGAGAAATGTCAGATGCAAGAAACTAGTAAGAAACTTACAGCATAAATGACTTCCAAAAACTCAGACTCAGTCAAACTCCAGTCTGTTGGCTCATTGGTCATAAAGAATGCAGTTATCACCATCAAGAAAGCACTGAAAGAGTACGAATATGCTGTCCCTGATGGGCTGGCAGGGTACTTTGCTAGAAGTGGAGCCTGAAACTTTTCACAGCATTAGACTAAACATAAACAGACGTAAACTAAGCCCAAAAAAAAAAAAAAAAAAACAAAAAAAGAGAGAAGAAACTCAATAACTGGAAACCCACTAGAAAGACATTACATAAAACATAAAAGCGCCTATACTTTCTTGAATTCAAATTGATCAACTTCCAAATCAAAAACTCAAAACCACAATCTCAATCAAATCAGCATAAGTGTTTATAATGAAAACCCACTGCAATATATTAAAAAACATTTGTGTCTATGCAGACTCACCAACTAGAATTACATTCAATATAGTAAATTTCTTACTTGATCTCCTCAGGCTCAATGTAAATAGGATTTCTTCAAGAAAATCATCTTTTTTGTGACCTTTTATCATCTGGCACCAACAAAGAGTAGCAAAAATACATAAAATGAATTGAACAAGGGATAATATCATGTTTAAGGGAACAGTAAATTAAAATATTTAAAAGCAAATCCTGAGAAGCCAAGGGAAGTATGCTGCAACAAACCCTTAAAAAGTAGCCAGCTAAATGCTAGGAGTGCAATAGTAATTAATATCACACACATGCAGCCTAAAATACACAATGAAAGCATCAACTTTCATTTAGAAAGTGAATTTAAAATTTTAAACTCATAATTAGCTATCTGCCAAAATGGAATAGGCAAGTTTGCATACTTGTGCAACTATAGATTAGAAAGAAACCGATTAAGGGAATCCAACTGTGCTGCAACAAAGGCCTTAACTAACAGCCTACAGAAAAACATATAAAAATAAACTCAAAAAAAAAAAAAATAGAATCATATTAGATTGAACACTGTGTTGAATTTGACAGACTCATAAGCAAAAAGTGAAATTAACAAGAGAATCAAATCAATCCAGAAAGCACCTTCAACCAGAATCTATAAAATAAATCAAACATGGAATTGTATGGTATCACGTTCAAAGGCACAGTATATTGAAAGAAACTTACAAGAAAACGTGATGTAAAAAAGAACAAGAGATGAGTGAATTCAAGAGTTCACCACAAACTCTATTTCTCGAGTACAAGAAAGTTGAAATTAAAATTCCCCCTCATACACATCCAGTTCAAATTTCTTATTGATGCAATCAACACTGCCCAAGTTTGAGCATCACAAACCCAAAAAACGAACATCACCAACTTATATAAAAGCATACGTTATTGGGTGCTCATACTAATGTAGACCTGATTGGACATTGACATTACCAGCCCACCAACTTTCTATGACGAGGACAAAAAATTGCAATTGAAATTTCAAAACCTCACCAAGTGAATCAAGAATTTATGATACACCTGGAAACCATAGCTTAAGAAAACCAGTTATAGGCTAAGCAAACCAAAAGGAAGAGATCAGTTCTCCTAGACAAATCAAGGTTGAGATATTTAACTTGAACTGAAAATTGCAAGACTAACAAACAAGTAGAACTACTATACATCAATAGCATCCAACATGTTTAAGGTGCATCCATTTAGCTTCAATAGACTGAGGTGGTCAATAGGAGCTTGGGCAACCTCCTAAGGTGTTTTGTAAGGGACAAACCTAAGGAATGGGAGAATGTTTTACCTATAGCAGAGTTTGCCTACAACTCATCTACCAATAGAACAACTCAACACTCTCCCTTTGAGATTGTTTATGGGATGCAACCAGCCAATGTTCTTGACTTGTCAAGCTTACCATCACCCAAGAAGGAGCATGCGAAAGCAACTGAATTAGCTGACTTCATACAACAGCTACATGCAGATATTAAGAAATAAATAGAGGCCAGCAATGCTAAGTACAAGGCACAAGCTAACAAGAAGAAAAGGCAAGTGATTTACAAGGAAGGTGACCTAGTATGGGTGATCCTGACCAAGGAAAGGAACCTGCTGGACCTCATACTAAGTTGCAACAAAAGAAGATCGGTCCTTGTCCTATACTACATAAGATCAATGACAACGCCTACCAAGTCATTAGTGAGACTCTTAACATGCACTCAAAGTTACAAAACAAAAAATAGAAGAACTCTTCACTACACGAAGAACCCATACTTACCTGGAATTAAAGCAACCATGTTTAAAAGATGCAACTCTTATCTTATGCAACTGTCCAAAGAACATAAATCACAACAATGACAAAGCTATAAAAAAAAAAAATTAATAGATTAACTTTTAAAAGTTGTTATAAGTGTCATACATAGCAGTAGAGAGAGTAAGCAGTATAAACCAGCTGACTTGTGCTAGAATATGTTAAAACCATACGAATAGAGCATAATATACAGAAATAACAACCACAAATTTTAATTTAAAAGTGATTTTTTAATTCTTAAACCCATAATTACCAGCCACCCAACATAAAGTGATTATGCTCCAATAGAAGAGATCTCGCACACGCCTTCAACCAAAATCTATAAAATTAATCAATAAAGTGAATAAGATCATATTTGAACTAACATAATATTGTAAGAAACTTTTAAGAAAAATCATATCTAAAGAATGAGAGGGGAGTTTTCTTATTCTTCTCTTGGCAACCCCACATAAATTTCAAACAGTACAGACTCATATTAAATGACCAAAAACTTAACAGATTAGCAGGAAAAAGGGGCATGAATTGCAGTGGAATTTTCAAGAGCCTTATATATTTTTAAAATACTAAGAGAAACTGGAATTCATAATCTCAAGGAAATGAACCCTTTGAAGAGCAAACACAGCATAAGTAAAGGAAAGAAATAAAATAAGGAGAAATTGCCCTTATAAAGTTAAGATCGTAGTAAAAAAATAACAAAAACAGGGAGGAGAGAGGGAGAGAGAGAAGAAAAGAGATAGAGATACAAAGGAAGAGAGCATATCACCAAATAAAAGTCCGCTACATGCGTAGCAAAGAACCCAAAGGAAAATTTCACCTCCTGTCAACATGTTATTAGTGAGACACTCAATATGCACTCAAAGTTGCAAAAAAACAAATAAGAGAACTATTCACAACAAGAGGAACGCATACTTCCCGGGAATTAACGCAACCATGTTTAAAAAATGGAACTGTTATCTTATGCAGCTGTCCAAAGAACAGACATCACAACACTGACAAAGCACCAACAAAATTAATAGATAAAGTGCAATAGATGGCAGTAAAGAGAGCAAGGAGGATAAACAATCTGCCAAGTTCTGAAATATGTTAAAACCATACAAATACAGCCTGCAATATAGACAGAGCAAGAACGAATTTTAGTTTAAAAGTGAATTTTGATTTCTTAAACCCATAATTACCGGCCAGCCAACATGAAGTGATTTTGCTCAAATAGAAGAGATCCAGCAAACACCTTCAACCAAAATCCATAAGATAAATCAAGCAAGGAACTGTATAGGATCATGTTTGAAATAACAGCATAATGAAAGATACTCCCAAGAAAAATTAAATCAAAAGAATAAGAGCGAAGTTTACTTATTGTTTCAGATTCAAGAATTCTCCACAAACTTAAAAGAAAAATTAAATCAAAAGAATGAGAGTGGAGTTTTCTTATTCTTCTCTTGGCAACCATATTTAGATCACAATCCCTAATAATCAAACTGCCGCACGTCAGTACGAGAATTACCACATTCAAAGTAGATATGAGCACGCTAAAAAAGAATAACTAAAACTTAAAAAATTAAAAGAAATTAAAAAAAAAACAAACAAACAAACAACAACAACAGAACAAGGGGAAAAGAATTGAAATAGAAGCTTCAAACCCTCACTAAGAAAAACCGGAATTTATAAAGGGCCAGTCATTGAAGAGCATCTTGAAAAGCTATCTTCAATATGTTGATAGAAAAGTTTCCATGCTACTGGTCACCCAAAGCTGGTCCCACCATCCTTCCAACTGTTTTATTGGTTGACATATTCTCACCTAGTGACTGCATATATGGAGCTAAACCAACCAACATATTGACTCAACCATCTGATAGAAAATCCAGGAATTAATTTTCTTTAATAGGGTTTTAAAGATACCAGTCTCCTATCTATCGACAACAAACTGCATTCATCTTAGAATCAATAACTCACCTCATATATCACAAAATCAATGATTCTACTACACATTCTTGCCAAAACAGAACCAAAAGGGGGAAAATAAATACAATGTACATATACATAACTTGTAAAGGGGTTTGATCCTCTCAATAACAGCAGAAAATGATTCAAAAGAGGTGCATCATTCTCTTCAATTTCAGCAGCTTGTACCTAAACAGCAAGCACATCTACCAATAACCATGTCAGATTGAAACAAAATAGCTCAGCAGAATCAAACCACCAACATATATACACTTTACATAGATCAAAGCACAGAAATTAGAAATCATCAAAAGCTGGGACTTTCATAAATCTAATACACATTTAGGTTCTAAGTTATAGTCTACCTACTAGAAAAATACCGGCAGAAATATCAAATATAGATCATAACACCCATAGAGGCTAGTAAGGGCCACTATTACTATTATTATTTTTCTCTAACACCAACTAAACCTATTCTCCCACACCTAAACACACTCACACTCCATTAGACCTCTAATGCACTAAACTTTATAAAATCAATATATCAAATGGCAGTAAAGTCTGGCTGACCTTGTAACAGTCAAAGCAGCACACTACCTTGCTATGTTTACCCCTGATTACATGCATTTTCTCTAATTCTTAAGGTTGATGAATAGTCAGCTTTTTTCTGTAAACATGTAATGGCTACCTTAATAAGTTGCAGAAACTACAACTCTTTAATCATACACTTAACCATACAAAGACTTATCGATGTCACTGATCCAATGCTTGGTCACTGATAATAATAAATCAGGTTTATTTTAGGATTGAGAAAACTTTAGAGAACATGAAAAACCAAAGAAAAAATACACCATGTTCCATTTCATTATTTTAAAAAAAGCCTAATTATATTTTTAAGTCCAAGCTTGAAAGATTATAGATTTATTGAAGTCCAATCATGGAAGTTCAAAGAAATCATTACTTTCTCAAAGAAATCACTTAGCTAACAATGTAAACAGAAATTTTGCGTTTATATATAATTAGTAAATTACATCAACTCACTCAATTTTCGGTTCATTACTGGCCCCCCATTTTAACATTTTTGGGATAAACTCCTATCACAATTCATCTAGGTTAAATTTCAATATGAACCCAGTGGTTTTCAAGATGTCTATTGTAGACAATCACCCATCTAATTTGTAAAACAATTACAAATATTTTTCCTGTATATAATGCCCTTATCATCGGCACACTGTAGACCTAAATTTGAATTTTGGGTGATTAGTTACAACTTACATCAGATAATGCCACGTAAGAGAAATTGTTTAAAAATTCTAACAAAGCAATTGAATCAGCAAGCAGGAACGAAACAAACAGTAAACATACTAAACTTAAAGATAAAGAAACAACCACAAAGAGCTGACTATACACGGGAGTTTCACACGCTTAGAGCATTCTTATCAAAGGTTGTAAAAATTTTAGCATTTAGCATCTAAAAAACCAACTTTATATCATTTAACACATCACTTTACAAAACACCTAACATCAAAACTTCTATTTTTTTTACCACTTCATTAAAATATTATTTATTTCTCTTTTGTTTTTTTATTCTCACCACCCAAGCCACCACAAACCCACACATAAATTCATGGCAACCAGCAGTCAGCCACATTCACCACCACTAGCACCACCGTGGCAGCCACAACCCACCACAACAACAACAACAACAAAAAAAAAAAAAAAAACACAAAACAACCACCATCAGCCACCACTACCACCACCGTGGCAGCCACAACCCACGGCAAAAAAACCCAAAACTAAAACCACCACCACAACCACCATCATCAACAACCCACCACAGAACCCATTAAAATAGACCAACACCACCGGCCAAAACAACCATCATCACAATCACAAGCCACCTCCCAAAAAAAAAACCCATAAAACTTCAACACCACCACAGCACCACCACTACCACTGTGGCCCAAAATCAACCACAGCACACACCGGCACGTACCCTCTGTCGTCCACCTCCAGCAAAAAACCCATGTCAAATTAAGTAGTCTCTAGCGTGGACCCTGAAGATTGAACCTAAAATTGAAAACCCATGCCAAATCAAGTGATTATCATGAAAAAAAAACTACCCAATCCTAAAACAAATCAAGGAAAAATCAAACCTCATGGAGAAAGGCTGGTGAAACAACACAGGGAAAGAAAGAAGAAAAAGAGAAAAAAAAAAGGGAGTTGGTGAGAGAAAAAGAAAGAGGAAAAGTGAGAATAGTCAGAGTAGTAATAAAAAACTTTTTTTTTTTATAAGATTTGAGCTACAGTAGACTGTTATAAATAACAGTATACTGTAGATGAGATGCTAAATATTTTGAGTATAGCAAATTTGATGTGGTGTGATTTTTGTGGAATGAGATGCTAAATTTAGCTTTTAGCATTTTTCACATCTTTGATGTGAATGCACTTATTGAAATAAATAAGTAGATTTTAAAACAATTTTTTTTTCCAATATGGTTCAAGGATTACAATGAAATAAGGGCTGTAAATGGATTTTCAATAAAATAACCCAAAATCAATTAACTTAACTACCCAAGCAAAACCAAATCTACAAATATGCAAAATAGAACCAACTCCAACCACAATCCCTTAATGAAAACAAAATCTAACACAAATACCTAAATCAAAACGAATGAAAAGAAAATACACCAATGGTTAGGATCACAGTAGAAAATAACAAAAAAAAAAATTGGAGAGAGAAAGAAGTGATAGAGAGGCAAAGGGAGAGAGCCTATTGCAAATTAAAAGTTCACTACTTGCATATCCAAGCTCCAAAAAGAAAATTCCCGCACCTGTCAATATGTCATTAGTGACACTCTTAACATGCACTCAAAGTTACAAAACAAAAAATAGAACTCTTCACTACAAGAGGAACCCATACTTACCTGGAATTAAAGAAACCATGCTTAAAACATGCAACTCTTATCCTATGCAACTGTCCAAAGAACATTAATCACAACACTGATAAAGCTCCAAAAAATAAGAATAGATTTACTTTTAAAAGTTGTTATAAGTGCAACAGACGGCAGTAGAGAGAGTAAGCAGTTTAAACCATCTGACTAGTGCTGGAATATGTTAAACCCGTACAAATAACTAAAATATAGACATAGCAACCACTAATTTTATTTTAAAAGTGATTTTTGAATTCTTAAACCCATAATTACCAGCCAGACAACATAAAGTGATTGTGCTCCAATAGAAGAGACCTAGCATATGCCTTCAATCAAAATCTATAAAATAAATCAATAAAGGAAATGAATAAGATCATGTTTGAAGTAACAGCATATTGCAAGAAACTTATAAGAAAAATTATATCAAAAGAATGAGAATGGAGCTTTCTTATTCTTCTCTTGGCAAACAGATTATGAAATTTTCAGAAAACTCATGAAGAATTTTAATTTCCAGGTACATACACTCAGATTGGCACTAAAAAATCATTTATGAAAGAAGAAAACATGATGAAAGATAGAACAACGAAAACATGATAGAAGAAAAGAGAGCTTACCCCCAAATCAAACTCTGCCGCTTAAGCTGCAAGCTCCGAAAAAGGATCTGCTTCCTGCAGACAAGTCAGGATAGGGATTCATAGCATGCACTTGAAAGTTACAGAACAATGAATAAAAGAACTCTCCTCCACAAGAGAAGTCAGAATAGAGATTCATAACATGCACTCAAAACAAAACAACAAATAAAAGAACTCTTCTCTACACGAGAAATCCTATACCTTACTGGCATTTGAGCAACCATGTTTAAAGCATGCAACTCTTAACTTATGAAACTGTCCAAAGATGATAAATCACAACACTGAAATATAGACATAGCAAGCGCCAATTTCTGCCAAACAAATGGAGCCTGAAATATAGACATAGCAAGCCACAATTTTTGTTTAAAAGTGACTCTTAAATTCTTAAACCCATAATTATCAGCCAGCCAACAAAAAGTGATTGCACTCTAATAGAAACAACCAAATTGATCCAGAAGATGCCTTCAACCAAAATCTATAAAATAAATCAAACAAGGAATTGTATAGGATCATGTTTGGAGGAACATCATATTGAAAGAAACTTTAAAGAAAAATTAAATGAAAAGAATAAGACAGGAGTTTTATTATTGGTTCAGATTCAACAGTTCTCCACAAACTCTGTTTATCAAGTACAAGAAAGTCCAAATTAATATTTCCTTCCTGAAGACATATCAAGATCAATATTATCAAACATTGTCCTAACAAGTTTATAAAGATGTCATTCTTGGACAATTCACTCACTTGCAAAAAATGAATTCCGAATAACCAAGCAAGTTCCAAGATTACGAATAATCATGCCAATCCAAAAAAATAAGTTAAAGCAATTTAAGGCCCAGAAAGCCCAAAAACTCAAGCCTAACGCCACTCAAAACAGGAAAAGGCAAAAAAGAATTGACTAGAAGTTTGTCACAATCCCTGTTAATCTAACTGCCCCACACCAATAAGAGGATTACCACATTCAAATTAGATATAACCTTGATAAAAAAAAAAAAAAATTTTGACTAAAAGTTTGAAATTAAAAATAATAATAAAATAAATAAAGGGACAAAGGAAAAGAATTGGAATGAAAGTGTCAAACCCTCACTATGAGAAACTGGAAAAAGAGAAAATAACAAAAACAGGGAGGAAAAAGGAAGAGACAGATAGAGCTTATCGCCAAATCAAACTCTGCTGCTTACGCAGCCATGCACCCAAAACAAAATCCAGCACCTGTCAAAATAACATGCACCCAAAGTTGCAAAAGTTGAGAAACAATGAACAGAATAACTCTTCACTAATTAATCCAATACATTCCTAGCATTTAGAACAACAATGTTTAAAGCATACAAGTAGTTAAGGGAGAATTAAGATCAAAGGTAACTAAAATCTAAGACACAACTGCGAAAAGATTATGATAAATATCTCTATTCAATATAATAATAATTTTTAAGGCATAATAAATAGAAAAATACCAATATTAGATTGTTGAGAAAAACAAAGATTATATCTCAACCCAATGTTGCTACAACAAATCATTTTTCTAACACATAAATATCTTAATCCAATAACTAAACCTTTAAATTTTTTGAAGAAATAAAAATAAAAATGCCATCAAACTTCGTTGTCCAAGTAGATATACCACAGCATTTAAATTTTGTAAACATGGTAATTGGGGTAACAAAGTAATCAAAACCCCAAAACACCCTGCCTGGTCCAACAACACAAGACAAGCACAAGTATGTAAACTTTATACACTTGTGCTCCTAAAAAAAAGAACCAAAATAATCTAGAAAAGACAACTTTGCCACAACATACAAACCTTAAAAACTGCAGAGAACCAAAAATCCATAAAATAAATTGACCAAGGGATAGTATCATGCTTAAGGGAATAGTAAATTTAATATTAATAAGCAAATCCTGAGAAGCCAAGTTTGCTAAAAAAAACTCCTTAAAAAAGTATCCAACTAAAAACATTTTGAGAGTGATGAAATTAATAAGCCAAAGCTCATAATTACCGGCTATCTCACACAAAGGGACAGGAAAGGTTACATACTTGTGCTCCTATAGAACTAATCAAATCGATTTAGGGAAGCCAACTTTTCTACAACAAAGGCCTTCAATAGGGGACTAGCACCAAAATCTAGAAAAATAAAATGAACATGGAATAGTATCAAGTATGATTGAACAGAGTGTTGAAAGACACGTAAGGAAAAACTGAAATCAAGAAAAGAGAATAGTTTTCTTATTGCTGAAGCCAGCACAGTGCAAAATCTGTTGCAAAGTCCAGATCACAAATTCTCCTCCTGTAAACATATCAACACTTAAACAGGCAAACATTGTCCCCAAAAAACAAACAAAAAAAGCTAATGAAAAAGCATAAGTTGCTTAGTGAATTTGAGTCCAAAATAGCAAACAACTACAGAGTAACAACAAACTACATTGGACTTTGACAACATCTGCTCACTTTCAATGATTAGAAAATCAATCAGCAACCATCAGAATCTAGCCTAAGTAATCAAAGCAATTACAACAAACAATAGCATTTTCATGATTTTAGGATTCTTACTATCAATATCCAGTATACACTACGGGTCTATTTAGATACCGCTTATTGCTGAAAACTAAAAACTTATTGCTAAAAACACTGTAGCAAAATAATTTTTAAATATTTGAATAGTGCCGTAGGACCCATATTTGTTGCTTTTTTTTGTGTTTTCCATACTTGTGGGTCCCGTGAACAGTGCGCGGGACCCAAGGAAAAACACAGACGCTGCCCGCAGGACGCTATCCAAACCAACACTTCGTACAATGAGGATTAAAAGAATTAGATTGAACAATAAAAATCAGAACGAAATATTTATCTATGAACAATGAACTGAAACTCTTGGCAAAGTTAGAGACAATCATTACAATGAAACTAAATTGTTGACAGTAAAAGTATATTCCTAGAGAATTTGCAATACTTTAGAAGGAAGTCTAAACCAATTTCCTATAATTTATATTAAAGCCTTGCAGTGATTTTTAAAAAAGCAAAATTTTAAGGCAGTAGCGTTTTCAGTGTTGTTGAGCCAAAATTGAGAAAATGGCTTAAACATCATCACTATCATCTCCCCACAAACTAATGATATAATCTGTGCATATTAACCAATTTACTCTACAATAACGTAATGGAGAATTAGACTATCAGTCCATGCCTCATTTTTAACTACTCAAATACTTCTACATTGGAAGCTTTCATAAAACATTTTGCGTGCAACACAAATACCTTCAAGAATTGATTTCCAAAATCAAGGTGGAGTCTCAATTTTTTAATTCCACAATCCAAACATGGCAGAACTCATAACAAAATCATATAAATACAATACCCATAGTCAATTGAGCCTATATTTGCAAACAAAAAAAAATTTGGAAAAGCCATTCAAACAAAAACTTTATATAAAAAATATTTATAAAAAATAAAAAATAAAAAAAAAATAAAAACTTCTGATTGCACATCTATACACATGTATGTATAAATATGTTGGTATGCGTCTCTACTCCAGTCATTTCCGCCAATCTTTCTCACCAACTCCCCTGCTCCAACCAACATTTCAACCGTCAGGTGAAATTGGATAGTTACAGGACAAGAAAATAGATCAATCCTGCATACTCTTTAACATGGAAAATGATGAACAGTTGTATCACATTGGAAAGGTTGTTTAGAATAATGAAACCTCAAAATATCAATTTTATATGTAATTAAATTTAATGAAAGAATGAAAGGGCATAATCCTACTCCTAGAACATACAAGAGATAAAGGTTTTTTTTTTTTTTTTTGTAATAAGTAGCGCTAATTTCTTTATTTATTTATTTGCTTATCTATAAATCCAAAAATTTTATTAAAAAAACAAAAATTGGGATAAAAATTTTTCTATTGTCCAAAGTTTGAACTAACCCTGAACTTCTAAGGGCCCGTTTGGTTTGAAGGAAAAAGTGGTTTTTTCTGTATTCATTTTCAGTTTTTTTTGGGACCCACCACAAAATTATTGTTTGGTTTGCAAATCTGTACCCAGTTTTCATTTTCAATATCCAAAACAAGTGAGTTTGAATACAGAAAATGAAAACAGAGAGACTCCTGAGAATTTGCCCATTTGGGCATTTTAAGAGAGGGCAAAATCAGAAAAGTGAGAGACATACATACACGCGCCGCCGCATAAGCTTTCCCATCTCATCTCTCTCCCTTAATTTTTCTTAAACCCTAAAGATCGTGCTGAAAGCGAAGCGCTTTCCTCTCCTAATGCATTACACGCGCCGCCGCATAAGCTTTCTTCAACGCATCCATTTTCTGCAACCCAACACAAACACACACACAACTTTTTTTTTTCACTTTCAAATCTCTACTTATATTTTATAAAAGAAAAGACAAATTGAAACCAAAAAAAAAAAAAAAGATAAAATCGAAGTTTAAAAATTTAAGGAAAACGACAACGTTGTATAATCGGCGGTGGTAGTAATTACCGTTACCTGGGCTTGGTCTTCCATGAGTGTTGAATCTTGAATGAAATGTGCGTTGTTTTGTTTGGGGTTGCCCCTCTCTCTCTCTCTGAGTCTGAGTTTTTGATTGTGAAATGTGAGAGAAGAAAAAAGGGAGATTTTTATTTGAAAGTTTATTTTGCCACCTTCACTCGTAGCAGTGTGTATTACGTATTCGCCCCTTCATCAAAAATTAAAAGTACGTATTTGCCCCCTGTTTTTGAATTTCAAATTTTATATTCCCACAGAATTCCTAAACTATTAGAGCATCCACAGCAGTGAAGTTAAAAATTTAGCTATTTAGTATCACAAAAAGTTATTTTATCTATTTTACCTACTTTTATGCTGCAGCAGTGGATCTATTTTAGCTTTCAACACAATAAAATAATACTAGCCTCATTACACGCACTTCGCGTGTGCGATGAGGTTTTTTTTTTTTTTTTTTTCAGTGGTCCTATTTTGTAGAAAAAAAAATTGTATTTAATTATTTATATATATATAATTTTTATTTTAAAATTCTAATTTATAAGTGAATAAATCAATTTGAAAATTAATATGAGAGTGGTTATATTTTTTAGGCAATGTTTTAGTGGGAGTTAGAGTTGCATTTTTATCGAATTATCATTTAGTTTTGTCTCTATTTAAACATAGGGTTGTAAGGGCATTTTTGTACTAAAAAATGAGGAATCCAAACAGGAGAAGCCCCTTAAATAATAGTATAGATAAACATCACAATAAAATTATATATCCATTGCAATAAACAACAATCACAACCACCCGCAACCGCTGCCACTACCGCCGCCGCCACTGACTCTTCCACCGCCACCGCAATCGCTACTGCTGCCACTACCGCCGCCACCACCGCCACCGCCACCAACTCTTCCGCTGCTGCCGCTGACTCTTCCGCCGCCGCCGCCACATGATAGCAAATAATCATCTAGTATTAACAAGTGACTCCATAAAATTAGAAAAAAAAAATTGTAAACTTCCCTACACACAGAAAATTCACAAACTAACATTTATATCAAAACTTAAAATACTTAGAATTATAACAATAGAACATGGTTATGCATAAATACTTAATTTGACATGTAGCTTAATCCCACTGATAAAGAAAACAACAAATTCATTTTTGAGCATCTCAAAACCAAACTAACAATTTCTCATTAAAATGACCACAAGAAATCCTTTTTGTTTGCTTCTGTTTCTAGTTTTGTGCAACGGAACATAAAACTAGGACAAGAACTTCTATTACAAGAAAACCACACAAAAAATTCCTACAAACAGAAAATTCCCAATACATTCCAATATAAATACATTCTGTCCATTCATGGATGCTCTGAATCAAAACGAATGGATGCTCTGAGATCAAATGACAGAACTTTTCATTGAGCAAGAACAGCAAAAAAATTATTGCATCTAAAATAATAAACTGAAAGAACAAGAAAAAGAAATCATTGACCACATTGCTAGTTATCTCAGTTTTGTCTCCTGAACCCCCAAGTTGAAATGGAAAATAAGGGACACCCGTTCCAGCAGAGAACAAAATATCCATCCTTTTCTTTGATGTTATACCCATTCTTTGATGTTATACCCAAATCAAAAATCCCAAGCATGTAGATGAAGAAGACAGAGACAACTGACCTAAAGTGGATTGGCGGAAGAGAAGTGCTTGGCGGCGTGGATCTGAGGCGGATCGATGGCTTGGGAGTTCGACTAAGTGGGTCGATTGGTGGGTCAATGACGTCGAGCTTCGGTGGCAGTGACATTGAGGATCGAGGGCCGGCAGTGGTGAAACAAAGAGGTGAGAGTTTAAGAGAGTAAGCTTGAGAGAAGGTGAGACAGAGAGATGAGAGCTTCAGAGTGAGTTAAGAGTGACACTAAGAGAGAGGCACGGTGAGAATAAAAGAATATATTTTAATCTGGCTAAATAATAAAAAAATTAAAAAAAAAAATAGCTCTTAGCTACAATGCACAGCCATACATAGCTGTGCATTGTAGCAATGAAGGTAAAAAATTTACTTTTAGTTCCACTGCTGTAGTGTGGATTTTTGTATTTTGGTGGAGCTAAAATAGCTATATAGCAATTTAGCTCCACTGCTGTGAGTGGTCTTAGGAAGAAATTTTTTTTGGTCAATTTGATTGGAGAGATAGAAAATGGGAAAAATAAACAAGCAAAATTACAATGTTGGTCCCTCAAGTTTACCCTGTGTGCACAATTGATCTCTCGAGTTTCAAGTGAGCATAACTGGTCCCTCAAGTTTTAAAAATGAGTTGTATTAGTGCTTTTATTAACTGTCATTAGTAGTGTTATTTATGTAGCTAACAGAACAATGATTTGATTTGGCATCTTTTAACAACGTGGCATCATTTTTATTAAAAAATTAATTTACACTTAAGAAACAGTCTGACCCATCATTACCAAATTAAAACTACTATTTTTATTAAAAAATTAATTTACACTTAAGAAACAATCTGACCCGTCATTACCAAATTAAAACTAGTTTTTTGCAATCTAATTCACAAACCCACCCACGAGATAGAAAGGGAGAGAGTGATTGAAGAAACCCAAGCCGTAGCTGTTGCCAACGATGCCGCTGCCCTCCACTGGAGACAGTGACCTCCTACCTCACGCGTCCTTGTCCAAACGACAACCACTAACCTGCCTCCATGTTGACTAATATGGACTGAAATAGTGGTGCCAGACTTTGTTCTTAAGTTCTCCACTTTCTGGGTTCCCTATGAAACATATATATTTTGTTATCTTATCCTATATTTTTCATAGAAATCAGACGAATGACATAATTCTAGGTTTATGCTTTCTTATGGTTTTATTTTCATAACATATAAGCACTGCTCAACAAATACTATTTTGAACAGGTCCAACTTCATTGAAAAGATATTTTGAGGGGAGCCCTCGGTTTTTAGCAAGAATACCAGAGATTCATGGCAGCACAACATAATAATAGAGACGCTGAAAGGTTCGTCTTGATGCACAGGGAGTATCGAGCCAATACTATGCAGTTTCTGTCCCTCGATTATAGGATTATGTTGCTCTTTTCTTTTCCCCTATTTTCGGTATGCTGAAACAGGGTACATACATTTTTGTACACCGTATTATATCAATAAAATTTCTATATCTTACCTCAAAAAAAAAAAAAAAGCCCGTTGTGTTTGCCTTTGCTGGCAATTTCTTTCCTTAACATAAAATGCATTTTTTTTACCAAGCAAATAGGAGGAGCTTATTGTAGATTATGTTGTCTTTGTATGTATGTTTTCTGAAGGTACCAATTGGTGGCGCTATGACAAAAAGCTTTGGAAGAAAATATAACTGTATATTTAAGACAAGTTGTCGGAAGACCCACATTCACGAGCTAGCTCAGTGGCTATCGCTTGGAGAAGAACACGTGAGGCAGGAGGCCACCGTCTCCAACGGAGGGCAGCAAAGTCGCCAGCGACGGCTAGGGCTTGGGTTTCTTCAATCACTCTCTTCCCTTCTTTCACGTGGGTGGGTTTGTGAATTAGATTGCCAATACTAGTTTTAATTTGGTAATGACGTGTCAGATTGTTTCTTTAAGTGTAAATTAATTTCTTAATAAAAATAAATGTCACATCATTAAAAAAATGTCAAGTCATTGTTCTGTTAGCCATGTAAGTAACACCACTAACGGCAGTTAATAAAAGGACCAATACAATTCATTTTTAAAACTTGAGGGACCAATTATGCTCGCTTGAAACTTGAGAGACAAATTGCGCACACAGGGTAAACTTGAGGACCAACATTATAGTTTCGCCTAACATTTTCTCTTGGAATGAAATAAAAATAACACCTGTCATATTGCAATTGGAAAAGAACATCCAATGAGATGGCAGCAGATTGAATTCGTGGCTCCTCTTCTTTACCTTTCTCCTTGTTTGGTCCCATCCCATTCTCACGGGTTTTTTTTTTTCAAAATAACACTGATTTTCAAACAATTTCGTTAGTTAACACGTTTTCAAACTATTTAGGAAACTAACATCTCGAGTGTAATAAACTTGATTTTGGAATGCTAAACTTGAGTCCATCAGACTCGTTTTCTGTCAAATTGAAATCGAGCCATATAGACTCAATTTCGGTACTCACTCAACAAAAACAAAAACAATGAAGAACATAGAAGAAGCAAAAATAACATCAAACCTAGAGAACCCAAAAATAACGACAAATGAGTTGCTACAACAAACCCATTTCCAAAAAAATTTCTTCTCATACAATTAAACACAACAACCCATTTCCAAAAAGTCTTCTTCTCCAACAATCAAACACAACAACCAAAGAGAAACAATGAAATCAACAAACCCAAGCAAACCCAAGACCCACTTAGGGTTTTGTTTGGATTGGATCGGATCGGACCTGGGTTTTGTTGGAGTTGCTGGGATCGGATTGGAATTATGAGGAAGGTTTTGTTGGAGTTGATCGGATTGGATCGGTGGTTCTCTCTCACTTTGTCTTGTTCCATATCTCTCGTTCCCCACCAAAGCTCACCTAGGTTTTGCTCGGATCAAATCGGACCTGGTTTTTGCTGGAGTTGAGTTTTGCTAGAGTTTGTTGAAGGTAAGAACTGAAGTTGAATTCTGAAATTTAAACGAAATCGAGTCCAATAGGCTCGAGTTCTATGACGGTCCAATGTTGAAATCGAGTTCTTTGTACTCGATTTAAAACACCAAAATCGAGTTTATTGCACTCGAGATGTTAGTTTCCTAAATAGTTTTGAAAATGTGCTAACTAACAAAATTGTTTGAAAATCAGTGTTATTTTGAAAAAAAAATCCCATTCTCACTCCCATGAGTATTTCTCAACTCTCTCCCTCTCTTCTCCGAGCAACGTCTTGGATCTATATCTTACCTCTTCGAGTGGGTCTTTGGTTGTGGTGCATTCAACGTTTGACAAACAAAAAGGTTCAAATTTCTGTGGGTCTTGGGTTGGGTGATCTTGGTGAATTTGGTCGAGGTTTCAGCTAAGGTGGTGATTTTGGTTCTTCGGCCGGTTTGGAGGACTGGGTCATGCTCGTTTTGTCGCAACGAAGAAGCAAGATATTTGAAGTGGCTACATTGAAAAGCTTCATGGGTATTCTCTTTTAGCGCAGTCCTTTGTCTCTTTCAACTTACATAGATGTTGATTGGGCTGTTGATACCCTCTAAAATCTAAAGACACTCTACATCAGCTTAGATTTTTTGTCTTGTCTTGGCATTAATCGCATTACTTGGTCTGCCAAGAAAAAAACTCACACTATCTTACTCCTCCACTAAAGTTGAATATTAATCTTTGCTTCTACTGCTACTTTAGTTATGTTGGTTTTGTACAATTTTATAGGGCTTTGGGTGTTTTCATTCATCATATTTCTCGGATTTGGTGTGACAATGTTTCGACACTAGCCACTGCCACAAATCATGTCCAGGGGCAGAACATGTATAAAAATTTGAACCAATTTAAAAGTTTCATACAAGAAATATGAAAAGTTAATAACATTCTAGTACTGATCATATCTGATATTTTTAGCAAGGGCTTATCTTCTCCACGTTTTATTCAATTAAAGAACAAACTAATGCTTACTTATATGCCAATTAGTTTGAGGGGAGATGTTAATATTACTGATGACACTTGCACCACTCAGCCAGTTGACACTCACAACTCAGTCAAGATTGTAGCAGTTGTTGAGTTAAATTAGTTGCATGGAACTAACAATTAGTTAGAGCATTCCCGTCAAGAATGCTAAAAAATTATAGCATTTAGCACCTTAAAACACTACTTTATCTATTTTAACACCACATTTTATAATTCTCTCAACATCAAAAGTTTTATATTTTTTACCACTTCAATAAAATATATTATTTATTTATTTTTTAAAATTATTTTTATTCTTACTCTCATCTCATTTCTTCCACTACCCATAAACCCACTGCAAAATCCAACCCACTGCCACTACTGCCCACACCCACATCCTCACCCACCCATAACCTCAACCTCTATCCACCTAAATCACAGACAAAAACAAACTCAAAACCAAAACACAAACCCATCTCTCCCTCTCTCCTCTGAACCAAAATCATCAACAAAGTCACACCTTTTTTTCTTCTCAACCCAACAAACCTATGACCACCAGCCACCATCACCCACCCACCTGCCATAACCGTAAATCCCAACCCAAAATTAACCCACCACTAGCCACCACCACCACTACAAACCACACCCACCCACCATCAACCACCATAAACCAAAACCCACTCACACACCCACCTGCCATCACCGTAAACCCCAACCCAAAATCAACCCACCATTAGCCATCACCACCACAAACCATACCCACCCACCATCAATCACCATAACCCAAAACCCACTCACCCACCCACCACCTGCCACCACCATGAACCCCATCCACCACCGCCATAAATCAACCCATTGAAAAAAAACATAACCACCACCATGACTACAACCTATCCACCACCGCCATAGTGCCCACAAGCCAAAATCAAACCAATAACTACCACAAAATCCAACATTTCAAACCCAAATCAACCAAAAATCATACACACAATAGGAAAAGAGAGATATTTTCAGCCATAGCAAAAGAAGAAAAGAAAGGATAGAAGAAAGGGAAATGAAGAAGATGATACAGAGAAGAGATAGAGAAAAGATGAGAGGGAGAAGTGAAGTGAGACACGGAGAGGGAGAAAAGCAAAAGAAAGATAAAAAAAAAATAGATGGAATAACTTAATATTATTTTATTATAACAGTTAGCTACAGTGAGCTGCTAGAGATAGCAACTCATTGTAGCTGAGTGTCAAGGGCCTGTTTGGGAGAGTATTTTGAGTTATGTTGTTTGAGTGTTTTTGATATATGTGTGGGTGAAAAAGTGTGTGAAAATATGTGTAATGTTGTTTAAAATGTGTAATTTTGTGTTTGAGATGGCTTGCCAAACAGGCCCTTAATATTTTAAGTATGAGATCTTTGATGTAATGGGTGTTTTTGTGTGTTGGTGCTAAATTTAGCTTTTTAGCATCCTTAATGGGAATGCTTTTATGGCTTTTACTCCCATGTGTTTTATTAAAATGTGTTTATATACACCGTACGTCATTAATATCAAGTTCAACATCACATCACATGTGTAAACGTGTTGAAATTGCTGGGCATTAGGTGTTGACGTGTTGAATTTCTGGGCATTAGATGTTTCGTGTTTATCTTTTTGATGGGGATTTTTGGGAATTAGCATAGTAAGGAGGTTGTATATAGTAAGTTAACTAAAGTTTCAAAGGATTAAGGAAAATAGCATCTCGAGTTCTTGAGATCTATTTAAAAATCGAGTTTTTGAAACTCGCTTTACACCTGCTGTGCAATTGCTAACTTGGAATAAATTCCACATAGATCTCGAGTCTTAAAGACTCGTTTTCTACAAAATAAAAATCGAGTCTTAAAGACTCAATTTTTTAGTGGAAAATCGTGATTATACTAATAGATATCAAGTATTAGAAACTCGATATTAAATTAAAATTTGCATAGAACTCGAGTCTTATAGACTCAAGTTCCACTGAAAAAAATTTTACAACACGCATCAGTCCACTCAATATAAAATTAAAATTTGCATAGAACTCGAGTCTTTCCACTGGAAAAAATTTTATAACACGCATCAGTCTACAAAATTATCATAGATTGACATCAGTCTTCACAGATAAAATTATCAGCCCTCACTCTCTCTCACCCATAACACTCAGCCTCACTAACTCACTGCCTCACTCACCCATAACTCTCACACCACATTGCCTCTCACTCTCACTCACCTCATTGCCTCTCTCACTACTCCTCCCTCTCAACAAATTCATATCTAGGGTAAGGGTTTTTTGATTTGATTGTCATTGTAGTTGGGTATTATTTGTTGTTGGGTGTGGGTTAAAGAGTTTGACTCTTTATTTTGTAGATAGTTAACATGACTTAGTTAAGATACCAATATTGTGAGTTATAGAACTTTGTTTTGTTAGTGTTAATTTTTTGAGTATTTATTTGCATGGTTTTTGTTATCATTATTTTATTTATCATTTCTAGGCTCTTATTTTTATCATGATCTTACAAGTTTTTTGACTTTATTCATCATTGTTTTGGGTACGAAATGGGTAGTGAATGAATTGTAATGAATGGGTATGAAATAGGTATGTAATCATGCCCTTTGAATGGGTATGTAATGAAATGAGTGACTTACTCCCTTCGAATGAATTGTAATGAAATGGGTATGTAATTCATGCCCTTTGAATGTGTAATGAAATGGGTTTTTTTGTATTAGGTATGAAATGGGTATGTAATTAGATAAAATGTTGTATACTTTTACAAGGATTTTGGCTTCTTTTTTTTTTTTTTTTTTTTTTTTTTTTGTATTGGGTATGAAATACCGTCTTAGCATGACGGAAAAAAGGATTTGGGTATGAAATGTGTAACGAATGTGTAATGAAATTCATACCCTTTGAATGAATTGGAATTTGTACTTTGTGTAGTTTGACTAGATAAATTTTTTTTTAACTAACATAGTAACTTGACTCTAACAGGTTCACAATGCCTGAAATTGATATAATCCTATACCACGGTGGTCCGCTTAAGAATGCCAATGCGAACAAGGGATTGCCATTTGAAGGGCCGAGTATAAAGACCTATTATACCCAAATTGATCGTAGGTTGAAGACCCTTGATGAATGGAAGACGATAGTTATGGAAGAATTGTGTGTGAATCCTGCTGTACACAACATACAAATTACTTATCGTATGCCACATAAAGACCTGAAGCACTGGATTAATTACAAGTATATGGCGATAGAAACAGACAAACATGTAAAGATCATGTTTGACAAGTTAGAGAGAATACCTGCAGTAAATGGTATTGAGTTGTACATACAGTTGGAGCCACGTGCAGAAGTTGGTATCGAGGAAATCCAGCAAACAACCACAAGTTTACAGGTTATAGTTCTGGATGCTCAATATGAGTATTCTACACATGTAGAGGATGATGATGTTCATGCCGATGATGATGATGATGATGACGACGGCGATGAGAGTGATGATGACGACTATGTTGATGAGACTACTGCCATTAACGATGAAGATTTTGTCGATAGAGATGAGTTTGAAGATAGGATTGAACGAGGGGACTTTGAGAGGGACATTAATGACGATGAGACATTGGACGGTAGTGAACCTGATGCAGACAATGTTATTAGTGTCCAAAACATTACGGACACAATCCTTGCCTACGCACCTCCTGCCTTGTCATTTTCTACAAATACTTGGGAAAATATAGTTGATCCTTCACATATTAAGATACCATTTGTGTCTACTTGAAGAGAGGGGATGAATTTGTGCAAAGGGTTGACTTTTGCCAATAAAGTGGAGGTGAAGTGCGTATTAACAATTTGTGCCCTCAAGGAAAACAAACATTTTACGATCAGTAGGTCGATGAAGACCAAACTTTGTGCGAAATGCGTGCATGAGTCATGCAAGTGGTATGTCTGCGCAGTCATGAAGCCCAATCTCCACGGACTATGGATGGTCACCGTGTATGTGGGTCCTCACACGTGTATACCGATTGGGGTGCGAAATGATGGTAGAATGATGAATTGTAATTTTATTGCATCAGACATCCTTAAGAAGTTAAGTGAGGATCACACTACCCCAATTAAGCATCTCAGTTCTATGATAGAGTCGAAATATGAGGGCCATAAGCCTTCTTACTACAAGGTATGGGATGCGAAACAAAAAGCGATCGGGAAGATGTTTGGGAATTGGGAAGAGTTTTACCAAAGGTTGCAAAAGTTGCTAATGACATATATTGATCAGGATCTGACTACCCAAGTGTTCTATCGTACCACACCCACCGGTGAAGATGACACCATATTTTTGCATTATGTGTTTTGGTTCTTCGGTCCATGCATTGATGGATTCAAATCTTGCAAGCCGGTTATCAGTATTGATGGGACCCATCTGTATGGTAAATATCAGGGAAAGTTGTTGGTTGCAATGGCAACCGACGCTAACAACAAGGTATTCCCTCTCGCCTTTGCTGTTGTGGATTGTGAGTCAGGGTCCAGTTGGAGGTGGTTTTTACAATGCCTCAGAGATACGATTGGCCATGTGTTTCCTGACGAAGGCATTTGCATAATTTCTAATCGACATCTCAGTATCAAAAACGCCATTGCAAACTGGCCTAGAGGGGATGATGGAAGAACACGGGTATTTCATAGATATTGCCTTCGACATGTTGCTAGCAACTTCAACACACATTTTCAGAACTCGACTCTAAAGTTAGCGGTGTTGAAAACGGGATATGCTACTCAGATAGTTAAATTTGATACCATAATAGAGTCCATTAAGCAGGTGGAAATTGAGGCCATTAGGAATAATAAGAAGGTGACGGGGAAGGATGGCAAGGAAAAGAATCAAGATTATCTTCCATACACATACCTAATGAGCGAGTCTGTGGATATGTGGACCCAGTCACATGATGGTGGGAGACGTTTTGGGGCAATGACAACCAATATATCAGAGTGCTTCAATGGTGTACTGAAAGGTGCACGGGGCCTTCCTATTGCCGCAATGATTGAGTTCACTTGGTCCAAACTTGTTGAATATTTCCACGACCAACACAAAGAAATTACTAATGAGTTGTTGGAGGGTAATAAATGGAGTACATATGCCTTCTCCACGTCGGACGGAAATAGGCGTAAATCTGAGAAACACTATCTCAAGGCATTTAGCAATAGAGATATGATATATCAGGTAGTTACTTCACACAACATGTGTAGCGCAGGAGGGGGAAACCACAGTTATGAAGTTTGGTTACTGGAAAGAACATGCGGTTGTGGGAAATGACAAAACATTCAGATCCCTTGTTCACATGCAATTAGAGTATGTGATGCGCTAAAGATTGATTCGACCACATATATTCGCCCATGTTATAGTTTGGACTATGCCCTTAACACTTACTCACATGCATTTGCGGTTCCTACGTCAAAGTCATTGTGGAGGGATCCCATGGGGCCAAAGTGCTTGCCTAATCCAGCATTGTTGTGGGCCAAAGGTCGACCAGTGAAGTCAAGAATAAGGAATGAGATGGATGGAGTGAGGAATAAGGATTGAGAACCGGGATGGCGGAGGGAGGATGCAGATTTGATAGAGAGTCAACCCAAGCAGACATGTGGACTATGCCATGCTTCCAGGCATAACTGCAGAAAATGTTCGCAGTCCCGTGGCGCTTCTACAAGCGGTCATGTTCCAAACTAGGTAGGTGACAGATGGCAAAAAGTTCTGGATTGGGTTGTTCATTCTATGTTTGCCTAATGTTTACTATCTTTGTCTCCTAACGTGATTAGTCTACGTTTTTCAGGCATGCTTCCATGGACGACGTTTTTCTTGTGCAGACCGCCGATCTTAGGAAAAGTGACTACGTTGTATCGGCACCATTAATTTTTTGGTTTTTGTTTAATGTACTTGTAATTCTCTATCCAATGTATCTCTATGAAGATTGTGATTTGAGTAGTATGGCTAGAACTGCAAATTAAGCATGGTTGGGCATGTGTAGAATGTTGATATATTGAGAATGCCTTTTGCTGTGATGTAAGTGCATTTACATTGTAAAGCTATGTTTACGTAGAGAGCGTAACAGTTTCTATAGTTTGGTGCCTATTGAGAACGTCTTTTGATGTAATTTTAGTGCATTTACATTCTCAGCTTCTTTGCCTCTCAATGAGTGTTTGTGGATTACATTCTCAGCTTCTCTATCTCTGTTTCTCAGCAGGTTCATGCACACATTTCAGTTTCTAGTTTGCCCATATGTCCAGGAAAAAAAAAAAAAAAAATTCCCAGTGAAACTCGAGTTTCATAGACTCGAGTTCCACTAGTGTGAACACTCAAAAAACAGAGCAAGCAATCTGCCTAAAACAGAGTTTGCATGCACGACCAGGGAAAAAAAAATTTCCAGTGAAACTCGAGTTTCATAGACTCGAGTTCCGCTAGTGTGAACACTCAAAAAACAGAGCAAGCAATCTGCCTGAAACAGAGCATTTTTGCAAATGGTGCTGGATTCTTCATTTCTTGATAATGCACCTGCATTGCCGGAACTTCTTTCTATGAAAAAACCAGGTTGTTTAGGCTGAGGCAGAATTGCTTCCTCATTTGTTAACATAGAAAGCACACAAGACATTATCGGCCTGTCTTCAGCGAACTTTTGAACACATAGTAAACCAACATGAATACATCTTAGTACTTGAGATCTTAAATGTGAATCCTCCAAACATGTATACAATAGTTCCAAGGCCTTGCCCTCCTTCCACAGCAACCATGCCTAAAAAAACAATTAAATTATGGATGCTTACATAATTTTCCAAAGAGGGGAACACACACACAGAATTTTGAACTTGCATGTCCTAGTAGGTTATGATGGTGATTAGCATGAAAAAAGTTTCGATTTTTCATGCCACTCACTATCTCTAGCATGAGCACACCCAAGCTAAAGATATCAGATTTCACTGAAAATGTTCCGTCAACTGCATACTCAGGAGACATGTAGCCACTGCATGAAACTATAAAATATTAGTTTTAATATTCTTATTGTTGTTGTTGTCATTATTGGTAGGTTACATGAACCGGTACATCTCTAACTTTAACCCATGATATCACCCTTCATACCATGTTTATGAGGGAAGGAAGGTCATTTGGGTCAGAGACTTAGAGCATATTGATGAAATGTTGCTACTGTTTGACAAACAAAAATATAGTTCCATTTTATAATACTTGTTATGTTCCAACAACTCTTTCTATTTTCATTTCAGATTCATCTCCTCCAAAAGTTCTTGCTAAGCCAAAATCTAATATTTTTGGGTTTAAATTGATATCTAATAAAATATTACTCGCTTTCAGATTCCTGTGGATAACTTAAAGTCGAGAATCCTGGTGCAGATAGAGAAGTCCTCGCACAATCCCCAAAACAATGTCAAGACGCTTTGGCCATGTCAGCAGTGCACTCCCATTTTGTTCTACATATAACTTTGGCAAAAACACCATTTTGGTCCCTACATTTTGGTGTCATAGTCAATTTGGTCCCTACATTTTAATAGCAATCAATTTGGTCCTTGTTATTTTTAACTTGCAATCAATTTGGTCCTTGCCGTTAATTCACTAACGGAAAATACTGACGTGGCTAACAGATTGCATAATTGGCACACTTGACGCTTATATGGCAAATAAAATAAAATAAAAAATATTTAATAGATATTTAAAAAACCAGGCCAGCACTTAAATTAAAAAATAAAATCAATTTCTCAATTTTAAAGAAAGAAAAAAAATGTTAGAGCGTTCTTAGTTTTTCTTGCATTTTCTTAGCAATCAAACACAAACACCCAAAAAAAAAAAAAAAAACGTAGAGAATTCAAAATTTTATGCTCCATTATTTTCACTGTGTTTTCTCACGAACCAAACAGGAGCAGGTGAACTAAACAAATGTGGATCTAACTAAAAAAATCAAAGCAGAAATGCGAAATCAAAGAGATCAAAAAAATTAAATCAGTTGCTAGATTTTATGAGATTATTTTGAATTATTAGCCCAGATGACCATCCACAAAAGAAAAACCAATATTTCATTATCATTCCAAAGAATCTTTACATGACAAAAAGCTAATTCATTACAAATCTATCATATACCTGTAACCCATGAAAAGCCAACAAATCCAACAAGAAACCCATTTTTAAATATGGCTCGGTTTTGACTCTTTGATCTCTCTCTAGCATTGAATCAGTGGCAAAGGTTTGATGGCGGAAAGACTCGGCGGAGATTTATGGACGACCGAGGGTCGTGACAGAGCAAGGAGGCTTTGCCTTCTTTAAATCAAAGAGAGAGAAAAGGGTTATAGATTGGGTTTAGAGAGAGTGGGGTTTGGCCGTGAGAAACGAGAACCACCGCCTGGAGTGGTGATGGTGACGAGCTGCAACAGCGAACGAGGGGTTGCTCTGCCATGGCTGTTCAGATTGCTTTGGCCACTAAGTCCAAGCCAGAAATGTAGAACAGATTTGGACATCATGAAATCACATAGAACAAATACTCACTAAACCCACTTTCAAACGGACCTTCATGGATGAAATGGCTAGAGAGAGACTGGAATTAGAAGTCATAACTCATAAGGAGCGAGAGATAGAGCCATGGCATTTGGTCTGTGGGAAGAGAGTTTAGAGTTTAAGTCTTTACGACCATAGGTGTCAAATTTTCAAGGCAGAGGACAAATCTGGATAATTTATATGTTGCTTTCAAATCTGGGTTTATGTAAATTATATTGGTAATTTTGATTTTTATGTGTTTGTGTTTGGTTGCTTAGAAAATAAAAGAAAAACAAAGAATGCTCTAAACAATATTTTTTTTTCTTTCTTTAAAATTGAGAAATTGATTTTATTTTTCAATTTAATTACTGACCTGGCATTCTAAATATCTATTAAATATTTTTTATTTTATTTTATTTGCCACGTAAGCGTCAAGCGTGCCAATTATGCAATCTGTTAGCCACGTCAGCATTTTCCATTAGTGAATTAACGGTAGGGACCAAATTGATTGCAAGTTAAAAATAACAAGGACCAAATTGATTTCTATTAAAATGTAGGGACCAAATTGATTGTGACACCAAAATGTAAGGACCAAAATAGTGTTTTCGCCTATAACTTTTGCCCTTATTACCATGATCAATGATTATTTTTAGTTCTTTTGTGAACTTGTTTTGAAAATCATTTGGAGGACTCTATCCAAAGACATGATAGATAATACACTCAGGTACAAAACCTATAAAAGAAGGAAAGCAATAATAACACATAAAAGCTCATTAGAATTGTACCAAAAATGAAATAATTCAAGCTTTTGTTGGGCATGCATTCATAGATTAACATCTTTTCGTCTCCTTGAATGCAGTAGCCTAAGAGCCTAACAAGATTCCTATGTTGAAGTTTGGCAATGAGAACAACTTCGTTCTTGAACTCTTTGAGACCTTGTCTTGAATCCTTTGACAGCCTCTCCACAGCAATATTTTGTCCGTTAGATAGATGTCCCTACAAATCATCACATAAAGATGCATCTTTCCTTTTGAATTTGCATAATATCATCATACAATTTGTAACCTGTATAACAAATTCAGAATCCTTTTTACCTTATAAACAGGACCAAATCCACCAGCCCCAATCACATTTTCTTGAGAGAATTTGTTTGTTGCTGTGGCAACCGTTGTAAAATCAAATAAAGGTACCTCTACATCTTCTTTCTTTCTTAGAAGACCTACTGAAAGCATATATTACCTTATCAGGAACAGCTTTTGATTTTAGTCTAACTAAGCTTTATCATGATCACTTCAATTGATCTAGCTTTTGCATCATTTATTATTGCCAAGCATGGAAGTTTATACTTTTTTTTATTTTTTAATACAATGGATAACTATACTTACATCTTCTACTTGTTATCTTCCAAGTTATACACCAGAAAACAAACCCCAAAGTAAGCATTCCACAAATGACTGATACCATCAGGACAACCACCGGACTTTCCTTCACGTTTGATTCGCGGATTGATCCTAGAACAGACAACAATTAAAATATTTGTTCATTTTGCTTGAATCCTAGTTCATTAGGGTAACAGTATTAGATCTTTGCTTCCACTGGTCAGGTTTTATTATAAGTTAGTTGAGAATGCTAATACAAGCATAAATAAAACTATGGCTTGAGAACTTATACTGAACTCTATCCTGCTATAGATTATAAGACCCTCTGCACCATGCTGGCCAAGGTCTTTGTAGATGAAGACTGCATATGAGTGTTAGAGAGCAGAAAGTGCACTTACTTAGTTCTGAAGCAGCCAGTCGTATATAGAGATCTTGCCCGGGATTTTCTTGGTTACACCCTCTAATATCAATCAAATTCCCAAACCAGATCAAACAGCCATTGCCTCCCCCATTAATATCTGAATTTGCATATGCTGTACATGAACAGTTCTTCAAGCACTCTGCCTCGCATTCCTTGGTGCTCATACTCTTGTTTAACCAAAACTCTAGCAAGTCAGGCAACTTCACCTACTCAAGCTTCATGAAACTATCTTTCCTCTGGCATTCCAGTGGGGTTCTCCTTACACATCCACTTGAAGAATTGAGCAGTTTCCATTCTTCTGGTGATTTGGGGTTGAATCCTTCCAAACACTCGCAAGTTGATTCTTTGTAACTTCTGCAAACACTATTAGCGCCACACTGCCCATAATTGTCACACATGTCATTTGGTACTGCATCCATGGTAGTCCATTCAGTGCTTCCCTCCATCAATACAAAGCGTTGGAGGATGCCTGACTCACTCAGTGTTATCCTCGTAGAAACCAACTTGTTTTTAGGTTCATACTTATATCCCACTATGTCATTTTGGGATGCTAATATGGGAATGAAAAATTGATTTATAGGCATAGGAAGACCGCTGAATCGAACTCCATTCCATGGTCCAGTGCGAAATTTTTTCATCGTTCCCCTTTTTATAAATATTTGAGGCAACCCCTTGTAATCAAATTTGTATGTAGAGTCTCCTGGAGATGCAATATCTGAGACTTTGCAAGATGTTAAAAATCGGTTTAGACCATTGCTCATGTCCTTTCCTATCATCATGCCTGGTAACCACGTGTTTATTGGGTAATCATAGCTCTTCCACAGATAGCTTTTTGAGGTCGAAGTTGCATTGTCTATAAGAACAAGGTTACCAGAATCTAAAAGTTGAGCAACTGGAATCTGTGCTGGCCTGGATGGATTTGAATACCAGATAATATGGTTGCTTTGGTTGAGAAGAACAACTGCTCCATTGTTGCTGATGGTGAAAACTCCAGAAGGATCTGTGACTGGGCTGTTCTGGTTCGCTATCCACACAAGTACGCCCGGGGTCTTCTTGTACCATATACCCAAGTACCAGCTCTTCTTGTTGCCTGAAGAGAAGCCTAGCTCAAAAACTTGGTCTGAGAAAACAAAGAGTCTGGATACCGCTAATTGATTGCCCTGGACTTATGGTGTCAGCTGCAATGCAAAATTGCAACAAGGTTGATGAGAAAGCAATGAGACAATAAAAGAATGAGGGAAGAGCAAGTGTCTTCATTAACAACCCCCTTATTTATTTTTTCTTTTTTTCTTTTTTCGGCTGAATGAAAGAACCTTATTCAGTCCGAACTATAAAAGTAGTTTACTGCTGCTAATAGCAGAGAACAACAAAAATACTAGCAGTTAGGACCCGTTTGGTAAATGTGTTTAAAAACTAAAAATTATTGTTTGAAAACTTTTGTGAAAATACGTGTGGATAAAAAAGTGTATAGAAATGCGTGAAATGTTGTTTAAAAACTGAAAAATGCTGTTTGAAAACACAAACCAAACGGGCCCTTGTTTAAAAACCGAACTATAAAAGTAGTTTACTGCTGCTAATAGCAGAGAACAACAAAAATATTAGCAGTTAGGACCCGTTTGGTACATGTGTTTAAAAACTAAAAATTGTTGTTTGAAAACTTTTGTGAAAATACGTGTGGATAAAAAAAATGTATAAAAATGCGTGAAATGTTGTTTAAAAACTGAAAAATGCTGTTTGAAAACACAAACCAAACGGGCCCTTAGCAGCTGCAAATCAAAACAAAAGAATTGCGTGATGAAGGGCTTAAATTTAAATAATCTATTAGCCCATTCATCACGATTCTAGAAACAAAGACTTGGAGGACTTAATGGGTGTGTAAATTCTAGTCATATGTGATTGTGAATTGTGATGATGTTACGATACTCGTGGACGACTTCTAATTCAAACAGAACTTCCTATTTTTCCAACATGTGCAGCCCGAATTCAAAACTGATTTATGTTAAAACGTGGGGACCTCGTTTAGTATTAGTTTGGTTGGAAAGATTTAAGTTTCTGTTTGTTTCGACAATAATATTTTTTAGAAAATGAGTCATTTTTTCAAAAAACTGTTTTCTATAAAACTATCTTTTTTTTTTTTTTTTTTTTTTTTTTTTTTTTTTAATGTTTGGTAGTAACCTTAAATAAGTTTAAAAACAATCTTTTAACTTCCTTTATTTAGCTTACTGTGAAATAGAGTTGTTTTCCAAAATAAATTAGTGAAAAACAATCTATAAAAATAAGTCATACTTTTTATGTTGACCAAAGATAATTTTCCTTTGACTCATTTTTTTTAATGCTACTAAACACTTGAAACACGGAAAACTACAAACAAAGTGTAAGAGATGACTGAAAAAATATGAGAGAATAACGAAGAAAAAATTATTTTTTTAAGTGTTTTGTTAGAAAGAAGAGATGATGGAAAATTGGTGCGACTAGATGTTTTATCTCGAGCCTACCAAAAACTAATATCTCCAATTTGAAGAGAAAATGAAAGAAAACAGAGTTTTATTATGCTGGACAATTTTGCCCCCCTTTTCACGTTAGTCGACTTCAGCCACAATTTTTTTTTTTTTTTTGGGTCTACCTGTTGCTTCTATCCTATTCCAATTAACCTTAAGTCTTTAACTTATTATTATTATTATTTTTTTTTTTGGTCTTTATCCATAATCTAAATGAGCAAACTACCAACGTTTTAACGTTCTCAGACAATTCATTTGAGATTTTTTTTAAAATATTTTTTTAGCCAATTTAATTAATCACATTTTTTATATATAAAAATAAAGAGAGATAAATAGGTTAAAATAAATTAATAATTATATTGTGTCAATTTTATAATGTCTCCAATTATTTCTTATATACTATATAATTGAGGCATAAGAATAAATTCATACAAACTACATTTTTTCAAAGTTTAACTATAAACCCATCACTAATTGAATAATTATTATATAGTGTCAGCTTGTGTTGATAATTAATCTTTACTTAAAAGAGAGGGAATAAAAAAAGCTCATAGGATTGCATCGTATATTTCACTAATGTGGACTCCTAATCCAGTAAGAATACAATTTAAAGAAAAAACAAAAAACAAAAACAAAAAATTATGATACCATGTACCAAACGAAAATCACATTATCTAATTGTAATCATCTTCATTTGTCTTGGCTTGCTCTCCACGTTTCCAGGCCCTACACAGCAGGTCTGATCATCAAGAAAGCTAGGAACTGTATGGTAACTGCTTAGTAACCGCTTAGTAATCGCCACTGCACATGCACAGTTCATGTCTCAACAAACCATGGGGCCTCTGCCCATCCTCCAGCAGCCCACACAACATGTTCTCACACGTTTTGGAGAGGCTTGGCCCATGGTCAAGGTCTCCCATTAGCACTACAGCCCATAGAGCATGCCTACATGCAGCACACAAAGTACTTGTCATTAGCCCACTAGCACTTGTCCATGCATTCGGCCAGCCCACACTAGCTCAATGCCTTACACACAGCATTCAATCATCACAGCAGCCCATCCCTGCCTTGCACTCCAGCCACCAAGGCCACACACAAGGAACCAACAACTAAGCCACCAATGCTATGCACCACCACGTAGGGTCAGCACCACCTGCTGCTGCCCATCATCATGGCCCTCCTCTGCCATGGCCTTGGGGCATCACATGGAGCAAGATGCCTCCACATGCTGCCCCTCATTACTGCTCATTGATCCAACTCGAGTAGGGAGACTGGATTGGTCCCTCTCAAAGAGCCCTTAGGAGCATCACTATTCAGGCAGGAAGAGCCATGAGTGTGTTGAGAAAACATGAAGCCAAGTGATTGGCCCAATGTTGCCCAGACACCCTCATTCCTCATGCCATCATCAGCAACACCTAATGCTTCTAACACCTGGCTACCTTGAACCAGCCACTTTCATAATCACATTCCCACACACTCAGATTCGGGTTCTGAACATTAACATGAAATTTTTTTGTGATCAGTTTAAAATATATGAATTATTTATTTATTGCTATGACAGTTTTTTTAATTATAAAAAAGTTGGTTTTCCCTTACAAAACCACTCAAGGTGGACGGTAACAACTTCTGTTTGTTCTTCTCTTCCAAGGTGTGGAGTAAAACTAATAGTTTAAATTCCTCCTAAATATATCTCTTTTGGGATAAACTTAGATGCAATTTCTTAAATGCTACTATAACTTAGTTTCTTAATCAAATTCAACCACATAGTTGCATTGACCAATGAACTACTTGGTTGAATTTATTTTTGTTAAAAAAGGATAACATTATTTGTCACAATTGTCAATATAACTATTTAAACCTTAATAATGATTTCCAAGTTTTTCAGGCTAAATTATTATTACTATTATATTTATTCCAAAAAAGGGCATTTGCCTGGGCCTTGGCCTTTTTCTAAGTGTAGGCTTTCAGAAGTGGCCCTAAGTCCTTCCTTGATATCAGTCCATGAATATCATTATGCAGTTATGCTAAAAACAGAAGAAGAAGAGGAGGTATATAATGAAAGCAGGAGAAACAGGAAGAAGAAGCTTTTAATGTAGGACTTGACAGACATCAACATGGCAATGAGCCAATGACTAATGGTAAATTTTGGTTTCTCAAGTTCAATAATATTATTGTTTATTTAAAACATTCTTAGATAACAAGATAAACAATTCAGGTATGATCAACAAAGTCTAAATTGTCATCGAGCTTCCAAAATTGAGATTGTCACGTCATTTAGAGAACAAATATCTAGCTTTCTCTTAGATGAACTCAAATCCTCCATACCTTTGCCAAATGAAAACGCTGGTTTTTTTGGTGAAGGTAGAAGTGTAGGTTCCTTGTTGAACATCGAGATCACATCTGATATGGTAGGCCTATCAACTGCATTTTCTTGGACGCAAAGGAGTGCTATGTTTATGTAACTCAAAAGGACATTCGTAGGAGGAGTATCTCCAAGGATTGGATCTATCAACTCCAACGACCTATTGCTTTTCCACAAATCCCACACCTGAAGAAAATTTAGCACCAAAATTAAAAGTAAGTGCCATTCATGATGCTCTTAGCATAGTATACATCACAAATAAGAAGAATTGCAAACTAAATTAAAGGAGCAGTAGAAATGATCTTGGGTAAAATATCAAAAAGTAGCTACATAAGTTTAGAGGAAACTTAATTTGACATTGGTATAAAACTTTTAAATCAACATTATTGACTCAGAATATAATCCTTTGAAAGGTCAAGAGATGGTATAATTCACACACCCAGACTCAAATGGTCAAACGCAAACACATTTTCTAAGCTTTTGTTAACTTAAAAGTAAGAGGGTCCATTACTCACATATCCAATAAGATTGATAGAGTCACTCTGATAGAAACCAGTATTCTTCTTGCCACTCAAGATCTCTAACAATAATACTCCAAAACTAAAGACATCAGATTTAATTGAGAAGAGGCCTTCCATGGCATATTCCGGGGACATATAGCCACTGTATTTCATTATTAAACAAACTAGTTAGTAGCTTCATTGTGAACACTTTGTATTTATTACTGATAGTTGCTATAGACCATACATACTTATAGATTATACTTACTAAGTCCCCACTATTCGGTTGGTTGCTTGTGACCCATTCCCACAAAAAATTCTTGCCAATCCAAAATCTGATATTTTAGGATTCATGTCTTTATCCAGCAAGATGTTGCTGGCCTTCAAATCTCTATGAATGATTTGTAACCTGGAATACTGATGGAGGTAAAGAAGCCCTTGAACAATCCCTTCAATGATTTGAGTTCGGGTTGCCCAATCTTTTATCTCATGTCTAATTGGATCTGTCTCAATACCACATACAAATAGTCAGGTAGAAGATAGGAAAGAATTGGTGGGCATTATGTGTATGATACCCTGGTTACAACCATATTTTGAACTATGAACAAGCATAATGTAAGCAGATAACTTTGAAAGTAATTAAGATTGTGTAAAACTACATACCAAAAAGGAAATAATCTAAGCATTTATTGGGCAAATATTCATAGATCAAAATCTTTTCATCTCTTTCAATGCAGCAGCCAAGCAGTTTCACAAGATTCTTGTGTTGGAGTTTGGCTATAAGCATTGCCTCATTTTTTAGCTCTTCCCATCCTTGTGTAGATTTTCTTGAAAGTCTTTTTACTGCTACTAATTGTCCATTTAGCAAGGATCCCTGAAAATAATTCGTTTAACTTAGTTTTTGATTAAACCTTGGGAGGAATCCACATCAAACAATTATTATAGGTTGGATCCTAGTGTTGGAGGTATTAGGCTTACAATATAATTAGGCCCCGCCCATGTATACCTAATACCTCTAACACCTAGCATCAGTTTCATGCGAGTATTAGGACTTCAACATTTGTGTTAAAGGTTAGATTGTGGAATATATATATTACTTTAGAATATCTCTTCTAAGATAAATGTGGTTAGTTATTGAAACTTACTTTGTAAACAGGTCCAAAACCACCCTCTCCAAGCTTATTTGAGGCACTGAAGTAATTAGTATCAGTAGATACACTAGAAAACCTAAAGAGTGGAAGCTCCATTTCCTTATTTCTACCTTTCCCAGTCCTCTTCTTATTGATTAGTCCTCGTTGTGTAGCCCTGCTGCTGAAATCAAATGATATCAAGTCCTCCCCTGCTTGATCAAGAATATAGTCCCAATTAGTCCAACCTGTGTGGTCCTGTTTCTCAAATCAAACTGTAACAAGTCCTCCCCAACTTGATCACGAAGATGGAGGTCCTGTTTCTCAAATCAAATTATAACAAGTGCTCCCCTACTTGATCATGAAGATGGTTGGTCTATTATAATCCTAAAATGGTTCATAAAAGCCATCATGGTGCAACTAATAACCGGGTTCTGTCACATGGCTGCAGTGGAATATATGCATCTAATTTCCAAAGCATTTAATTGTTTTGTTGAAATTCTTAAAGAGTTCTTATGCAGGCAGCGGGAAGTCAATCTTAGTTTTATTTTATTTTTAATTATTTTTTTAAGTTTTAGGGGCAATTTGGATCGCAAGCTTTTTATAGAACTAGAGGGATTTTCTCATGAAAGCTCACGAGATGAAAAGATGGGGTTTCTCTCTAAAAGCTTTGAGTTTGTTCCTCTCTAACCTCACTAAAAATCGTGCATAAGTGGGTGTTACATGTAGGGTTAGAATTCTAATCATAATAGGATTCATATTTCGTTTCTACGATTCTTACTCAAGCGAGCATTAGGGTGGTCAATTAGCGGACTTTAATGAGCTGCTTGGGCCCGCATGTATTTACTTGCTTGAGTGAGCCCTTTTAGTCAGCAATACTTTGAACAACCACAAGTACATTAATTTATCAAGAGATTTACCAAGACTCATATTTGCTTGTTATGCTTTAATTTTATCTTTTAGATTGGAATTAGACTCCATTGTATATGCCTCATTACGTTAATGAAAGTCAGTTTCCTTCCAATGTTTTACTTCTCATGCAATTAGTTGATTGTAGTCTTGAGTTTATTTTCTTCACAACTATGAATACTTCGAAGTAGAATAGAGAATACTGACTTAGCCTTGAAAATGCTTGTTTTAAGTTCTTCACCTAGTCCTAGTTATCGTATTGAAAATTACTTAGCCCTCGAGGATAGAATGAAACGTAGCCTCAAAGTGCAAAATTTTCATCAAATAAACACACTTGCTGCAAGTACTACAAGTGATTCAATTTTGCACAAAATCCTGGTCTAGTGACACAGTTTGAATTGCGTAATTCTTTCAAAAAACTGGTCTAGTGACAGTTTGACTCTCCCAAAAAAATAAAAAATAAAATGGCTATACATCACAGCTTTTCTTGTTCAACTATCTTACTAGCTACTCTATACGTTTATAGAAGTTATATCAAAGAACCTTGGTAAAATGACTTGCGTAATATTACCTCTGAAGTTTGACCTTTTCCAAATGCAGTAGGGAATCATGAGCACCCCAAATACTATGGCAATGGCAACCACAACTATCACTACCACCTTCGTCTTTTTCACCTCTTTTTTTATTGAATTTGCAATAGAAAAGAAAAAATATTTTAATAATTCAATAAAACAGATGGGAAAAAATATTTTAGCTTTGATGGTACATCAAAATACGAATAAGAGAGCAATGAAGACTATAGGCCCATACCTTGCTCTGAAGCAGGCATTCGAATATATACATCCTGACCATTAGCATCCTGCTTGTTAGCTGCTATCTGTCTAATATCAGTTAGATCTCCAAACCAGATGGCGCAGCCACTTCCTCCATCTTTAGTATCTGTGTTTGCATAAGCCGTACAGGAACAGTTGTTCAAACATTTGACTCTGCATTCGTAAAGATTCATACTTTCGTTCAACCAAGAATGAGTGGTAGCTGGCATTTTGAGTCCAGAAAATTTGACAAACCCAATTTTATCCTTATCCTGGCAGCTCAATTGCGTACTTCGTACACATCCCCTAGACCACTCTTCCGGGTCCCCTGTTTCTACTGACACAGGCTTGAATCCTTCTACACATTGACAGATAGGTGACTCACCCATGATACAATTACCATAAGCACCACATAAATTATAAGTGTCACATTTGTCTTTCGGCAAATTTAAGAACACGCTCCATTCATTTTTTTCCTCAACCCACATGTAGCGCTCATACCGTGATTGGTTCAAAACTGCTCTTGTGATTACAGAATTTTCAATCATTTCGAACATGAAGTGTACCTCGTCCATGTTGGAGACAAACTTGAAGTTGTAAAGAGGGGTGGCATGTAACTCTGGCATACCACTGAAATATATGCCATTCCATGGGCCAGACCGGAAGTACTTCTGGGAGCCTTTCTTCATGACTAATTCAGGGTAATGATGAAGTTCGATCCCCCAACTCATTTCTCCAGGAGAGGGGTCATCTAGACTCTTCCATTCAGTTAGACGCCTTTCCAGACCAGTCCTTAAGTCCCATCCAAGCTTCATCCCTGGCAGCCAAGTATCAGAAGGATAGTCAAAGCTTTGCCACAAATAGTATCCTGGGTTTCCTTCATTCTCTTCTCTTATTACTAGATTACCTGAATCTAAAAGCTCAACAACTGGACTCCGTGCCTCTTTTGTTGAATTCGCCAACCAAGCAACAGTCGTATTCTGGCTAGAAGAACAAGACTACCTGGACTGTATAAGATCAACACGCCAGACGAGTCTGTGATTGGATTGCCCCGGTTTGCTACCCAAACAACAATTCTTTCCGGGATATTGTTGTACCAAATTCCCAAGTAACGGTTAGTGGAATTACCCGGACTGAAGAACCCCAGGACAAAGCCTTCATCTCTAGAGACCAAGGTTGTGCCCTTACTGTCACTGAGGAATTGGGATTGAGTAATGCTGTCAGCAGCATCCGAGAATACAAAGAAGAAAAGAAGCAAATTGGAATTCAACACCACAAAAGCAAAGACGTTCATTGATTGCTGGCTTCTAAGATCTCCTTGCCAACATGCCATGGGAAATTTACTGGTTACTTCCAACAACTAAAGGAAGGCTCAATAACTTCAAAAGAATCATTATAATGATCAAAGACTAAAAGACATGGAAGGTCATGCATTGATTTTTTATTTTTAATTGACTCAAGCAAGTGGTTGTTCTGTGGCATTAAAATGAGGAAAGACAAGAACACTTTCACAATGACTTGCTTGTTAGAAAATTCCACATTTTTTTTTTCTGTGAACAAGAATTTCCTATGGCATTGGTTATTCTCTTTTGCAAATGTCGCTTTTTTTGTAGTTCACCGTGGTCCCGAGCATTTAGCTCATGGATGAGAAAGGTCGACAATGTGATTGAAAGGTGGGCACCACACAATTTGAAATTGTATAGTATGATTAATTACATTTCTTGTTATTAAGAGAGCTGTAGCTTAAGTCGAATCGCTTGATATTTCACTAAAAAAAAAAACCTTTTTTTTTATAAATTGAAACCGTTAAAGAAATGTGCACTGTCAGTCTGTCACACGTTTAAACGGGAGCTAGATTTTTTCTTTTTGTTTTTTGCTTCGGTATTTAATAGGAGTTAGTTGTACACCTACATAATGTGTGAGAATATATAATTATTTTATAATGTAATATTATATCTAATTTATTCTTCTAAATTTAAACTAATATATTATGATTAACTATTTTTAAAAGAAATATACTCACTTAGTAAATAAATATTTTAACTACTAACAATTTTCACTTTGCCAAAAGTCACAAGAGGGAGAAAAGGGATTTGTAATGAAGAATTAAGGAACACAATAATAAAACACTAAATCACATCAAACTAAAGTAGAGTTGTAAAAAATACAAAAACTCATCCACCCAAAGTAGAGTTGTCAAAAATACAAAAACTCATCAACTCAAAATAGAGTTATCAAAAATACAAAAACTCATCTGTTGGGTTATAGATTGACCCCAGTTAATTAATTCAATTACCTAAGTTAATTAATTATGTCAAATTACATGCAAATCGTGGAGGTATGAACAAATCACCAAACTAAACTAAAATGCAGTTGAAAATAACTTTGACACAGTGATTTGTTGACTAATGGGAAAAACCTCTTATAAGACAAAAACCCATCGAGTGATTTTCAAGTCACCAGTCCCAAGAATCACTAATCAAGAATCAAGAGATTACAAGTATAAGGAATCTTACCACTACCCTAGACTATCCCAAAATATCAACCTACAGTTAAACCTTTACACTAATCTCCAATTGGACTTAATCTTGTAGAGACTTCTTCCTTTGCACATATCCTAGTATGTGACTAACTCATTTACATGAATTCCAGTACGTGACTAACTCCACAACAACCCTTTTGATTGCTGTAGTTGATTTGCAACAACTTCACATAAAAACACGAATAAGATCTTCAATTGTTAGTGCCAGAGACTTTGCTTGGTATAGAATCCAAAGACGCACAAGAAACGCAGCAAGATCTCTTTCTTTTATAGGAGGAGGTTAGGGTTTCAATAAGAAACCTTATGAAGCTTTTTAGGGTTAGGGTTTTCTTTCTCTACCACCTTATTTATATAGGAGCATAATGGGCCTTTTAAATGGACTCTGCTATTCCTGTTAGGTTAACACAAACCCTATGCTCTCCTAATCCTATGAGGATTATACAAATCCATAAACAATAGCCAATTAGAATCCAAACGTTGTAAGCTATATTCTGAAATCCTGAAGCTCAATAGATCGAGAGATATCGAGATAGGTATCAAGCTTCATTAAATCTCAATAAATCGACAAGTATCGAGGAGATATCGGGACCTGCAGATTCAGCTTTTCTTCACTTGTTTCTTGGTGCAGTCTTCATGTCTTCAATAATACCACTTGTCTCGTTTGTAAAACATACTTCATGATATTCTAGAAACCACTTAGAACTACCCAATTACAAGTAAAGTGTGTTTTGTCAAAGGATATGCCAACACATGAAAAACATGACCCTAACATCATCAACCCAAAGCAAAGCTACAATATAGCATTAAAAAATTCATTAAAAGAAAAAAAAAATAGAGAGTAGTCACATTTTTCATTGGCAAAACATGGATGGAATGAGAGAGAAATGTACAAAAGGAGTAAAATAATGGTAAGGTAGGGGAGATATTCAAGTAAAAAAAAGGGAGAGGAATGATTGGAGGGACAGTAATGGTAAGGTAGGGGATTAATAATGAGAAGAAGAAGAGCCAAAAAGGGAGGGAAAGAGTTGTAGGAAGAATAATGGTTGGATAAGAAATAATGTGGAGAAGAAGGGTAATAAAAATGAAGAGGAATGGTTGGGTAAAATTAAATGAATGTGAGCTCCAATTAACTTAATTGATAAATCTCTTATTGTCGAATAAGAGATATGTGGTTCGAACACTAACTACACCAAAAATAATTGGTATCTTAGGCCTGATGATAAAGAGCAATCATAATAGAGCAGATGACATAGGTTGAAATTTTATCATATCTAAAAAAAAATGAATGGATTAGTAAAGTTGCATATAGATTGATTTGTAAACTTAGTAATTGAATGGTTTCTAAATTTCAATGATTAGATCTATAAAGTTAATATTCTAACATTTATTTATGTGAAATGCTAATTACACCCATCATGTATTTAAAACCCTAATAAATGTAAATTACGGCTTAATCACTTTAATCGAAAAACAACAATTAGTCCAATAAAAGTGATAAACCAAATTTCATATTGTTTATGGGGAGGGGAGGGGAGGGGGGGGGGGGGGAGAACTTGATTCAGGGCCGAAGCCCAAATGCTTAGAAAATCATGCTTGAGGAAATGGGCTAGGCCCATCTCATTAAGAAGTAAAGGGAAACCTCCCAGGATTATTCCCGCGGAGTTCCAAGCATGCTACCAATCGGGAGACATTTTTTCTAGATCATAAGCATAGGTGATCCCTTGGTAAGCAAAAGAAGGACCACAGGAGATCGATTCCACCTTTTTTATCTATCTAGCCGAGGTAACGCTCCTACCAAGACCACCTCAGGAAACAACCTGAAAGGATAAGAATCTTAAAGGTCATCACCTTCGCATTAATGAGATCTCTACCTAATCCATTCCACATTAAGTACATATAGGACAACCTGAATAGTGCAGACAACCCCTAAAATTCATGTTTCATGATGAAAATGGGGGAGAACCAAGGGAGGATGTGACAAATATCCCCAAAAAATCCAGTTGGGAGTAGGCTAGCTGAAGAGATAAGGGAAGGAAAAATGCTTATAAAAAGGGAGATGGTTACCACAAAAAGGTGGTTGAGAAATATGAAGGCAAAGACTTAGAAAAGGGAAAAAAGAGAGAGATAGACACTTATTTGTATTTTTCTTTTCCTTTCTTTCCTTGTTGACTCCCTGTACCTCGAGAAACAAATCTATATGTCACAAACCTTCTCATCTGTAATCCTATTTCCTTAATCAATTGTTTAAGCTTCCCACTGTGGAATTTCCATCCTGTTCTTATCATAAATAAATTGTGTCAGTCAATTACTCAAGAATCCTATTGTATTTTCAAATAATGTTTTTTTATTTATTGTGTTTCTGACCCCTACAATTGGCACCGTCTGTGGGAATTTCCACCAACCAGTAGGCTAGAAAGTTGGTTTTGGGAAAACTATGGCAAATCGATCAAGGAGTGGGCCTGCCCATTTCTCACGTTTGAGCGTCTCGGAGGAATTTGTTCACGAGGACTGACGTTTGCGATTTGAAGTTCATAAGGAGAATCAAGGACAACCCTCACAAGGCTACAACTGGGAACCTGCATCCCCTCCATGGAGGGAAAGGTCCGCCACTAACACCATGGGACCATTTCAATCTAGCAGGGAGAGGGAAATGGACATGTTGAAAGACCAAGTACTAGCCCTGCAACAAGAGGCTAGGAAAATGAGGATGGTCTCTGAAGAAGGGACGGAGAGCTCCTCCACTGTAGGGGTCCTTGTCCTATGCCACGTCATTCCCAAAGGGAGGAAAGTAACATGGGGGAACGATAGAGGAGCCGGGATAGAAGGCAATCCCCATCTCAAAGGAAGAGAACTGTTTCTTCTCCTATGTCTCCAAAGGGGAAGAATCTGTGCTGCATAGAGAGAGGTCCAGGATGCCACCTCCTCAACGTCCGATATTTCGAAGTCTCGGAGATCCCGTTACACCCCAGGCCTTAAGGAGTGACGCTATGAGTAAAGTCTTATAGCAGATATCTCGATCTCCATTCTTAGAAGAGATAGAAAGCACAGATTTGTCGTGGAGATTCACCAGGCCCAATTTCATCATCTAAGATGGCAAGTTTGACCCTGTGGAACATATTAGCCATTACAATCAAAGTATGGAAATTTATTTTAAGAATAAGGCCTTAATGTGCAAGATATTCCATTCTAGCTTGGGGCCTACCGCGATGAGGTGGTTTGATGGGTTAGAGAAGGACTCCATTCGAGGTTATTATGAGTTGATAAGGGTGTTCGAAGCAAGATTTGTAACATGTAGTAGAACTCCAAAACAGTTCAATTTTCTCCTCACCATGTCTATGAAAGAAAGCGAAACTCTTAGGGCAGACTAGGATCGTTATTGGGAATTGTATAATGAGATATGTGGAGATAATGGAGGAATTGCGGCCAGTACATTCAAGGTGGGGCTCCTCATTGATTCCGAGCCAAAAGCCTCATTTGCCCTAAAATCAGTCACGAATATGCATAAGTTGATGGAACAGGTAGAAGAATATAAGAGGTTAGAAGATGATCAGCTATAGGATAAGGCTAAGGCCAAGGCACCCATTAGAGAGAAGAAAGAGGTTAGGATCAATCATCCCCCACGGCCGAGGAGAGACTTCTTCCCCTAGGTCCAAAAGCTGAGGTCCGAGATGGTAAGTTCATTGTATAAGGAGCTGGTCTATCGAATCATGGAAAAAGTAAAGAACGAGCCTTACTTTCGCTGGCCGAATAGGATGAGTGGCGATGTCTCGCGAAGAAACCAAAGCCTATTCTGCTCCTATCATCGGGAGAGGGGGCATACAACTAAAGATTGTCGAACCTTGAGGGATTAACTAGGTCAGCTCGAAAAAGCTGGACATCTGAAGGAGTTTATAGCTCGAGATAACCCCCGGCCCCAAGAGGGGAAGCGTGCGGGCTTGTCGCGTGCCTCAACCCCCTCTTTGGGGCTCATAGAGGTAATCCATGCTACTAACACGCAGTAATCCATATCTTATTACAATGATTCGTGATAGCTTTTTCAGTTTTTCTAGGACAACGTATATTGTCACAACTTTATGATATATGTAATTGTGAATGGTGAACTATTATTTTCATATAGATTTTTTTTTTTACTCTCTAATTAAGTTTACACATCTTTTAGAGTTGTGGCATAAAACTTGTGTCCATTAACTTTCTATAACTTTTTATATATATTTTGAAAGGGCCGCCTATGTATCATCAAAAAATAAAATGTAAAAGGAAATTTAAATATAGAAAGGGAAAATATGAGGGCATTTTTTAGTTGAATTGCTTTTCAAACCCTTCGGAATTTATGAACCTACCTGTGTCACTCCTTTCTTACCTTATCTCCTTCGACCAAAAGTTACAAATAGTATATCAAAGATTGTTTTTACTTGGTTAAGACTTAAGAGATCGTTATGTGGAATGGAAAGCATGATAGATGCTAGATCTTATTTTAACTATAATGAAACTTAGGAGCTGTTACTTGAATCCACCTGAAAAATCACACTGAAATTTTATTAATGAAATTCTAAACTTCGGTTCTTATGTGGTTCTCATGGATCTCATATGAGAGGCTATGCAGGTGAAGTAAAAAACATGGCGAAGTAAAAAGTCCAAAACCAAGTTGTGCTATTTGAACTTATGTGTGACCCATCAAGAAGTCTGGAATATTACAACAAAGAGATAATGACATGTGAGGAGAAGATTGTTAGATACAAATGTGTGTGGAAGTCCCACATGAAAAAAGAAAGAAAAAATACCTAGAGAAATCAATATAACATAATTTGACCATAACACAGTCTCAAACTTTTGGGTTAAATTGTTACTATATGTTATGTTAAGGCCTCCTTTGGAGTCTCCCAACTATTATCCCCCAAGAGAGCTTTCCGGCAAGGAATTACATAAAAACTTGCAAATCTAAAATATTCTTATTCACAACATTTCTCTTGAATATTATTGCAAAGCTTCTAGATTATCAACATTCATTTATGAGACAAAATTTATTACTCAAATGCAAAATTGTCCTGTTACTCAAAATCACTCTAAAATAGTTTGTTGTAGGGTTGTAACAAAAACTAAAATATACATTCTCCAGCATAATATAGCTTCCTATATTAGCATTGCCACTTTGAAGTGACAGAAAGACCTTAAATTTCATTTCAGACATGCCTGTCTCCACCAGAGCAATGCGAGAAGCGAATCTCTTGAATGTCAGGTACCAACGGATCTTTTGATGATACATATCAGAACCATAATACATTTGAATAATGTTGTTAGGCCATAGGCAAAGAAATTGAAAGTTTTTGGATGATTTACTAGGATATACTAATGCTTATGGCTTTAATTCAAAAATGTTACCGGCCTTCCATAATTGAAACAGTTGCATCACTCACAGAACAGATTTCTGCCCTGCTATTATCTGTTTTTGCCTTCATCACACTTTTCATATTCAAGAAAGCAGGTTGTTTAGGATGAGGCAGAGCTGTGCTTTCATTGCTAAGCATTGCGACAACATCAGACATTGTAGGTCTATCCGCTGCATTTTCTTGAACACAGAGGAGACCTATGTTAACATATTTCAATGCCACACGTATAGAGGGTACATCATCAAGTAGTGGATCCACCAAGTCCGATCCCCTTTCACTTGTCCATAACTCCCATGCCTTAAATATTGGGGAAAGAAGAAAATAAAAATGCTGTGCAATAATATAGTGAAGTTCCAAACTACTAATAACAAAGAGAACAAATAAATCAGTAAGTACACACACAAAGAACATGTGGAGTTACATGGCAGGCATGCATGATACCTATGTTCACAAGCGGCAGCAAGGAGAAAACTTCACTATGAATATGGGAAGATTACAATATTGGCATAAGTGCTCTCTTAAGAAATTCAAAGTCCAAATACACCCAAAGAACACTCTCTCTATTAAACATTAGCACAGGATAAGATACCTGATTATAACACGCACGTAGGAGTACTAGTTAAAAGGTTGAATATATGTTCAGCACATGGTGGACACAAGGGAACCTGGAACCCCTTGCGCAAGTCGAATTTAGCTAATGGTTTGCCAACTTTCAGGTGACACAATTGAAGCCACAAACCACATCAACAAATCTCCATCTTAGCTTGAGTTGGATCAAGTTATACAAGCAAAATGCCTATTTTGCCTCGACTAAAGCCCTCAAGGGTATCATAGATCTTGGAATAATTACATAATAAAATATAGAGTTTAATATTATTTAAGTTTAAAACTTTGAGTTTAGGTTCATAAATGTTCCGAGTATAATTTTAAATTTTTTATAAGTTGGGGTCCATTTAACAACTAAAAATTATTTCATATGAATGCTAAATTAAATTCTGACTATGAATTAATTATAACAATAACTGATTCATGTGAAAAAACATTCATAAAAAAACACAAATAAATTAATATATTATTATTGTGTGGGTTTTTTTGGAATGAAAATACTATATTCATAAGGATCTGAAATATTGTGCACGTGTGTGTTTGGGGGGGGGGGGGGGGGAAGTGAGATGGGGGGATTGTTGAAAATATTAATATAAAAAAAAGCAGCAATTGTTAATAAGAAGTAAAAAGTAAATTGAACTTTTGCAAAAAAAAAAGTGGCAAATAGGATACTCACATATCCAAGAAGATGGAAAGAATCGGTTTGATAAAACCCAGTGTTCTTCCTACCACTCACAATCTCTAACAGCAAGACACCAAAACTGAAAACATCTGACTTGATGGAAAAAAGGCCTTCCAAAGCATATTCAGGGGACATATAACCACTGAAACCATAATCAAGCTAATATATTAGTAGTCATGTTTTGTCTCTCAATCTGTTTGAGCACATACCATGTTGGTTTGTACTTACTAAGTGCCAACGATTCTATTTGTGTTTGCTTGTGATTCGTTTCCTCCAAATATTCTTGCCATTCCAAAATCTGATATCTTCGGATTCATTTCGCTATCTAGCAAAATGTTGCTAGCCTTTAAATCTCTATGAATAATCCTCAACCTAGAATATTGATGAAGGTAAAGAAGCCCCTGTGCAACACCTTCAATCACTCGAATCCGTGTTTGCCAATCTAAAATCTTGCGTTTTTCTGGATCTATTTTACAATCATGAGAAATTAGTTGTACACAATTAAAAGATCACATGCAAAGATCGACCATGAAATCAATCACAATTATATATATATATATATATATATATATATATGAAACATTACTAACCAAAAATGAAGAAGTCCAAACTTTTATTTGGCATATACTCATATATCAGTATCTTTTCATCTCGTTCAATACAGCAGCCCAAAAGTCTAACAAGATTGTTATGTTGGAGCTTGGCTATGAGCATAGCTTCATTTTTTAGCTCCTCCCATCCTTGGCCCGATCTTCTTGAAAGCCTTTTCACAGCTACCAAATCCCCTTTCAGTAATATTCCCTAAAATTGTTTTCCTTAAGCTTAGTTTTGTGGCCACCATGAAGAAATTAGGATAACCCAATTATACTCGACAGAAATATACAGAGTAGGAATTATAACGGACGCAGTAACAAACTGGCAGTGCCTGTTTGTTCTCGTTAACATGGCAAGTGTAAAGTTGATAAGAGTTAAACCTTTGTATACATTCCTCATCCTAAGCATTGCGTTTATGGATAATCATACCTTGTAAACAGGTCCAAAACCACCCTCTCCAAGTTTATTTGCATCTGAGAAATTATCAGTTGCAGCAGAAACACTTGCAAAATTGAATAATGGCATTTTGACTTCCTTTTTCCTGATATCTCCACGCTTATTTTCTTCCAGCTGCTCCGAATTTTCAGACTTTATGGTCATGCCCAAATCTAACTGTACCAAATCCTCACCTGAACAGTGAACAATTACAACACATATATTTATGGCAATAATTAAGGATTTACATTTTGATTGCTTAAAAAGTCTTATCAGCAATTCTTTTCTCACCCTTGCTTGTCATCCTGAGTTTTCTCCATACACAATAGACAAAGAGGCCCAACATAAGCGTTGCAAGAGGCAGAGATATAGCCAGAATGGCGACTAATTGCTTAGCTCGTACAAGCATTACTTCTTCAGTTGATCCAGGCGATACTGCTGGGCTAGATTCATTCCTTGAGATTGGGACTGTCGAAGAAAATCAGAGAAATAAATAAATATATGCATTGTACTTGCATTACAAATTGGCAATGCCCACTATCTCAGATAATAATAATATGGCAAAGCCAAGAATTATCCGGTAAAAACTTTGAAACTCAACAAGTGTAAATGTAAAGTAGTGACCGACCTCGAATTAAAGAAGATTTTAACACTTGTTTGCGATATAGTACCTTAGATATAACACATTAGATTATCCAATTAAAATTTAACACTTATTTGCAATGAATTTAATTGTCCTTACCTTAGGTTACCTAATTAAATTTTAAGAGTACATTTTCTAAGTTTTTGTGATTTATTGGTCAATAAAATTAAAATTAATTGGGAAAGCTAATGTAGTGCACCCAAGATAGTGTAACCGAGTTTTACCTTTAGTTTCATAACATGATCAATTGCCACTTGCCTAAAATCCTAAATAGTTAGGAAAGAGTGACATGTATATTTTGATAATTCAATAGTTGAGAGAATGTGATTTAAACCATGAATGTCTCTATTAAGAGGTGTCAACCAATTGAGATGTAAGACTCTTGAAAGGAAAGAGTGAATTTGATAGCATTTAACAATTTTTCTAACACAAATAAATTAAGAAGAAACAACATCCACAGTACTAATATGGAGAAGTCCTTCATATTTCTTACCATTGGTGAGCAAATCCAAGGGGGATAGTTTGAGATAGAAATCATGTCCATATATATCATCGTCTGGTAGTTGTTTCAGATATGACAAAGAACCATTCCATACTAAGCACTTAGATTTGTTCTTATGGGAACGGTAATTATCTTCATAGGCATAAGCAATACAAGAACAATTGTTCAAGCAAGCTGATTCGCACTCCTTACCACTCCCAATGTCGAAAGACAGCGGACTATCAAGCCAATCAATTCTAGACATGGGAAGAAACCCATCGTTCTGAACATCACTATTATTACTGCAGTGCAGAGCAGTTTTCCTCACACAGCCCCTGGGCACGTTTCCTTTGCTCCAAACATCGGCAGAAGTGGGTTTGAAGCCTGGCAAACAGCCACATGGTTCCTGGGCTGTCTCATCGCATATGCTGAAAGTACCGCATGCAACATAATCCCCACACCCAGATGACTGTAACGAGGAATTCCACTTCTGCTCATCTTCTGACCATGACTGCAGTTTAAGCTTCCCGTATTCATCCAACACGATTCTCGAAAATTGAGTCTGAGAAGTGTTATTAACAGGCCAAGTAACGTACTCCAAATCATAAGATAAAAAATCAAAACTATCGATTGGAATAGACCAATATACTTTAGACCCCTCCATTAACGTCAGCCGATACCAATATTCCAGCTTTAGGGAGAAATTACCTGGAGCAGGGTCTTCTTTACTTTTCCATGATTTTAATGACCAATCATATCTTCCAAGAGTCATTCCGGGCAAAAGAGTATCAGTAGGATGGTCAAAGCTCTGCCACACAACCTCAAAGCCCCTGTCCGTGAGTACAAAATTACCTGTATTCAATAGCATGGCATAGGTACCGTTGCCAGCTGAAGTGTTGGTCAACGGGGAATATATTCTGCTATCGGATATTACAAGATCTCCATCCTGATTAATTTTAAGAACAACAGAGGAATCTATGAATCCGTACTCTCTGTTTGCAACCCAAACTACATTCTGCTCAGAAACTTTCTTGTATCGTACTACCAAGTAATACTTTGTCGAATTTTTTGGAGAGTAGAAACAAAGTTGGAAGTTTCCATTAGGCGATACAATGGTGTCCGAGGTTGTCAGGGATTGGCCAGGTTGGATGGTAGTCGTGACAGTAACATTGGTGGTAGTATTGGTGGATTGAAAACCCAGGCATAAAAAAAGAAGCTGGAAAGCAATAAGAGGGGAGATTATACTAATCATGTTTGTATCAGGCAGCTCTGCAATTTGCAACCAGGAAGGAGACTCTAAAGTCATGTTGGATTGAGGGAGGAGACTTAGAGGTCAACCAGGATGCAATTAGTCAGCAGTGCTTTTCGCCCATTTATGAATGAAATTTGTGATTGAAAAGACATAAATTATCTTTGTCTAATAACTTTACCGCCTAAAACAAGGTAAGGCTTGAGTCCAATATCTAATTACACTGGGCATCACCATGGTGATACAATTTTAAATTTTGCAGAAAACAATCATTTTTAATGTTATATGATTTATATCCCCAGTGAACATAATATGACATGACATTGTTTGTAAACTTACCAATCAGGTTTTAATTTACTCAATTAATTTTTGGTTTGCCTAACATTGTTTGGTTCAGGAAGATATTTTCTTTTGTAATCTAATAATGGTTTATTACTTAGAGGAAGGTGGTAACCTGAGGCTGTCATCAAGCTTCTTTGTTTGTTTTTTTAGTGGCTACCGCGAGGTTAGCAACAAGCATTCCACAATAGTCAATGTCTCGTACCAAGGTATTATTGTTGGAAAATTGCCTCAAATTCTAATTATGATTTGGAAAGTCAATTAGGTTTTCTAGTTGAAAAATGAAAAATTAATTTGGGTTTCCTTGTTGTAGAAAAAAAGACTATTCCTTGGTGTGGAAATAAGTCTATTTCTTGTTAAAGAGATAATGTATTCCTAGTTCAAGAAGGAATAGATTCCTTGTTAAAGAGTTAATATATTCTTAGTCCAAGAGAGAATAGGAAAAGAGTCTTATAAATAAACAATGCTACAAATAATTTAATGGCTTTGGCCCAAGGGTCCTCCCTACGGGGAGAGGAAAAATAGAGCGTGAAACCAAGAAAGAGAAAAGAGATTTTTGCTTGGGAGGAACGCAAAAAGAAGGAGAAAGCAAGGTATTGCAGCCTTCGAGAAGACACAAAGAGAGTATATGCAAGAGCAAAGAAAGAGGAAGCCACACAAGAAAGAAAAAGAAGAGAGAGCAGCCAAGAGGGAGCTACTTAGAGAAAAAGAAGATAGCCAAGAGAGAGGGTTTTCTACGTAAATTTTGTGTTCTTGTGTATAATTGTTATTTTGGGTAGCTAATATTCTTAATAATATTATTCAAGACCCAACAATTATATCTACAAGTACGACTGCTCACAAGATTTCCATCTTCCTTGACCTTGACAGTGATGGAGCAATGATTTTTTTCATAAAGAAAGCAACCCCTAACTGAATAAAGAACACCCAACATTATCTGATAATATTTTGTATGAAAAAGTTCTCTCTCATTACAGTTTTTCTCAACAAGCTTTATATTTTTATCTGTTAAGTTTTTAAGAGTTCATTAATTCCATGACACATTTTTATTCAAATACTATTGAGGCTGATCAAAGAATTGAAGCAGTGTAGATTTTGATCAAGCGAAATCAATTTAAATAGAGTGTAACATTAAGGAATCTGACGCTTGGCATGGCACTCATTCAGGACTCACTCAAGCTAGATCGTGCAAAACAGAAATCTAATTGTGTTTAGAGAAGGATTCGTGCTTGCTTCTTTTATCCTACTTGTGCACCTTTATAAATCATACTTTTGCACAACTTTTCAGCATAAAATAAGTTGGCCAGGCGCCAGGGTAGGGTAGACAAATCAATTAGGAGAAAAAGTGGTAGAAAAATACAATTTTGGAATGCTCTAGGGTACAACAATACAATTCATTGATAATCCATTGTTCCTTCTAAGCAATGGTGCAGTTCACCAACTTTGAAGTAACCGCTTCAAGGTTGCCTCTTTCAACGCCCCTTGTCTTCATAGTAGGTAGTTAAACAAGTTTCACCAAGATTGTCGCATTAGCTTTACACAATGTTATTTAGGTTTTTAACTATTAAAACTAATTTTTATATTAAAAAAAAAAAAAAAAGTGAATTGACGAATATTTAATTATTTTCAATAGCTTAAGCATGCAATTATTATTATTTTCAATATTCTTGATTTTGTTTTACTAAAAATTGCTTTTACCTTTTATTGGGTTTTGTTTCATTTTTAACCAAACCAAAATCACATTATCTAATTTTAATAATCTGCTAGTTGCAGGGGCGGAGCCACGTAGTGGCTTGGGGGGGGGCCTTGGCCCTTGAAAAAAAAATCCATTAGAGTATGTAGAAAAAATAATTGGGCCCCCCAATGTTGGACATCTGCCCCCCCATACCCATATCTCCACTATTCTCCCTACCCCAGCTTTAGTTTTAGGCCTTATATACTCCAAATAAAACAAAAAGCTGGCCCACTTACATTTAAATACTCAAGTCCAAACACTAACAACAAAATTTCACTTTCTCTCAAGCTCAAAAAACCCACCCCACGAATCCCTTATTCCCTTTACTTCTTATTCTTTTCTTTTCTTTTTTTGTCTTCTTTGATACACTATCACTTCCCACTAGTACCGCTGCCTACCAGCCCCCAAAACTCAGCATTAGTCCTCTATCCTCACAGTCCTAAAAAAAATAAAAAAATCCTGACCAATTTTTTCTTTCTTTTTGCTTTCTAAAACAAATCACCCAGCATATTTCATTGTCAAATTTCAGGATTTGGAACTTGGTGACCGCCTAGTGAGTTTTCTTCTCTTTCTTAAGCATTAGACATTCATCTCTTTTTAGTGTATTTTTTTGATTTTCTCAATTATCTACACCTAAATATTCACATGCTCTTTATATTTTCATAGATTTTTAGAGAAATATGGTTGTGGGTGTTGTTAAATTGTTTGGTTTATGTTGTGTACCAATACTTGTGTGTTTAATTTTTGTTTTTGTTTGAGGGGTTATTATTAATTAAAGTCGTATTAAAAATGGGTTGACTGTTTAAATTATAATGGAAATTTTGTTATTTTCTTAAGTATGAATAACATCCATATAACTAAGTAAAAATTTCTAATTAAAATTTTATTTTTTAAAGTTCTTTTCAGGTTAATTTTTTAGTCATATTCTTAAAGTTAAAAGAATTATGAGCAAACGAAAAACAATTGATGCATTCTTTAAGAAAAAAGATGTTAGCAATTCAGAAATTAGGACACCTGTGGCTGTAGAAACAAATGTTGATACTTCAATGCTTGATGAACACCCCTCCAAATGTTCAAGAATTCAATCTGAAGAGATAGATCGTGATCCAGGATCACGTAAACAAATATGTGAATTCCCTATCAACAAACAAGATGAAATCTAATGAGCTTATCTCAAAGAAGGTCCATATCAACCTAAAAATATAGACTATCCATACAATAATGATACTCATCGTCGTCGATTTCAACCTTCATGATTTGAATCACATAGGGATTGGTTGGAATACTCAATTTCAATGGATGCGATATATTGTCTACCTTGCTACCTTTTTGGTAAGAAACTAATAGGTCGTCCCAGATCAAATGCATTCATTTCAACAGGTTTTAATAATTGGAAAAAGGTGAATGATGGAATGAATTATCCTTTAATTCGTCATGTAGGGAAAGATCCAAACTCCCTACATAAAATTGTTGTGAAATGTTGTGAGGATTTAAAGAATTATTCACAACATATTGACAAGCTAATTGAGAAACAAACGACAAAAGAATTAGAGAATAATCGGTTGCGGCTCAAAACCTCAATAGAGTGTGCTCGATGGCTAGCATTCCAAGCTTGTGCTTTTAGAGGTCATGATGAAAGTCTTGATTCAAAAAATATAGGTAATTTTATTGAATTGAAAAAATTCACATCAACTTTCAATGACAAAGTAGCTAGTGTTGTCTTGGAAAATGCTCCATGAAATGCCAAATATACATCACCCACAATTCAAAAGGAGATTTTGCATATTCTTGCTAGTAATGTGCAAAATGCTATTCGTGAAGAAATTGGGGATGCAAAATTTTGCATTCTAGTTGATGAAGCCCGGGATGAGTCGAAGAGAGAGCAAATTGCCATTATTTTGAGGTTTGTTGATAAAAATGGTTTCATTAAAGAGCGTTTCTTTCATGTTGTGCATGTTAGAGATACTACTGCGTTGACCCTAAAGAAGGAGATATGTGCTGTCATTTCTTGTTACAACCTTCACATTGAGAATATTCAAGGTCAAGTGTATGATGGAGCTAGTAATATGCATGGTGAATGGAATGGATTACAAACTCTATTTCTTAAAGAATGTCCATATGCTTATCATGTACATTGCATGGCTCATAAGTTGCAATTGGCTTTAGTTACAGCATCTAGAGAAGTAAAAGTTGTTCATCAATTCTTTGATCATTTGACTAATATTATCAATATTGTAGTTGGTTCTAGTAAGCGTAATGATGAATTACAATATGCTCAAGGGGAACAAATTGAGAATATGATTGCTTCTAATGAAATTGAGACTGGAAGAGTAGCAAACCAAATTGGTACTTTGCAACAGGCTGGAGATACACGTTGGAGATCTCATTTTCAATCTATTTGTAGTTTGATAAAAATGTTTGATGCAACTTGCAAAGTTATCAATATTATCTCTGAGGAAAGGGCTAATTATAAACAACGTGGTGATGCCGAGGGAGCTTATCAGGTATTAACATCATTTGAATTTGTTTTAATTTTGCATATGATGAAAGAGATTATGGGAATTACAAATATTCTTTGCCAAGCTTTGCAACAACATTCTCAGGATCTTTTAAATGCCATGCATTTAGTTTCAACTACAAAATCACTTATTCAAAAGTTGAGAGATGATGGATGGGAGCCTTTACTTGCTAGTGTTACATCATTTTGTGGACAACATGAAATTGATATTCCTGATTTAAATGCTCGTTACATTAAAGCTCGAGATAGATACCGTCATCAAGATGAAGCTTTGACAACAATAGAACATCATTTATGAATTGACATATTTACAGTTGCAATAGATTTTCAATTGCAAGAATTGAATAGTAGATTTTGTGAGCTAAAAGCAGATCTTCTCACTCTTAGTTCAGGATTAAATCCTAAGGATGCTTTTAGATCATTCAAAATTAGTGATATTTGCAATTTGGCTGAAAATTATTATCCTCAAGATTTCACTGAACAGGAAATTTGTCTTTTGAAGCATCAATTGCAACATTATGAGCTTGATGTGACAAAGCATCCAGATTTTCAGAATATGAGTACAATATCTGAGCTATGTAGGGGATTACAAATTTCAGGGAAGTCTAAATTCTATCATTTAATTGATAGACTGATTCTTCTTGTATTGACTCTTCTAGTTTCTGGCAAATAATATGATAGTTTATATAGAAAAGAAAATTGCTAGGAATTTCACCATGGAAATGATTATGGATGAATTCTATTCCCTGAAAAATCGTCGTCGACATGATTTTGATGTGAAATGTTTTTTTTATGTGGATATTTTTGTATATGTTTATAGTGAACTAGACAGTTTTTGTATGTTCATTAATGTTTAAGATATATCAAAATTGAAATTTCATATTCAATAGACTTATAATTTATGTTTTTTATATCAATACTTCGAATTGGCCCCCCATATAAAAATTCCTGGCTACGCCCCTAGTTAGTTGGCACCTCAAATAAAAATATGGCCATAGGCACAGAGTTACAATCCCACACATATCAAAAAGAGTAAAAGAAATAAAATGTGGATTTTCTTATCAGGCTGTATTCAGTTAATCTTCAATCTCCTAGAGGGAAAAACCTTATGGGCCCAAAATAATTGTGCCCACTACTACTCCCAGAAGCCCAAAGCCTATCTCGGCCTGATTGACCCAAGTAACTTTTTAACACTTTATCGAGCCCGAAGTTATCGAACTGAGCTTCACTTCGTAGTGGCCAAGCTATGGGCTGAGAGAAACCCACATCAAAAGTCGATGGCTTTCCTCCACCAAATAAAAAGCATCGCCTATCAAATGCAATTGAACATGGGCCATCCCTCTATTCGGCCGAGGAAAACACCTTAGTAATTATGATTGCTCTTTGGCATAGTCGTTAGATTATTTACTTCTTGCAAATCCTTGACCGATGAAGCCAAGGACATTTGACCTTTCTACTCGGTTTAGAGTTCATTTTTTGTAAGCCTTTTTTTTATCGCAATACTTGAGAGACACGTGAATCTTTTTAGAATTTATGATATGTGTTTTTTGGTATAAACAACTTTTATTTGCAAAAATTCACAAATCACCAAAAAAAAAAAACCACTGTTGGTGATGGAACTTTAGCATTACTAGCATAACGTACGTAGTTCAATGTCTAGACTTCAAAAATTTGTTAAATATTTTTGAACGGTACTAATAGCTAGTAATGATTAGAAAATTGGCACTCTACCAAATTGTTTATAACTTGATTGTACTTTTCTAATTCTTCTAAATTTTATTAAAGCTATGGAACAAGTATTTTCAATTATAAATAATATTAAAATTAGGTTTTATAACAAAATGGAAAATGATATTCTAACCGACTCTTTAATTTTATACATGAAAAGTAAATTGTTGCGAAATTTAGTACATAATTCATCATAGATGATTTTCAAAATCTATTTTAATAATTATTAAATTGAAATTTATGAGGAGAAAATTGTTTGTCTCTTTTATTTTGTTTATATATATATATATTTTTTGAGATGAAAGATAGAATATTTTGTTTATATTGTTAATATTGAATAGATATTGGTTTTATTTTCAAGTATTAATTTAGTTTTGAATTTTAGAGGATTTCTTCTTCATGAATTATCTGGATTTTTTTATTCATGTTTTGGCCCCCTACAGACAAATTATTGGTTCTATCCTTTTTATTTTATTTTTTTATTTTTTATTTTTTTGTTGAGAGTTTCAACCTATGGTGTCCGCTCCTAATAATAGCTCTTTATCATTAGACCAAGACACCAATCAGTTTTTTTGGTGTAGCTGGGGATTGAACTCCAAAGCTCTTATACAACCATTAGAGATTTTACCAGTTGAGCTAACTGGAACCCACGGTTCTATCCTTGAATAGGCTTCTGCTTAATAGATTAATTTTTTTAAAAGGAGGGGGATAATTCATGGAGTATATGACTACCTTTTTTTCTTTTTTCTTTTTCTTGTTAGAAGGTGGATGGGGTTCAAGTAATAAAATAAAAAGAAGTGAGAAAAAGTTATAAAAAAAATAAAACAACAACAACTAGCTAACTATTAGGAACCTGCCTTGGTAGTAAGGGGTATGTTGTGTGCTGTACTACAGGATAATGTTGCATTATGTATGTTGTTGCTACTATGCCATGCCAAGTGATGCTATGCAGCTACATTCTGTGTACTGCTACTTACTGAAGGTGGTGTGTAGTCAATGCACGATCAACTATATATTGCCTACTGCCTTCTACCTTGCAAACCATCTACTGCATACTGCATGCTGTGTTTGTGTCTATATGTGTTTTGCTGTTGTATTATCTAATAGTGAGTTTTATATGCTAATGTATATGCCTACTATGTTGTATATATAGGTATATACATGTATATACATGGATAAATTGTAATAATGATGTTTGAGTTTGGAGAATATTGTTTCATAAAGTGAAAATTTGAAATTCAGCATTTTCGATCGGTCGAAGCTTTAGCTCGATGGATCAAAATGGTAAGAAAATAATCCTGGAGTTCCTGGATGTCTTGATCGCTATTCAATTCATGTTCGATCAATTGAAAAGAGCACTTGATCGATCGAAAGTTGTGAAACAAGATTTTATGAAGAATTTTCTAGTGACTGTTCAGAAAGGTTGAAGAAGTTTCAAGCCTTGTGAACGGTTTTATGAAACATTTCAATTCTCCATACATGCCTTTTGATGAAATATAACTCTATGGGTATAAATAGAGGCTTATGTTCACTTGAAAAAAAATAGTAAATTAGAAAGAAATACAAGAAATCCTGTGGTTATTCTCCAGAATTTCTATATGTAGAACCCAACATCTTGATTGTATTCTGGAGACAAATTTGCGGTAACCTTTTAACAACAATAGTGTGAGGGGGGGCAAATATTGTCTAAGGAAAACGATATTGTACCTCCAAGTTATCTATTTTCTATTTGTCTTTTGTATTAACTTTGTTCTTCCATTATTACTTTGTATTATCCCCAACAATCTTAGACAATATTTCCTACAATGGAAGGAACAAGTGATGTTTCAACGTTGAAGATGTTGAATCATGAGTTGGTGAAATTGGATCGCTTTGATGGAACCAATTTCTCTCGATGAAAGACGAGATGAAATTCCTACTTATTTCAATGAAACTTTTCTATGTCTTGGACCTGAATTTGATACCTTTTCCTACTGTGAGTGATGAAGACACTGATGAGATAAAGGCACAAAGAAAGAAACGAGATGAAGACGAACTGATTTGCAAAGGGCATATTCTCAATACTCTTTTGGATTGTCTCTATGATCTCTACACATCTATGAAGTTACCGAAGGAGATTGGAATGCTTTGGAGGTAAAGTACGAAATTGAGAAAGTAGGTACGAATAAGTTTATTATTCAAAAGTATTTTAATTATAAAATACTTGATAATATCTCATTTTTAGATAAAGTGCATGAGTTACAGATTTTGGTCAATAAACTCCATGATTTGTCGATCAATATTCCTGAATCATTCCAAGTGGGTGCAATCATTGCGAAACTCCCACCAAGTTGGAATAATTTTAGGAAGAAGTTTCTACATATGTCAGAAGATCTCACTTTAGAACAATTCGGACAACATCTTTGAATTGAAGAGGAAAGTCGGGTTAGAGATGTGACTAACACCGATTTTAAAGTGAATATGAACAATGTGAGCAATGTCTAAAGTGGGAGTTTGAGTAAGACCGATAAGCACTTGAAAGTGAACAAAAGTGGGAGTGGTTTCAAGAAGAACAACCCCAAGAATCCCAACAAGGACAAGAAGAACTGGGCTTGTTTCCATTGTGAAAAGAAAGGCCATTACATTCGCGAATGTAAAGTCTTAAAGAACAAGAAAAAGGATGAAGAAGACAATGTCATTGAAACAAATGTCATTGAGGACATTGTTGCTATGGTAAGTGGCATACATATTGATATGATCATTAAAGTTCATATGGCTATGATTGCAAATCCTTTTAATTGGTGGTTCAATTCGGGTGCAACGGTGCATGTGTGCAACAACAAAGAGCAATTCAAGACTTATGATGAGTCTTCCATAGAACAACAAGTGCTGATGGGAAACCACAATAAAGCAAATGTTCTTGGAAAAGGCACCGTTGAAGTGAAAATGAGTTCTAGCAAAATGCTGATCTTGACCAATGTTTTTCATGTACCCGATATCAATAAGAATCTAGTATCTGCCAATTTGTTATGTAAAAGTGGTGTAAAAGCTGTACTTGAATCGAACAAGTTAATCTTGTCCAAGAATGGGATATTTGTAGGAAAGGGATTCTACTGATGGCATATACAAACTAAGTATTATTAATAAAGAAGTTTCTAGTTGTGCTTATTTTGTTGATTCTTCATATTTGTAGCATGCTAGATTAGGACATTTAAATTTCAAATATTTGAAGTTTATGTCAAATCATGGTATAATTTCATATAAGCATGATGATGAAAAGAAGTATGAGATTTGTATTCAAGCAAAGATGACAAAGAAACCATTTTCTAAGTCAGATAGAAATTCTATTATGCTTGAACTTGTACATTCTGATGTATGTGAATTAAATGGTGTATTAACTATAAGAGATAAAAGATATTTCATTACATTCATTGATGATTTCTCTAGATTTACATGTGTGTATTTAATGAGAAATAAAGATGAATCTTTTGACATGTTCAAACGCTATAAAACTGAAGTAGAAAATCAAAATGATAAGAAAATAAAGATCCTACGAAGTGATAGAGGTAATGAATATTTTTCTAATGATTTTTCTACATTTTGTGAGGAACATGGTATAATACACCAAAGTTCAGCCCCTTATATACCCCAACAAAATGGTTTGGCTGAAAGAAAAAATAGGACACTTGTAGACACGGTAAATGTCATGATTTTGAGTGTAGAGCTTCCTTTTAATTTATGGGGAGAGGCATTGCTTATAGCATGTCATGTGCACAATAGAGTACCTTCCAAGAAGATTAAAGTATCTTCATATGAGTTATGGAATGGAAAGAAACTAAGCCTTGATTATATCAAAGTGTGGGGGTGTTTTGCCTTTTATAGAGTGGTTGATCCAAAAAGAACAAAGTTAACCAAGAGCTATGAAAAGTGTGTTTGTAGGTTTTGCTAAAAATTCAAAGGCATATAGATTATTAGACTTAAGTTCTAATACAATGGTGGAATCAAGAGATGTATTTATTAAGGATAAATTTAGTAAAGATTCCAAGGATGCTTTGATACCTACTCAAACACAACAAGGTAACTCTAATCCTAATACTACTTTGGGTGGTACTAAAAGGATTGAAATTGGTTCACTAAGTGAAAAAAGTAAAAGTCAAAGGATAAGAAAAGTAAAGGACTTTGGTCCAAATTTCATTTTTTATCAAGCTCAATTATTTCTTGTTAAAGGTAATAGACAAGCGGTCTTAAATAAAATACCCATTGTGTTTAACACAGAGAATGATCCTAAATCATTTGAGGAAGTTATGGCTTCTAGAGATTGAGCCTTTTGGAAAGAAGCTGTAAATGATGAGATGGACTCAATATTATCTAATAATACTTGGGTCCTAGTGGATCTACCTACTGGTTTAAAACCAATTGATTGTAAATAGGTATTTAGAAGAAAATATAATACTAATGGATCAATACAAACCTTTAAAGCAAGGTTAGTGGCAAAATGCTTTAAACAAAGGGAATGAGTAGACTATTTTGATACCTATGCATTGGTGGCTAGGATCACGTTTATTTGTGTGTTGTTAGCACTTGCATCCATATATAAGTTGATTGTACATCAAATGGATGTTAAGACAGCTTTCCTAAATGGTGATCTTAATAAGGAAGTTTACATGAAACAACCTAGGGGTTTTGCACTTCCTAGAAATGAAAAGAAAGTTTGCAAGTTAGTCAAGTCCCTATATGGCTTGAAACAAGCTCCAAAACAATGGCATGAGAAGTTTGACTCAGCAATTTTGTCGGATGACTTTATGCACAATAGTTCCGACAAATGTATGTATTCCAAATTCACAAATGAATAGGGAGTCATTGTATGCCTTTATGTGGATGATATGCTCATATTTAGTACGAATATGAAAGGTGTATGTGAAACCAAAAAGTATCTTTCTTCTATGTTTCAAATGAAATATTTAAATGAGGTAGATACTATTTTGGAAATCAAAATTGAAAGACACAGTGAGGGATTGGCACTGTGTCAATCTCATTATGTTGAGAAAGTGCTTCAAAGATTTTGAACATCTTAATATAAAGGAAGCAAATACACCTTTCGATCGAAGCATAAAGTTGGGTGAAAATACTAGAAGAGCAATAGCACAGCTTGAGTATGCTAGTGCTATTGGTAGCATGGTGTATTCTATGTATTGTACAAGACCAGACATATCATTTTCAGTGGGCAAACTTTTTAGATTTACAAGTAATCCAAGTGTGGATCACTGGAAAGTAATTGGTAGAGTTCTTTTATTCTGAATTTCCAGCTGTGTTGGGAGGTTATTCGGATGCTAGTTGGATTACTAGTGTGAGTGATAACAAATCCACGTCTGGTTGGATATTCACTCTTGGTGGGGGTGCCATATCTTAGGCATCAAAGAAACAAACGTGTATTTCACACTCCACCATAGAATTAGAATTTATAGCCTTGGTGACAACAGGCAAGGAAGCAGAATGGCTAAGAAATATATTATTAGATATAGAGTTATGGCCATAACCAATACCAGCCATTTTGGTGTATTGTGATAGGGAAGCCACTTTGGGCAGAGCATACAGTAAAATGTATAATAGAAAGTCTAGATATATAGGTCTAAGACGATTACATAAGACAATTAATAGAATCTGGTACCATTTCAATTGTCTATGTAAAGTCAAATAGTAATTTGGCAGACCCTTTAACCAAAGCAGTATCTCGAGATATGGTTGGGGTAACATCCATTGGAATGGGACTAAAACCCTTCTTTTAAGAGAATCACCAATTATGGGAACCCAACCTCGAATTGATTTAATCTAAAGAGGTTTAAAGGGTAACAACAAGCTATTGATACATGGTTAGTAAGAGCAATAATTTTGTGTCTCATTCAGGATGGATTAGTGTAGACTGTTACGATGTAATAAAGGATGAGTTTTACACTCTTAATGAAATTTGTTAGGACATATGTGAATCATGTTAGGAACATATGTCAATATAGAATTGGCTAATCCTTTGACAAAACGCACTTTACTTGTAATTGGATAGATCTAGGATGTGTTTAATACTTCAAGGAACAAGTTTCAAGTTCAAGTGTTAAAACCATGCAAGTTTGTCCAAGAATCAAGTGAAGAAGTGCTGGTTTTTAAAACTTGACAGCTAGTATCTATCGAGGTTTAAAAGGCTGTTTAAGCCCGATGTTCGACAACTGCTCGATAGATAGGGTATCTATCGAGATTTAAGAAAAATCAGATTTTCAGTTCTGATTTTCATCCAATTCGTGTATAGATGTTTGGGCTTTCTTTTCTCACAACCCTAAACATATATAAAGATTGTTTTAAGGGCCGTCACAGCTGATGCATCTCAATGCAAAAGTTTTTCACAAACATATTGTGAACCGGAGACATATGCCCCAGTTCATCTTTCTCTTCAAGAAGCTACTGTATTTGTACACCGTAGGGTTTTGTAACCAAGGAGCTTCATGATCTTTATTGTGTTGATGAACTAAAGAACTTTGTAGCCAACATCTTTCTCAAGTTGGTGTATAAGCTGCATACTGGAATCCGCGCATCGATTGGTTAGTCACATATTGGGAGTCGTGCATTGAAAATGAGAGATTGTCACTACAGAACAAGTCCAATTGGATATTGGGGTAAGGGTTCAACTGTAGGTTGGTATAAGGTACTAGGATTCCTTTACTTGTAACTGCTTGTTATGATAATAGTGGATTCTCAGGAGTGGTGACCTTAAAATCACCCGATGGATTTTTTGCTGTGTAGGTTTTCCCTATTCGTAGACAAATCACGTGTCAATTTATTTTCCACTGCATATTAACTTAGTTGGTGATTTGTTTGTGCTACCACGCTTATTGCATGCTAATTGAATTAATTAATTAACTTGGCTAATTAATTGGTTAATTCATCACAAGGCCTCAATACATTCTTGGCCTTTCAAAGTTCATAAAGTATAAATGTTTGTGTAACAGGGACATAAGAAGGAACTTCACCTTTGTGAACATAGAAGTGGTGTCGCTTTTAGCAAGAGTAAAAGGTTTTCTCGTGTAAATGTTCACTAAATCGGGAAGAGCACAAGGCCATAATAGTGCTAACAACAGTGGATTTCTAAATGTGTTGTGGATGTTCTCATGTGTGTATTGTTTCCGATTTCATTACATAAGAGTTTTGGTTTAAACACCAAGTCACCATTAACTCTGTTGATTTCTTAAGCAATTACACTAAGGGGAGGTTTAAGTTGAAAGACACCTTCCATTATGCATGATAGAATATCAATCAAGTAAGACATATATTATTACAACCTAGTGGGGGATTGTTGTATATATAGGTATATACATGGATAGGTTGTAATAATGGTGTTTGAGTTTGGAGAATATTGTTTCATAAAGTGAAAATTCAAGTTCTGAAATTTTCTAAGTGAAAATTTGAAATTTAGCATTTTCAATCAGTCAAAGCTTTAGCTCAATCGATCGAAATGGTAAGAAAATAATCCTGGAGTCTCTGAATGTCTCGATCACTATTCAATTCTTATTCGATCGATCGAAAAGAGCACTCAATCGATCGAAAGAAACTTTCGACCGATCGAAAGTCATGAAATAGGATTTTCTACAGAATTTTCTACGGACTATTCAGAAAGGTCGAAGAGGTTTCAAGCCTTGTGAATGGTTTTATGAAATATTTTAACTCTCCATATGTGCCTTTTGATGAAATATAACCCTATGAGTATAAATAGAGACTTATGTTCACTTGGAAAAAAAAATAGTAAGTTAGAGAGAAACATAAGAAATCTTATGGTCATTCTCCAAAATTGCTATCTGTAGAACCCAACATCTTAGTTGTATCCTAGGGACAAATTTGCGATAACCCTTAAGCAACAATAGTGTGGGGGGGGGGGGGCAAATATTGTCTAAGGAAAACAATATTGTGTCTCCAAGTTATCTATTTTCTGTTTGTCTTTTGTGTTAACCTTGTTATTCTATTATTACTTTGTATAATATCCCTAACATACTATTGTTGTGTTGATCGACCTGTAGCTTACAGTGCTTGATGCTTGACTGTTATGTTGTGGTGCCTGTTGCATATGCGTGCTGGATTATAATGCATTCTAATGCCTACGCTGCATTATGTTCAATATGCTACCTTATATGCTATTTAGTAGTGTTAATAGATCCTGAGATTAAGTACTTGGTTAGGTAAATGCATGTAATCCATTAGTCTGATGCATATCAAAAGTGCATGTAATAAGTTAGTTATTGGTCCATTTGCATAACTATAGCATAATTAGTGGTTAGTTTGAGAAATGGTTAGGGAAAATATTGATTTGTAAGCAATCACAAGATGAATAATACTTGTTCTTAGTCTCTAAGGCTTCGTTTGGGAGTTCATAATGGAATGGAATGGAATGAAATAGAATGGAATGATCATAAGTGAATGGAATGGAATGTATTTAAGTAAGGGAAATGAATGGAATAGAATGAAATTAAGTAACCTTGATTGGATGTTTTAAAATAAAGGAATGGAAATGAATGAAAATGAATGGAATATAAGTAATTTTTGTTTGTGAGTAACATAAAGGGAATGGAATAGAATCATTTTATAACAATATTACTATTAAAGCCCTATTTTAAAATAAATGGTTGAATATATAAGGGTATTTTGGGAGTTTTAGTAAAAAATTCATTAAATCTAATTTCACTCCCTACCATTCCTCCTAATTTTGGGGGGAATGAAAATTTGAGATTTTAAGGAAATAGAGAAAAATGAGTGTTCCCTCCTACCAATTCCATTCCCTCCCACTTAAACTCCCAAATAAGGTAATGGACTTTCCATTCCCTCCATTAAAACTCCCAAACAAGGGAAGGGAAGAATATTCTAAAATTATTTTTTTCATTCATTTCCATTCCATTCCATTCCCTCCTCCCAAACGAGGCCTTAACCTCTATGTTTTTCTCTCAACTCTCCCTCTTTTTCTCAAGGAGGCTTGGCTATCTAGAATCATTTGCTTCGCAATCCCATTCCCACACACTCAAGTTTTGAAAACTAACATCCATAGCAAGGCCATCATAAAGCGATAAACTCTTTGTGATCAATTTAAAAAGTATGAATTTTTTTCCCCATATAAATTGAAGGATTTTCTTATAGCAGGAATCGTACATTGTTCCCTAATTCTCTCTGTGTATATCTCTTTGCTTTAATTTTTCGTCACCAAAAATATATTTGAAGTATTAAAAAGTAATTTGACTTAAGCTATTCCGTAGGAGTAGGGAAAACTCATTGCTATGACTAAGAACATTTTTTCAAAAAAGTTGGGTTGCTCTCGTAAAGTAATATTATTGTTACTCTCTCCGTCTCCTAATTTGTTTGTCTTATTTGAAAAGTCAAACTTTTTAAGAAAATATCATTTATTGTCTTGATTGCCTTATAAAAATGTATAAGTTTACAAAACTACCATTAAATAAATTTATCAGTTTTTTTTTTTTAAAAAGAGCTATTCTTAATGAGGCAACTAAAAAGGTGCCCCAATTAGATTGATTTTTTTAAAAATATTTGTTAATTTTCTTTTCAAATGGTTTTGAAAATAAAATAGGGATATAATAGGAACATTAGTAAATTAATGACTTTATTTTTAGAAATAGGACAATATTTTAGGACATCCCAAAATAGAATAGATGACAAACAAATTAAGACGGATGAATCTATTTGTCTTTAATGGAGGATCCATTCACTAAATTAGATTTATTTTTAATAAACCTGACTTATGTGATAATAGTTTTATGCTTGTGCAATGCACGACTTAATAGAAAAGTATATGTAAACTAAACAATTTATTTCAATAATATAATTAAATTACTTTTCTAAAAAAATTAAATTAAAAACTGTGAACTTATACAGGAGATTTTAACTCTTTGATAGTAACACTGCACACAACTAAGGACAAATTTAATACATTGAGATGATAATTATATGCGAATATACAACAATTTTTTACAACAAATCATATAATGAATATACAACAATTTTGGTTAAAGAAAAAATTATAAGTAGAGTTAATAGAGAAAAAAATTATTTACATTTGAATTGAACGGTTGTCCTTAAGAGTGAGAATTATATCTAATTGAGTAAAGAGTTTTAAAAAATAATTTTCCATTAATCTTGACCATTTTTTATGGTAAAAGGTCTACATAAGCATCCTCATTTATTTGCCATATCAAATTAATAAAAATATATAAAGAAAAAAACAAATATGTAATCAAATATTTTATAAACAATTCAATTGTGTTCAAGGGAAAAAAAACATGGATCATATAAAACAAAAAAAAATTTGATTTATGTTATTTTCTAAACAATTAAAGAAAATTTTCAAATGAACTCTATTAGGACATACAATGCAAAACCCAAAAATTGATATATATATATATATATATATATATATATATCAAAAAAATCAAATCTTTTTTTTTATCACTCCATTTTCTACTAAAATTTTTAGGATTTTAAGTGTGGCCAATAAATCACACTAATGATATAATAATAATTTTCCTTATTTTTCTAAAAGGGTAATTGGAAGTTCAAAAAAAAAAAAATAAATAAATAACCAACAAAAAAATGAGTAACATACATAACATTTAGAAGATGAAAAGGGAAATAAGCACGATACAAACTAACTAGGGATTCATGCTAGAAGTCAAAAGAGGCTTTGATGTAAGATTTATTCCCTGTACGCTAAATATTCTCCTGACTTATGTTAAACAGAGTAGCATCATAAACACATAAGCTCTTGTTGTGTCTTATTGCATAATTGCACATCTTGTTAAGCTCCTGTTGTGTCTTATTGCATGATTGCACATCTTGTGAAGATGCATGATTGCATCCTGTGAAGTTGCTTATCAAAGATGGGCTATCTAAGCTCCTAGGAGTTCATGCTCTTCTTCATCCTATTGTGATTGCATGAGTTTGTAAGCATATATATACATCACCCAAGAGTCTATTTCGTGTATCCAATTTTTTTATTTTATTAGCTGATATATATAGTAGATAAATATACATTATAGATTACCAATTTAAACTAATTAGGAATTACTATTATACTATAACTCATTCACAATCAATAATCAAATAGATATAAGTTATAACTATCCAACTCATGCACATGTCTAACTCTTCCTAACTATGCACGTTGGTTTTTTTTTTTTTTTTTTTTTTTTTTTTTTTTTTTTTTTTTTTTTTTACTTTAAAATTAGTTGAGATAGTATTAGCACGTATCTTTTTTTTTTTTTGGATATTTTTATCTAAAAATTAGTGATAAAGATATAGTTGATAAGAACGAATAAGAAGTTGTTTTTATCTATAAATTTTTGGAAGTGTGAAGCTGAAATCTATATCTAAAAAATAAGTGGCATGTGAAGAGGAAATCCAAAGAAAAAAAAAAGTAATCGTGTGTGAAGAGGAAAAAAAATAGTAAAAATTAAATTAATTATAAAAGGATTAGAATTTAGATTGTGATCAAAGTAAGATTTTTATCAGCTTAAAAATAATAGGAGAAGAAGATAAGAACAAAAAAAAATTATATCTATTTTTTTTTAAATCTAAAAAATATTTCTGCAATTTGGTGAAGCCACTTAGCGCAACCATGGCTTTTAAGCCCAACTTTTATCATATAGTATATGATTTTTTTGATAAAAAAATTACATAAATTAGCCTCTTTTATTTAGTGATCAATAAGTAATTTGGTGTTTCTAAATATTGGTTAGAAAAGCTACTACTACTACTTAAACCCTTATCAAGAGAGTCAATATTGTACTAGAAACTGTTTTGGTTTGCCTTAGTGGAGAATGCGTGAGTGGTTGAATCCGGACTCTACACGTGAAGCAGCTGTGAGACAAGGGAGAGTAGGTGATGGCTAAGAGAGCTTGTCATGGTCCATGCTAAAGGCGTGACTACCTTGGAAAGGAAGTAAGATTTACACCTGACATGGTACTCAAGCACTCACAAAAAGATAGTAACTTTCTAGGGTCAGATACTGTAAGGACACCCCTTATTGGCTTAGTGCACCATGAGTCACCTTGGGAACACGTGTACCAATCACAATACTCCTGATGTCCCTCTCAATGTCCAAGACTTGTCTCCCAAGTAGTACCAACGCTACCTACCCACGGGTCCCAATGCCACGTTGGCGCAGTCCTTATCCCTCAGTCAGTAGATAACATCACAGCTGTAAAAAGATCTTAAGAGAGAAGATATGATGACTTGACACCTGTCCTTGTACTCAGCCACGTTTCTTAGAAACATGCAGCTGAACTTCTAAGGCAAGAACCCAACCAAATATTTTGAGATGAAAGTGGAGAGTTGGTTGGAAAGAAAGGCAACTTTATTGTAAACTGATCTCTTTCTGATACATAATACAAGCTGAGCCGAGCAAGAATGTTATGTTCTTGCTCAAATCATGGTTTTTTATCTCTTCTCTAGGGTTTTCCACGTACATCCTGTGTTATTTTGATAGTCATCTTCTTCTTCTTGTCTAAATGTGCGTCTTTTTCATGTCTTACCATCACTTTCTTTATTTTTTGTTGAGTGTCATGTCAAAACTTGCATCTTTTTGAGCTTTCTCATGTAAATTTACTATTAGATAACTTATTTCACTTCCATAAATAAGCACATACATTTTTGGCGACTCCACTGAGGATCTCTGGTTATTCTTTTTTTTAAGGGTGTTTTTGTTGAGTTGTACACCTCTATTTGTAGTCACTTTCTCCATGCATTCTGAGGGCATAGAATCTTCAGGTGGAACTGCTCGTCATGAGAGCAGGGAGATGATGGCTGCCATTGAAGACCTTTAATGTTCTCAAGCTTCTATGTGGGCAGAGTTTCAGCCCTTACATCAGGAGACAACTGTACCTCAGGCTCCTCAAGGTCCTCAGGGGTCTCCTTATCTGACTAGGGAAGATATACATGCTATTCTGTTTAAAGCCAAAAAGATGGAAAGTGCTGTTTATGTTGATACCAGGCCTTCTTATCCTGAAGAAATAGCTGAGAAACCTTATCCTGCTAACTACACACCTCCTATATTCCCTAGGTATAATGGTATATCGGGGAACACTAGAGAGCATATCAGGCGGTATGTAGATGCATTGACAGCTCACTCTTATGATCACAAGTTGAGGCTCAGAGAGTTTTCTAAGTCTCTAGAAGGTCGAGCTTTCACTTGGTATACCAGTCTAGCACCAAGATCAATTCTAAGCTGGAATGATTTGGCAACACAGTTCATGAAAAAGTTCTTTGCTTTGGAAGAAAAGCTCATGTTGTCAGATTTACAACACAAGAAGCAAAGGGTTTCTGAGGGATTACTGGAGTATATTTGCAAGTTTAGAGATCTCTCTTTGTTGTATTATGATCCTGTAGAGAAAGAAATGCTGGTGGATGTTTGTATCGCGGGTATATTGTATGAATATCAGCCTTACTTAGAGAATCTCCAAATTTCTAGTTTCACGAGACTTGTAGAGGCTGTAAGGAGAACAAGTATGTCTGTAAGGAAGCCTTCAAAAGGTTCAACTTCACAGACTATGAGTGCTCCTAGGCAACCATGGAGGAGAGAAAACAAGAAAGTGGAGGTTGCTGTGACAGAAGAATCGAAGAAAGTGGCCAAAGGAAAGAAGAGGGACAGAGGTGGTATTCCCCCTCCTTTTACCATGTCCACTAAAGAGTTGTATAACATCCTAGAAGCTTGGGTGAAAGATGGTGTAGTGACGTTGCCTAAATGTAAGCACAAGCCTACAGTAGAGGAAAAGCGAAATCCACTTTATCGTAGGTATCACAGGAAAGGTGACCACCATACTATGGATTGCTATGCCTTGAGAAATATCTTCCATGATAGGGTAGCCAAGGGAGATTTGATTATCAAAGTTGGGAAGAGAGTTGACTCAAGAATGCGCAGGCCAGATGTGGCAATAACTCTTTTCATAGATCGTGAGGATCCTATGGAAGAAGAAGCAGAGAACATGGCTAGCAGTAACTCAGCACTGCCATCATTAGTAGATGAAGAGATGATAGCGAGAATCCAACAGGAAGATGAAATACATTCCTTTCTTGAAGGAATAGGCCTCAAACCAATGGCTAGAAGAGAAGCAGCCCAGGCCTTGACCAGGGTGATGGAAAGGAACCATGAAGTGGCCGCTGTTGAAGGGAGTTTAATGCAAGTGGCATACCAGGAAGCAAAGGACTCAGTCACTTCTTCTAATAAATATTTAGTCAACCGAGCTGTTGATGGCGATAGACCTTTATATGTTACTGCCTTTGTGAGAGCATCTCGAATCAAAAGGGCATTGATGGACACTGGTGCGTCCACTAATATTCTACATCTCCCAACTTTTGATGCTTTGGGAATCCCAAGGGAAAGAATTATTCCAAAGCCAATGCAGGTGGCAAGAATAGGAGCTCTACAATAGAATACTCTTGGGCATGTGTCTTTGGACCTTAGGGTTGGGCCAATTTGGGCCCCTACTCTCATGCATGTAATGGAAAGGAATACATCTTACCACATCATCTTAGGCCGTTCGTGGCTGAAGGCGTATAAAGCAGTGGCTTCCACATATCATCAATGTGTGAAAGCCATCTAGAGGAACAAGTAGGTAGTCATTGAGGCCACTAAGATGCCTTTTGATAGAGCAGAACTTCATTTCGCTAAAGCGGCTTTATACCAAGAGTACGAACCTGAATGCGAGAATAGGATTCTTCCTTTCAATCCTATTGCCTTGCAAGTAGAAGAGGAAGGTGATGGCGAAGTGGTAGAACCAAAAAGGCCTTCCAAGATAAGAAGGGTCATCGGGCCTGATAGCCAGGTGGTATATGAATTCTGACGGTCAAAGGAAGGGGATGAGGAGGATGGCGAGCCTAATTCCCTTAATCCAACATAACAGCCAGAGGTAGTTCATACAGCAGAGGAGTTTGTGAAAGAAGCCCCTGGGTGTATTAATGATGTTGCTAAGCTTGCTGAAGTCAACCTGGGTGATGGTGAAGAAGGTGAAAAAATGGTGAAGATTAGCAACAATCTGTCAGAAAAAGAGAAAAGACAATTGGTAGCTTTACTGAAAGAATACAAGGATGTTTTTGCCTGGAGTTATCATGAAATGTCAGGTTTAAGTTCGAACTTGGTAGTGCATAAGCTGAAGGTGGATCCTAATTCCAAACCTGTGAAGCAGCCGCCAAGGAAATATCGCTTGGATGTGGAAGAAAAGATAAAGCTTGAGGTGCAGAAGCTTTTGAAGGTAGGATTCATTGAAGAGATTGAATATTCGAGCTGGTTAGCTAACATAGTTACAGTAAAGAAGAAAAATGGTCAGATAAGGACCTGTGTGGATTTTCAGGATCTCAATAAAGCCTGCCCAAAGAATGAGTTCCCACTTCCTAATGTTGATATCTTGGTAGAAGCAGCGGCTGGTCATGAGCGGTTTTCTTTTATGGATGGTTATAGTGGGTATGTACGGCCCCCTGGTACCCAGGCCCATTTGGGCCTTATGGCATAGGCCAAAGATATGGGCCAGCACCTCGACTTTTACCGGGCCCAGAACACCAGCCCCCACCGTGAAAGCGACGTAACCATGCCCGGAGTATTCCGAGAAAGGCTAACGGACGAGAAGCTGACGCCGATCCACTTTTAACCATACCGCATAATTGTGCTCGGCATGTCGAGCCGGCCGTATTCACTGGCTCTGCGGGGCTCGGGAAGAGTCACTGCCGAGCATATATCACGAAATGGGAGCCATTTCCAAAGCCACTCCCACCTAAATCCACTTACAATTAACAACATTGGACTCCCAATTGCACTAACTGTAGCAGTAATTATGATCCCTCCACCTATCTGAGGCTATAAATACGCTAAGTTGGGTATGGAAAGGGGGAGGGGGATTTTGAGAGAGAGGTGAGGAAGTAGGAAAGTGAGGGGTGAGAGATCAGCTTGGCAGAGTCTCTGTGCCGAGAATGACCCAAAGTAGGAAATCCTATACCCAGATTACAAATAGGTTGTGAGACCCGTTGAGGTTGGGCCTACTACACCTCAAAGGCACGCACAATTGGCGCCGTCTGTGGGAATCTCCTACAACGCTGTGGTTCTGAAGAGACTCGACCTCCGGAGAATGTTGGAGAGACGCTCGGGGGGCCACGCGGCGAGCGGTTCCGAGGTGGGTTCTCGGGGATCCTCCTGGCGAGAACGGAGACAAAAGGGACGCGAAGATAGGGAGCATGAGGAAGAGCGTTCGGGTTTCGGGGAAGGGTCATACCAGACTCAACAAACGGCGTCAGGGGCCTCGGGACGCCGACAATTTGGCGACAGAGATGAAGAGCTCGAACGGTTACGTGAGTTGGTAAGGGATCTGTTGTTACGGGCAGAGGACAGGCGCCAGAGAAGGGACCGAGGAGACCGAGATAGAAGGTCGGCTACGGGGGAAAACCGACATGACGCTGGGTTCGGTCAATCCAACTCCCGCCGATGGAGGAACCGCTCGCATTCGCAAGAATCCCGTCGTCACCGGGAACGCTCACACTCGCAAGAATCCCGTCATCACCGGGGACGCTCACACTCACAGGAATCACGCCGTCATAGGAGTTGCTCACACTCTCGGGAGTATGCAGACCGGGGTTCAGACTCCCCCGAAGAGCGACAACCCCGCAACGCCGCCATGGATGCAATGAGTAAGGCCCTACGAAGAGCAGATTCACTCTCGGTCACCTTTCTCGGAAGGTATTGAACACGCCCTAATGCCGAGCAGATTCACGCGCCCACCCTTCAACACCTATGACGGGAAAACGGATCCGGTGGAGCACGTCAGCCATTACATCCATATGATGTCTCTACATTCGCACAATGATGCATTGATGTGCAAGGTGTTTCCCTCAAGCCTCGGGTCGACCGCTCTGAGATGGTTCAATGGGTTGAGGAAGGGCTCCATCCACAGTTTCGCCGAACTGATCCAAGAATTCGGCGTTCGGTTCATGACATGCAGTCGGGTGCCCCAACCCGTGGATGCCCTATTGTCTATGAAAATGAAGGTCGGGGAGACCCTTCGCAATTACGCCAGTCGGTACTGGGAGCTTTATAATGAGATCGGTGGGGGGAACGAGAAGATTGCTGCCAGCACCTTCAGGATGGGGCTACCTGAAGATTCCGAGCTACGGGAGTCATTAACGAAGAAACCCCCCAAGGATATGAGGCAGCTCATGAGACGAATTGAGGAGTACAAGCGCCTGGAGGATGATAGGATGCAAAGTAAAGGTAAGGCCCCATTGATGAACCGTCCTCGGCAGAGTGGTTTCCAGCAGAGGCCTCAGAAAGATTCGAGGGCACAGGAACCGGAATGGCAACTGGGCGAGGTAAACGTGACATTTAAAGAGCCCGTGCATAGAATCGTAGATCGAATCAAAAGCGAGCCTTACTTCAGATGGCCGAACAAGATGGGGGGTGACCCCTCCCGAAGGAACCAAAACCTATACTGCACCTACCACAAAGACAAGGGACATACCACCGAGCAGTGCCGTGTGTTGAAGGACCATTTGGAACAGTTGGTGAGGGCAGGACACTTGAAGGAGTTCGTGGCAGATTCTGAAAATCGGGGCGCTGGGCACGGCGCTCAGCAGGGAAGAATCCCTCTGCCCCCGCCGTTGGGAGTGATTGAGGTAATACACGCAGCCCCGAGGAATACGTCTACGACCAAAAGGGGGGTATTGGCGGTTGTACCCGCAAAAAATTTCCCGGACGGGACACCACCCGAGAAAAGGGCAAAACTTGCTCGAGAAGCTTTGGCTTTTGATGAAGAGGATTTGGAGGGAACGATTCAGCCGCACGACGACGCACTGGTAGTTACGGCACGGGTAAGTGGCTTCCTGGTCAAAAGGGTAATGATAGATCAAGGGAGCGGGGTCGACGTGATGTACCCGAACTTGTTTAAGGGACTCGGGTTGAAGAGCCAAGATCTAACGAAGTATGACACGCCGCTCGTTTCGTTTGACGGAAGAGTCGTGATTCCCGAGGGACAGATTTCCCTTCCCGTTAGCATGGAAGGGAAGGAGGTGATGGTAACCTTCATCGTAGTCAGTACATTTTCTCCGTACACGGCCATACTGGGAAGGCTGTGGATCCACGTCATGGGAGCTGTACCGTCCACATTACATGTGAAAATCAAGTTTCCTACCGAACACGGAGTGGCAATAGTCCGAGGAAGTCAGAGGGTTGCCAGACAATGCCTGGTCACAGCAGTCAGCTGGGAGGACAAACAGGGTGAACAGACCGTGGAAGATGCATCGTTATAGCAATTACAGGAGCCCCAAGGGAAAATGGGGGTTAGTTGTCCCAAGGAGTTGATCAGAGTCCAGATATTGCCGGACAACGATAGGTACTTTCAAGTAGGGGCAAGCCTGGGGGAGCAGGATAGAGTGGAGACGCTGTTGCTACTTGTACAGAATGCAGATGTATTTGCCTGGTCCCCGTATGAAGTACCCGGGGTCGACCCCAAATTTATCAGCCATAGACTCAACGTAGACCCATCATTTCCTCCTAAGAAGCAGAGACCGAGGAGATCGGCCAGGGAGCACGTCGAAGCAGTTAAGTCAGAAGTTCACAAGCTGAAGGAGGCTGGGGCAATAAAGGAGATTTATTTCCCGGAGTGGTTGGCGAATACCGTCGTTGTAAAAAAGAAGAGTGGCAAGTGGAGGGTGTGTGTGGATTTCACGAACTTAAACCGAGCATGTCCAAAAGATCCGTTCCCAATGCCAAAGATTAATCAATTGGTGGACTCTACGTATGGCCACCCGAGGATGAGTTTCCTTGACGCCTTTCAAGGATACCACCAGATTGCACTAGCGCCCGAGGATCAAGAAAAGACTGCATTCATTACTCCGGATGCCAACTACCACTACACCGTGATGCCCTTTGGGTTAAAAAATGCCGGTGCCACCTACCAGCGAATGATGACGAGAATGTTTCGAGATAAGATTGGGTGCACGGTCGAAGTATACATTGACGACATGGTAGTAAAGAGTAAACAGGAAGGTCGGCATATTGAAGACCTCCAAGGGGTGTTCGAAGTACTACGGCAGCATAAGCTACGTCTTAACGCCGAGAAATGTGCCTTCGGGGTAAATGCCGGTAAGTTTCTAGGATATCTGATAACCGGCCGAGGAATTGAAGTCAACCCCGAACAAATTGAAGCCGTGAAGCGCCTGAAGTCCCCGAGCAACCCCAAGGAGGTACAAATCTTGACCGGAATGTTGGCTGCCCTTAATCGGTTTATTTCTAAATTCGCCGATCGTTGCCGGCCATTTTACCAGCTTCTAAAGAAGTGGAAGGGATTTCAATTGGACGAGGAGTGTGAAAGAGCTTTCCAGGATCTCAAAGCGTATTTGACCCAGGCACCCATGTTGACAGCCCCGGACCCCGGAGAGGACCTATTCATGTATCTATCTGTTTCCGATCACGCCGTGAGTGCCGTGCTCTTGAAAGACAAAGGAGTACAGCATCCAGTATATTATATCAACAAAACCCTGGTCGATGCCGAGACCAGATACTTTCCTTTAGAGAAGCTGATGTTAGCCCTAGTTCACGCCACGAGGAAGTTACCCCACTATTTTCAGGCTCATACCGTGTACGTATTGACGGGGTATCCTTTGCAATCGTTGTTAAAAAGGTCCGACTTCACGGGGCGGATCGCCAAATGGGGGACTCGGCTCGGGGCCTTCGACATAAGGTTTAGGCCGAGGAATTCGGTGAAAGGACAGGTATTGGCAGATTTCGTAGCTGAGTTTTCCTCGAGAACTGAAGGGGGGATGGTTTGCCACATAGAGTGTCTACCGTGAAAAGTGTTCGTGGACGGTGCCTCGAGCGCCATGGGGGCTGGTGTTGGGATTGTGATTGTCACTCCGGAGAAAATGCGGTTAGAGCACTCACTCAGATTGGGGTTTAAGGCCTCAAATAACGAGGCCGAATATGAGGCTTTGATCGCCGGGTTAAATGTCATCTTAAGTCTGGGTGCTCGGGAGGTGGAGGCTTACTCGGATTCGCGACTGGTTGTCAACCAAGTCCAAGGCAGTTTCGAAGCCCGCGACCCACGGATGAAGGAGTACCTACAGGTAGTAAAACAGGTCATGGGCAAGTTTTCTATGGCGAGGGTGGTCCAGATTACCCGAGGGCAGAACAGGCATGCGGACTCCTTGGCCACGTTAGCCTCGGCAATAACCCACAGCATCCCTCGAATGATTAAGGTAGAGCTCGTAACCGAGCCAAGTATCAGGGCCGTAACCAACGCCGACGTCAGCGGAATCAGTGTTACAACAATTTCGGCGTATGACCCGTGCTGGATGGACCCGATTGTGGACTTCTTGTCCAACGATCGTCTTCCGGATGACGAGAAGGAGGCCGGTAAAGTCCGACGGGCAGCCCCTCGCTATTGGTTATCGGCAGATAAGAAGCTCTATCGGAGATCCTTCGGGGGGCCGTATCTGTTGTGCCTACATCCCGGGAAGGTAAACGAACTGCTAGCCGAACTACATGGAGGTGTGTGTGGCGGCCACGTGGGGGGACGTTCGTTAGCTCACTGAGCAATGACACAGGGATTTTGGTGGCTGAAGATGAAACAGGATGCTGCCGAATACGTGCGAAAGTGTGAAAGGTGCCAAAGGCACGCCCCCTTGATACACCAGCCAGCAGGACACCTGAACCCGGTCAGCAGTCCTTGGCCTTTTGCGCAGTGGGGGCTGGATATTTTGGGTCCGTTCCCCCGTGCCACGGGCAACAGGAGGTTCGTTCTGGTGGCAGTTGATTACCTCACTAAGTGGGCAGAAGCGGAGGCACTGGCTAACATTCGGGACGCAGACGTCAAAATATTCGTATGGAAAAATATAGTCACTAGGTTTGGAGTGCCAGACTCTCTTATTTCGGATAATGGCCTGCAGTTTGATAGCAAGGCCTTCCGCGAATTCTGCTCCAATCTCGGAATCAAGAATAGATACTCCACCGCGGCCTATCCTCAAAGCAATGGGCAAGCTGAAGCTGTTAACAAGACAATTTTGAGCGGGCTGAAGAGAAGGTTGGACGGGGCGAAAGGAAGGTGGGCCGAGGAACTGTATAGTGTGTTGTGGGCTTATCGAACAACGCCCAGGCGCTCCACGAGAGAAACCCCATTTTCCCTGACGTACGGGGCAGAGGCTGTGATACCGGCTGAAGAAAATCTGTGCAATGCGCGGGTGGGCGGATTCGATCCGGCACTAAACGGTTCGTGGATGACGGAGCATTTGGACTTGTTAGACGAATTCCGGGAAGTATCCACCGTACGTCTAGCCGAGTATCAACAATGCATAGCGAGACGGTACAACCAAGATATAAAAGCCAGAGAATTCAGCGCCGGGGACCTAGTGCTGCGAAAGGCAGTGGGGAACATGCGAGACACGAACGCAGGGAAGCTGGCCCCGACCTGGGAGGGACCCTACAGAGTCATGGCTGTCGCGGGCACAGAATCTTATTACCTGAAGGGTCTAGACGAGAGACCACTCCCCCGACCGTGGAACATATATAATTTGAAGAGGTTTTACCAATGATCAATTGTAAACTAAGGCAATGGTCAATTATAACGCAGAAGTGTTTTGTCCTGTATTACTGTTTCTCGTTCACATTGTCGTGTTCAACTTCTTAAATCCCATCTGAGCCAAGGACAGAAGCCTGCCTCTCGGTTCGATCCCTATCACCGAGCAGGTGGAAACCTTAATCTAAAGGATTCTAAGGACAGAAGCCTGCTTCTCGGTTCGATCCCTATCACCGGGCAGGTGGAAACCTTAACCTAAAGTATTCACACATAGGACAGAAGCCTGCCTCTCGGTTCGATCCCCATCACCGAGCAGGTGCAAACCTTAATCTAAAGGATTCTAAGGACAGAAGCCTGCTTCTCGGTTCGATCCCTATCACCGAGCAGGTGGAAACCTTAACCTAAAGGGTTCTAAGGACAGAAGCCTGATTCTCGGTTCGATCCCTATCACCGAGCAGGTTGAAACCTTAACCTAAAGTATCCACACATAGGACAGAAGCCTGCCTCTCCGTTCGATCCTTATCACCGAGCAGGTGGAAACCTTAATCTGAAGGGGTTCTAAGGACAGGAGCCTGATTCTCGGTTCAATCCCTGTCGCTGAGCAGTTTGAAACTTTAATCTAAAGGGGTCACACTAGGGACGAAAAGCCTGCTTCTCGGCTCGAACCCAATCACCGGGTAACTGGACACGTTGGTCCGGAAGTTCCAAAGGAGACGAACCCTGCCCTCGGTTCGGTCCCCATCACCGAGCAAGGCTAGATTTAACCTTTGGACAGGAAAAAAGAAGCAAAGACTATGGACAAGCAAGCGTAAAGGCAAACATAACATTCAACAGTCATAAAAGCAAACATAGTATTTAGCAGTCATAAGAGCAGAATAGGCAAATAAACCGAGTATAAAAACAAATTGTTCCATCCTTAAAACTTGACGAAGTAAAAGTTAAAACCTATGAACTATATAAATTGTTTAGTCACCACACCCCGGTGACATAGGCAAATAAGCTTGGCAACAGAAAATAAAATTGATTATCAGACGGTGAGGTCCACGGGCTGCGTCTCGGTTGGCACCTCGGAAGGCGGTTGCTCGGAGGTAGGGAGAGGGTTACTGGTAGCCTCCGTCCCAAGTACATCCACATGGGCATCAATCTGCTCTACCAGCTCCCTCAAGCTGTCCGTCTCCTCCTCATCGATCGGTCCCGCAGGGTTCTGCGCGGCGGGTTGGGAGTCCGGAAAAGGGATCAGGCCAGGGTCTCTCAGGTGGGACTCTTCGGGCACCCCTGAAGAATGCAGAGCGGCCATCCACCCCTCCTAGAAAGATAGCCGTCGAGCCTCCCTGACAACCGGCTCCACACCCTTCTCGGTGTCGGCGAATCCCTCATTATACCACTTGTTCTCACAAGCCTCCAAGGCGGCCTGCAGTTCGGTCACCTTCTCGGTCAGGGCAGTATTTAGGCTCACCACTTCGGCCAGCCTCAGGTCCGCTTCGTTGCGTTCCGTGGCCAGCCCCTCCAACCTTTTCTCCAGCAGCTCCCGAGCCTTCCCCTCGGCAGCTGCTCTCTTCTCAGCCGCGTCAGCAACTTTCATTTTTTCTTTCGCTATTTTGGCGGCTGCATCCCTGCCAGCCTTTTCCCGAGCAGCCTCCTCGGAAAGGTCTTTCAACCGCTCGTTCAAGACATGAGACAGTTGAGCAGCTTGGTTGGAACGACAAAAATATGAACGGCAACATGGAAAACTATATACGAAAATATAGAGAGCATATGAAAGCAGAAAATTTGAGAAAAAGTTACCGCTATCGTATGCCACTGCAGCCTCCGCCCCATAGAATCATCCGTCCCGTCTGCGAAGGCGCTCACATCCTCGGGAAGAAGAAGACCGTGAGCTAGGCTCTGGGCAACGCGACCCCCTTCCCCCTTGTCCCACACCCGAACGCTGGCATCGGCAGGGAGCGGCTTGCCATCCAGCTCGAAACTAGGCTGCCATGCCGGTGCTGATCGGGATAAGGACGCCACGAGTGTCCCCACCGGGACCGGGGGCTCCTGGATGGGCACTCCCCTCGACGATGGAAGGGGAGTTCGGGCTTGAGCACCGCCCGGGCTAGCAGACGTCGGCTCTACGGTCCGTGGCCTCTTACGAGCCCGTGCACTGCTTGGGGGAGGGGGAGGAGCAGGTGGAGGTGGGCCGCGCCCTTGAGGGGGCTGCTGCTGTGCTGCCGGGGAAGCTCCGGGAATAAACCGGCTCACTGACAAAGTCCGGCGGGTGACCATTTCTTCACCCTGGGCAGGAGGGTTTCTCGAAGAGCTGCTGGATTCGGCAGCCACGTGCTCAGGCTCTTGAACAGGAGCTTCAGGCTCGACGGGCTCGTCGGGCTGAACGGCTTCGTGGGCAAGTACCCGGAGGCGGCGAGACGCTACTTCGGCCGATTCGTCTCTTATGGGAGCTAGCTCATCCGAGCACGTATAACGCCGGCCAAGATCCCGAGCTTCGCCTGCAGTAAACTTCGGTGGAAGGAAGTTCGCGTGCCGAACGTCTATATAGGAAAGCAGAGGGCTGTCCACCAGGAGAGCTTGGCCGAACGGCTGCCAAGTGGAATACACGGGGGTCACATCGAGTATGAGGTGAGACACCCGGAGTTGCCCGTCCCAGTGAACGAAGATTTTAGACCTAAGGACGAAATTTAGGTCCCTTACGTGAACAGTTCTGATGTCCGGGGTGAACACCGAACCATCTGCAAAGAGGAGAGAAACGGGTTAGTATTAGCACAAATACAGCAGTTATAAAGAAAGTAACGCAAACTATGAATCGAAACGAACCAACTTCACGACGTGTGAGTGGGGGAGGGATATCGCTGGCAAACCATTTGCCGCGCACCCGGACGAACTCCCCGGCAGAGTTTCTATTAGAGTTCGGCAGGCATGAAATCAGCCGTACCCTCATGTCCCTAACCTTTAAGTAGTAATTGGATTTCTTTTTCCCGCATAAACTGTACATGTGGTTTATATCGTGCTGGTCTAGTTGCAGACCGAACGTGTTGTTTAACCTACTCACGCAGCTCACTACCCAGTAAAAATTTGGGGGGAGTTGCTTGGGACTCAGCCCGTAGTATCTCAGGGTAACAAGAAGGAGAGGGTCGATGGGAAACCTAACCCCACCCTCTAAGATAGACATCAAAGGAAAAAAGGCGGTGCCCGCCCCTCTGTGGAGGACAATTTCACTTTCATGGCAGTATGCCACCTCCACGTCATTGGGGACGTTATACTTCCGCCGGAAGGCGGCCAGGGAAGATCCGGCGTTCAGAAGGTGAGCATAACCCATTCTAGGGGATTAGAACTAGAAGAGAATTCGGGGAAATATAACTAAAAATAAGGGGAAAAGGAAAGGAGACTTACTTTTGGCTCTAAGGGAGGAGAGAGTTCTGGGTTGACGGGTAATGGCGCTGATAAATGCTCGGCAGAGAGAAATTTCAGGGAAAGAAGAGTGAAAAAGTGAGGAGAAAGATAAAAACAGGCTATTTATAGAGGCCAGGAGAGGACAGGCAACAGCTAATGGACAATCAATGGGGATTAATTAGCGATGGGATAACCCAACGTTTCGGGTACCAAAGACAACTGACACGTGAATCGACAGGCAATGATGGCAGCCGAAACGGAAGGTCAGACGCAACACGCCTTTTGAGAAATGCATTAATGGATCACTGGAACCGTTCCGAAATACGCCCGTTGCGTTGCTCGGATAACCGCTGCCCCGAAAGATCCTTGATTCGCTCCGAGGGCCGAACACGAATCAAGGGGGGGCTAATGTACGGCCCCCTGGTACCCAGGCCCATTTGGGCCTTATGGCATAGGCCAAAGATATGGGCCAGCACCTCGACTTTTACCGGGCCCAGAACACCAGCCCCCACCGTGAAAGCGACGTAACCATGCCCAGAGTATTCCGAGAAAGGCTAACGGACGAGAAGCTGACGCCGATCCACTTTTAACCATACCGCATAATTGTGCTCGGCATGTCGAGCCGGCCGTATTCACTAGCTCTGCGGGGCCCGGGAAGAGTCACTGCCGAGCATATATCACGAAGTGGGAGCCATTTCCAAAGCCACTCCCACCTAAATCCACTTACAATTAACAACATTGGACCCCCAATTGCACTAACTGTAGCAGTAATCATGATCCCTCCACCTATCTGAGGCTATAAATACGATAAGTTGGGTATGGAAAGGGGGAGGGGGATTTTGAGAGAGAGGTAAGGAAGCAGGAAAGTGAGGGGGTGAGAGATCAGCTTGGCAGAGTCTCTGTGCCGAGAATGACCCAAAGTAGGAAATCCTATACCCAGATTACAAATAGGTTGTGGGACCCGTTGAGGTTGGGCCTACTACACCTCAAAGGCACGCACAGGGTATAATCAAATTCTTATGGATCTAGTAGGTGCTCCAAAAACTGCTTTCAGGACACCTTTTGGAAACTATTTCTATAGGGTGATGCCTTTTGGAATGAAGAACGCTAGTGCAACATACCAAAGAACCATAATTCTGATCTTTGGAGACATGCTTCATAAGCAGGTGGAGGATTACGTCGATGATCTTGTGGTGAAGGCAAAGAATTCTGTTGAAAATTTGATGCATCTAAGACAGGTCTTTGAAAGATGCAAGGAACACAACTTGAGGATGAATCCCTCCAAGTGTGCCTTTGGGGTATCTTCAGGGAAGTTCTTAGGATTTCTTGTTCATCATAGGAGAATTGATTTAGACCCTACAAAGGCTGAAGCAATAACTACCCTTAATCCTCCTACAACTCTAAAAGAGTTAAGAAGTTTTGTGGGAAAGGTTTCTTATTTGAGGAGATTCATTCCAAGCTTAGCTGAGATCTTGAAGCCTCTTATGGAGTAGACAAAGAAAGGAGTAACCTTTGTATGGTGTTATCAATGCTAGAAAGCATTTAAGAAGATTCAGATGATATTGGCGGATCCTCACACCATGGTGGCCCCTGTACCTGGGAAACCCTTGTTGTTGTATATAGCAAATACGGAGCAATCCTTAGGAGCGTTATTAGCTCAAAAGTAGGAACGGGTAGAGAAGCCAGTGCACTATATTAGTAGGCTTATGAAGGGACCAGAGTTAAGATACTCAACTGCAAAGAATGTATGTTTGTCTTTAGCTTTTGCTGTAACAAAGTTCAATCATTACTTTCTGGGGCATCGTGTGCAGCTGGTGACTAAGAGTAATCCCGTGAAGTATCTCTTGACACGTCCTTAGTTATCAGGAAGAATGGCACAAAGGGCCATCCTCACATCATGCCTTGATTTCAAATGCATACACCATCAAAGGCCAGGCAGTAGCTGATTTGCTGGCCAATTTTCCTGAGACAAGTGATTTTTTACCCCTTCAACAAGAAATTATGGTGATGGAAGAACAGGAGTGGTTGATGTATTTTGATGGGTCATCTACAGTTCAAGGAGGAGGGATAGAAGTAGTCTTAAAGTCACCAGGAGAAGAGCATATGTTTGTCTATAAACTACATTTCCCTTGTTCTAACAATGAAGCAGATATAAAGCCTTGTTGGTAGGGCTGAAGGCTACCAGAAGGTTAGGCATAAAAAGGTTAAAGGTATTTGGTGATTCTAAGTTGGTGATAAAACAGGTTGAGGGAAATTATGGAGTGAAGAATCCTAGCTTGGTTGCTTATAGAGCTGCGATGAAAAAATTCATGGGACACTTTACTTTTATAGAATACAAGGTGATTAACAGAGGTGAGAACAAGCTCGCTGATTTGCTAGCTACTCTAGCCACCAAGTCTATATTGAAAAAAGAAAAGATGACACTCTAAATTGAGAAGTAGCCTGGTTTAATTTAGGATGAACTATATTTCCTTTAGGATTGGCAAGGGCCCCTGTTAAAAGCAATGGCTCAAGGGAAATGTATTGGGTCAGAGTTACCAGCAAACATGAAAGACTTTCTCAGGATCAATGGAGATTTGTTTCTTAAGGGAGCAAAAGGTTTGACGTTGTTGCACAGATTGCACTATGATATTTATGGTGCAAACCTTGATGTCAGCCTCTATAGAAGATTGCAAAGGCTGGGAATCTTCTGGCTAGAAATGGCCAATGATGCTAAGGAAGAACAACAGAATTGCAAGATTCGTTCTGTTATCCCTCCAGATCAAGCAGAAGTGCTCAATGGTGAGTTGCTGAAAGAAGATTGGCAAGATCCATACTTAAGATACCTTTTGTAAGGTATTTTGCCTGCTGAACGGGTACAAAGAGAGAAGTTGAAAAGATATGTGACTAGATTTAAGGTGGTAGATGGGAAATTTTTCAAGAGAAGTTTCCAAGGGAGATGGATGGTGTGCATTCCTTTTAAGGAAGTTAATGGCGTTCTTTCAAACCTGCATGAGGGAGAACCAGCAGGACACCCTGGTGGGAGGAAGCTGTGGCAAATGGCTTTGCACCAGGGATATTACTGGCCACAATGCAAAGGGATGCTCAAGACTTTGCAAGGAAGTGTCAAGAATGCCAAAGGCAGGGAGATGAAATACATACCAGCCATCAAAGTCTTCATCCAACTGTGGCTCCATATCCATTCCACAGTTGGAGGCTAGATTTTATAGGACTTATAATTCCCCCTTCTGAAAGATGTACATGGATACTGGTAGCCACTGAGCTATTTACCAAGTGGGTAGAAGCTATGGCTTTGAAGAAGGCAACAAGTAGCTTAGTGGCTAATTTCTTAAGGGAGAATATAATATGTCGTTTTGGGCTACCCAACAAAATTATTTCTGACAATGGCACACCATTCTTGAACAAGGATGTGTGCCGTTTAACAGAATAGTACTCCATTTTTCACACGACATCGACACCTTATTATCCCAATGGAAATGGTCAAGCTGAGGCCTCCAACGAAAGATTGCTGAAGATAATGGAAAAAATGACTAAGTAGAATGGAAAGAGGTGAAAGGAGGAGCTTTCTACAGCTCTGTGAGCTCATAGAACAGCCGAATCACAAGCTACAGGAGCTTCACCCTTTTCTCTAGTCTATGGCACAGAGGCTGTTATCCCAATAGATTTAGTAAGGCCAGCGATGAAACTGGCAGAGATTGCAGGAATACCCAGGGAAGACACTTTGGAAATTATGGAGGAAATGCACAATAACGCTGCCTCTCATAACTGCCTTTACCAGGCTAACATGAAGGCTAGGCATGAAGGCCAAGTAAAAGAGAAGAAGTTTCAAATGGGAGAACTTGTTTGGAAAGCTGCCCCGTACGTATGAGGGGTTCTGCTAAGCATAAGTTTTATCCAAAATGAAAAGGACCATACATAGTAGAGGAAGAACATGCAATAGGACATTATTGGCTAAAGGATCAAGCAGGTATAAAGGCGTATAGCCCTATTAGTAGAGCACACCTTAAGAAATATCATGCTTGACCTTGTAAAAACATTTTTTTGTGGCCATCATGTCAAAATGATTTTGTATTTTACAAAACTCATACTATTATAAAAAAAGACTTATATGCAGCTATTTCATATGATGTTGTTCATGCAAAGTCTAAATAGTCTAACGAAATAAGGCATGGTAAAGTTAAAGTACAGCCCCATGGCCTTTCAAGACGACAAAAAATATTACAACTTGAAAATTAGAGAATTTTTGTGAGAAAACTAAAACTTTCAAGAGAGAAGTTTGGATCGCTCAGAGCTCCTAACTCGCTTTCCAACTTCTCAATCTCTTTCTTCAAAGAGTTACGTTCTGCAGTGACACCTTCTAGTTGAGTTTGAAAGGTAGAACTTGCTTCTTGCTGGGATGTTAATTCCACTTGGAGTCTTTTGATTGATTCCTGGAGCTGAGTGATTGAAGTGGCATGCACTTGCAAGGTTGATTCTGCTTCCTTCACTTTGTTGATACACGAGTTCTCCTTAACTCTTAATTCACGAAATGAGGACAAGGATGTATGAATAGAGGGTCCTGCCTTCTTTAAGTCCCTCAATGCAGTGACACAACTCTTTAACCATCCGGTATTGACACTTAGGCTCTCAGCCTTACTCAGTGTGGAAAGGAAATTGTCAAGGGGGAGAGCTAGACACTCCTTTTTACCCTTTGACTGCAATTAGGATATGATAGACCCAATTTGATGTAAGAGAAAGCCTTTAAATGATAGGGTCCACTTGCTAGTATCCCTCATGGTTTCGAGATATTTGGAAAGCAATAGAGAATAAGTTACTCTCAGATTGGGAGAAACTAGTGAAAGCAATGGATTAGATGCTATCAGAGCACTTTCACCCTCTTGTTCCTTGGAAGTAGCTTCTATTAAGTCTTCTTTCTCTTGGAGATTTTTGGCATAACCCATTTGAATCCTCCCTTTCGGTGTTAGACTCTGTCTCTTCATTGGAAGTCAACTCTTGTATAGAAACCTCTGGGGTTGAGGAAGTGACTTTAGCTTTGGGGAGAGCTTGGGAACAGACTCTGTAACCTGTCAAAGGTCAAAAATAGAGAAAAGAAGAAAAGTTACTTGAGTTTAGGGATAAAAGAAGAGGTTACAAGAAACAGTCACTATAGAGAAAAGAGTGTACCTTGGGCTTTTTGATAGAAGGGGTTTTTGCATTCTTCTTTCTCTTGGTGCTTGAAGGTTTGGCTTTTGGAAGGGGTTTCAAAGTCAAATCTCCCTGAAAGATAGGTGGAGCGTCCATTTGTTGGGCACCATTTTCTCCAAAATTCCTAACACATTCTCTGATGTCGGACCACCATGACTTGAACCTGGGTGAAGGTAGTCCATTTCTGGTGGGGGAAGTGAAGGGGGCCTCAGGGTTTGATACTAAAATCTTGAGAAAATTTTCCTTTTTAAAGGCTAAAGAAGCTACTACAGCAGGCAAGGCTGAGGTAGAAAGATGCCCTAGAATGCCTTGGTCAAAACCAAGTTGGCAGGAAAACCTATAGGGGTTGTAAGTTTGAGTTTCATACTCATCTTGAAAACGAGCCTAAAAATGAAAAGGAAAAGCACAAGCATAAAAAAAATTTTCTTCCTTAGACCAAGGGGTGTCTCTGTAACGAGAGACAGAGATGTTTTCTAAGGAGGTGAACAGTGGAGGAAGTCCACCCTCCAAAGCGGAATAAGGTCTCGCTGTCCAGTCAGTTGGGTCATCTAGCACTTTGCTAAGGAAACTGTTAAAGGATACTGCTACTTTATTCCAACACCAAGAATGTGGCAAACCTTGGGGTGACGGCAGGCCGATCTTATAAGAGCTTAACACTTTAGGGATAGGAGAAGAATTCCTAAAGTGTTCCCACAACCATATTTGTAAAAAAGCAACGGGTACAAAAGTTTCAATTTTGAAATCAACCCCAAGAGCATTGCAAATCAAGGGTAAAGTGATCTAGGTGAGAATATAAAGTTTCTAGAAAATATGGGGTAAGGGGGAAAGATTGTCCTCTAGCTAGTTAAACGGCTAAGGGGAAATATCTACTTAGAAACTTTTCCTAAGGATATCCCTCAAACAGATGGTAGGAAAGTAAAAAGGCAATAAAGGCTTCAAGTTCATAGGAGCTTGAGTTACCTTCTCCAATAAAAAAGTCAGTGCCTTCCTTCAGGGAGTCTCCATTGGCTTCCTCATCCACACCATCAGCATACTTCCTCAAAAAATATCTAATCCACCCCCAGAAGTTGGCTCTGGAGCCTTTGTCTCTACCAACACTAGTATCTTCTGGTATTTCATCAATGGGGGCTTTCCCTTTCCTTGCCACTTTCAGAACTGGCTTTTTCAAAGTTTTCTTTACTGCATCTTCAAGGAACTTTACAGCTTTAAACTCATCAAGAGATAAAGAAATGTTGACCACCTCACCATCTTCGAATAGGGGAAGTCTCAATATCTCATAGACATCTTCTAAAGATATAGAGATTTCTTGATATCCTGTGAAGAATGTGTGAGTGACAGAATTCCAATGGTACAGAAGAGAAAGCAAGCTTTCACTATCCTTACTAATCTCTAAATTGGAGAATACAAAAACGGTCTCCACAAGTTTTACTCTCTACAAGATATCAATAAAGGGAGGATGAGCCAACACTCTTCGACACCAGCTTCTCCAACCTCTGGAAATCGAAGTGTGAGATTTGAAAACTACATCTATGTTAGGGGCAAAATCTCCCCTGCAAGTTCCTAGCCTTGGAATGTGTTTCAATTCCAACTCCATAGTCAGAAGATTGTCGGGTTCCCCATATGTTGTGTAGGGAGGGTCTTCAGAGCAGAGCGTTGAGTTCCAATCGAGACTTTTATCAAATAGGTAATCTTCAAAGAAGGAAGGGATGATCCACTATTCTTCTATGGAAGGATTTTCATCTCCTCCTAGAAGCGGTTTGTTACCTTTTAATGCAGAAGATTCTGCAAATTTGGTAGAGCTAGATCGAAAACCACAATTCACAACCATGGTTTGATTTGTGTGAAGAGTTTTGGGTTTCGGGTTAAAGAAGGAGAGGAAGAAGATAAGGGAAAAAGGAGAAAAATAAGGAAGGAAATATTTTTTTTTCCTTTTATATTTTGAGGATTTAGTATTTTCCCTCCAAAAGAGATTGATTCAAAAAGGGGGACATCATTTCAAAATTGACACTTGTCAGCATCAGGAAGAAATTGAATCTCTGACAGAGAATGGCAATTAATGGTGCTAAAATCAAGAAAACCGTCTTTATAGTTCAAAGGCAAAGACGTGACCCTTCACCAACAGGTATGATTTAATTCGTTGCACTTCACATTTTATTAACTGACATGTTTATCCTTATGTGTTGTGTAGGAATTCAGTACATGATAAAATAAACATATAATACAACATTAAAATAAAAAATAAAAAAAAAAGACAATAAACATATAGTAAATAACTTGCTTTCTTTTATATATTTTTGTGTCTAAAAGTTTTTTTCTACAAAATAGAAAAGAGGGATTTACATAATTTGGCCCTTATGGCCTATTACCTCTTTTCTAATTACTAAAAGAACACAAAAATTTATACCCAAAATAAGAAAGATAAAATTTTTTTCTTACAACTTAAGCCAAAAGATTGGCTAAACAAAATAACCCTAAATAAAAATTATAAAAAATTATTAAAAAAAAAAAAAAAAAAAAAAAAAAAACAACAACAACAACAACAACAATAACAAAAAAGGCAGCAGGTTCAACGGTGAACAACTCAAGGAGACCTTGGCGCATAGGCATCCGTGTCATCCCTAGAGTCTTCTTGGAGATAATCTGGAGCCAAGTACTCCATCTCCTCATCATCATCATCATCATCATCATCCTCTTCCTCCTCCTCCTCGCCTTCATCATCCCCCGAGTCAAAGACATCAGAAGAGCTCTCAAAAGAGTTGTTAGAAGAGTCTGCCTCTTAGGAGTCAAAGAGCCCTGAAGCACTAGACTCTAAGCTTGAACGGCCAAGCCTTCGCCTTCTCCTACGGCAAGTGGGTGCATTCAAGAATGTAGTAGTTGCTTCCTCTTCGGCCATCAACCGAAGGTCTTCAGAGTTCTCCTCCTCCTCATCGCTCCAATTAAAGGGAGCAACCTCCTCAGGAATGAAAACCTAAGGAGGCAAAGGGTAAATGGGAAAAGGAAGAGGAGGGTGCAAAGGGCTTGGTGGTGGGGAAGGAGTATGATCAGAAGAAGTACTCTTAGAAGAGCCTGAGAAGTGCTGTGGGGAGTTAGAACCATCGGAAAAAGATTTTGACATTTTCGTGGAGGTTAAGGTTTTGAAGAAAGATCAGAAAAATACAAAAGGAATGAAGTTTGAAGGAGAAACATTCTTTATTTAAATCTTCAACTGCAGTTAAGTGAAGAGACATGACATTTATGAGGAGTAATGTCTGCCTACCAAAACGCAAGAAACGAAAAGGCGCCAAAACGGCTAGAAGCACCCTTTTGAGCCACGTGTCCATTTCGAACGTCATAGGGTATGATTACTGAAGTGTTAATGCCTGAACCAATGTGACTATCAAAGGCCTTTGCCATTAAATGCCATTGATAGTCAGGGGGCTAATGTATATAACACCACTAAGGCATAGGAGAATGTGTGAGTGGTTGAATTCGGACTCTACACGTGGAGTAGCTGTAAGGCAAGGGAGAGTAGGTGATGGCTAAGAGAGCTTGTCTTGGTCCGTGCTAAAGGCGTGACTGCCTTGGGAAGGAAGTAAGATTTACACCTGATATGGTACTCAAGCACTCACAAAAAGGGAGATAGTGACTTTCTAGAGTCAGAGACTATGAGGACACCCCTTATTGGTTGAGTGCACCATGAGTCAACTCTCAATGTCCAAGACTTGTCTCCCAAGTAGTACCAATGCTACCTACCCACGAATCCCAATGCCACGTTGGTGCAGTCCTTATCCCTTAGTCAGCAGATAATATCACAGCTGTAAAAAGATCTTAAGAGAGAAGATATGATGACTTGACACCTGTCCTTGTACTCAGCCATGTTCCTTAGAGTATAAAAGGAACATGCAGCTGAACTTTTAGGGCAAGAACCCAACCAGATATTTTGAGATGAAAGTGGAGAGTTGGTAGGAAAGAAAGGCAACTTTATTGTAAACTGATCTCTTTCTGATACATAATACAAGCTAAGCCGAGCAAGAATGTTATGTTCTTGCTCAAATCATGGTTTTTTATCCCTTCTCTAGGGTTTTCCACGTACATCCTATGTTATTTTGATAGTCATCTTCTTCTTCTTGTCTAAATGTGCATCTTTTTCATGTCCTACCATCACTTTCTTTACTTTTTGTTGAGTGTCATGTCAAAACTTGCATCCTTTCGAGCTTTCTCATGTAAATGTACTGTTAGATAACTTATTTCACTTTCATAAATAAGCTTCGATCTAATCTAACTTGCATGTACAGAAAGGGAAACAAAATATTTTGCTCATAAATAATATCGGTGTATCATTTTGGGATTATTGCTCATACAGTCAAATTCAATATATTTAATTTTCAATATTTAATAATATAAATCCATACTTTATCTAATATATTAATTTTTTGCTAACATGTTATTTTTATCACTAATAATATAATAGCTATTAATATACTTAAATAATAATAGTAATAACAACATAATTTTATACATTCGTGTTTATGATGATAGTGATGCAAGCAAGAACTAGTCAATAACTCACAAAGAGGGTAGAGAGATTATTAGATCTAAAAACATGATTTTTTTTTCCAGTCCAGAATGAAATTTTGGCTAAAATCTTATATGTTTCCTGGTATGACCGAAATGACCTGATATGGACCGGTATTTAGATTTGCACAAAACATAGGTGTTTCTGTACCGATTTGGGTGCAAGTATGAAATATTCTAGTCATACCAGCTGGTACAGTTCCAAATCGATTCCCCTAACCCTTACCTCCTCCTTAACCCCAGAATACTTTTGTTCTTAGGAAGGTACCAATCCAACTAAAGGGCGATCAGCCAATTCAATCATACTTATTATGTGTGAAAAAGTTGAAATTAGTAGCGATTGTAGCCAAACCAAATGAAGGTAATTATGTCTTCTTTCTTGCTTTCAAGAACTCAAAATTGGGAAGGACACACATTGTTGGAAAGGTCCTAACACTGAATTTATTTTTATGCTTTGGTACATGGGTTTTTTTTTTTTTTTTTTTAACTTGGCTTCTTGAAGCCACTCAAAATGAACCTTGTCATTTAAGCTTTCTAATGAAACATAAACATGGTTTCAAAAATCGGATTGGCCAATTCAACCAAGAATTGGACCCTAAATCGGTTAGGAAAAAACCAAAAACCTGATCCAAATTTGGTTCTTCAACCATTCTAGTTTTTAAAACCATGTATATGACTCATGCAATTTTGGTTTCAATCAAAACCCTCGATTTGGCTAGGGTTAAGGTTTTTCATTCTAGGTTTTAAAAGGTTTTCTTGTCTTTTTGATATTTCATTATTTCAAGCCCGGTCATTGAGATCCACGTCTTTCTTTGAAGAGAATTAATATTTCTTTGTGTTGGTGCAAAAATTTTTTTAATTGAATAATCATATTTTCTGGTCAAAGTTTGATCAAAGTATTGAGTCTTGCAATAAGTATTATAAATTATCTAACTATTAATGTCTCTTCCAATAAATAAATAGTAGTAATAATGCAACAAGTAATAATTATTGCATTAAGTAGTATTAATGATTAAAGTAATAATGTCTCTCTTAGTAACCAATATTTATGATTAGACTATTAATGTGTCTTGCAATAAGAAGTACTATTTTTTTTTTTTTTTTTAGAAGCTAGTACTAAAGGGGTCATTATCGATCAGTGTTATTAAACCCTGCCCAACCCTGCTAGTCAGATCGATAACTCGGTGACCTGGTACATAGATCGGTCCGGGTCATCAATTTGATCGGATGTGCATAAGACCCGGTCAAAATTGGTAAAATTCGGCAGGTTTTAAGCAAATCGTGTGATCCGGCTAGGTTTTAATAACCCAGCCACCTGAGTTTCTAAATTATGCAAAATTACATTAATAGGTCTACCTCATCGAATTCTTTATTGTTTAATATATGATAATATGGTAATTTAAATAAGAGAAAACCTCTCATAAAAAGAAAAGAAAAAAAAAGAAAAAAAGAAAAAAGAGAAAACCTAAAGAAAAAATAAAAGTATTTTTCTCTCACTTCTTTACTGTTTAATGTATAATAATCTGATAATTTAATAATATATCACTTTTCAGTTTCATGTAGCCAGTTAGCACGTATGTATGAGAATATTAGTATATGTTACAAAGGTTATTACTTAAACCTTCTTTTCTCTTTTTTTTTTTTTTGTGTGTTTTGTTTTCTTTATTTGTTTATTGCTTTAAGTTTAAGTCTTTAACCTTTTTTTTTCTCTTCTTTTGTTGACGTAGTTTGAGATTTTTCTTTTTTTTTTAATATAAAAATTTTTAAGACATGTAGCAAGATTTTATTTAGCAAAAATTTTGTTGCAATCTTATGACATTCGTTTTTTTTTTTTTTTTTTTTTTTTTTTGTGCATTTATAGAATTTCTAATGCTATTACTTGTGAAACCTTAATTTTGAATTATAATGGCGAGTTTATTTTAGGCATATGCCTTTTTTAAAAAAATTACAAATTAATGTTATGATATCACAAACTTATATATATAATTTTTTTTTTACCCTACGATTCGACCAGTGACCCACTGATTGAACCAATGACCTAGTGACCCGACTCATAAACCGGGTCAATGTCCGATCCGGGTTTAATAATATCAATATCTTTTGTAAAAAAGAATAGTAATAATATACTCCATCCATCTTAAATTATTGGCCTCTATTCCATTTTTAATGTCCCAAAATTTAGTTCTCTTCGAGAAGTCAATATATAAATTAATCCAGTTAATGAGTGCCCTTAGAGCATTTGTTAAAGGATCATGTTAGAAAAGTTTTAATATTATTTTTATACAAAATATAAACAGCTGTAAAAAAAAAAGTCAGTTTTTTTTTTTATTCCTCATAAATAAGTTTCTAAAAATATTTTTTAAACCAATGGTCTTTAGGCATCCATTAATTTTTCTTAAATAAAACTCCTAACTGTTTATTGTTTACTTTATTTAAAAAGTCAACATCATTCTATTTCTAGAGTTTAAGGCAATTTTAAAAAATTTGTACATTTTTAATTGAAAGACAAAGCATTAAATAATGCTCTCTTAAAAAATTGGATTATCTAAACGTGACTAACAATATGAGTGGAAGGTGTTAACTATTAAACATGTATTGCGATTAATGGTCCAAACTATTAATGAAGTTTTTCGCAAGTTGTATAACGTTGGTGATAAAGTTGTCCTTTCATAGAGCAAATCTTCACATAGAAACAATTATTTTTTTTGAGAATCATTCACATAGAAACAATTAAACCATATTAGTTCTAACGAATTTTATAATAATTACTTATTAATTACGAACTAACTCTTTTGGTAGCTCATAAGCAAACGAAAGGACATTACTCCCCCCCCAAAAAAATTAAGGTATAATCTATTTACTCACAAGATTGTGCATATTGGACCATCCCACCTCACATGTTCATTTAAAACTAGGGGTGTCAATTCGGGTTAGCGTGTCGGGTTCGTGTTGTGTCGAGGTAGGGGTATTCGACTAAATGACTCAACCCTAACCCGACCCATTTAATAATCGTGTCATGATCCTTCAACCCTAACCCGATCTATTAATAAAGCGGGTTGACCTGACCCAACCCATTTGACACATTTAATAAACAAGTCGTGTTGGGTTGACACGAATATAACATAACCCATTTCAACCTGCATAATATTAAATATAACATCCATCTAGAAATAATTTTTTTTACATCTCAAAAAGCAGTGCATACACTTAAAGTTTTCAACCCGTATTCAAAATAATATAGTTCAACAAAAATATAACATTCATTTAGAAATAAGTTTTTTACACTCCAAAAGAAGTGCATACATTTCAACCCAAATTCAAAATAACAAAGTTTAACAAAAATAAAATAACATAGTTCAACAAAAATATAATATCCTTGGAACTTGCCGAATGCTAAGTATCAATATTGAAAGAATTTGAGCAAACAGTAGAGTAATCCTGACTATGACCATGATTATCATCCATAGATTCTTTGTTGATGTCCAAATTCATAATATCTTCCACAAGCTCATCCAATTTTATTTGTGCAAGTTCTATGCCAAAAAAAAAAAAAGTATTAGTAGTTCTAGGGTCTGAAAGTTTCAATTTCCAATTATATCCCTTGTAAATTTTTGTAATTACTCACTTTTCTTTTTAAATATAAAATATATGTTGGATATAAAAGGTATTTGACAAATCTAAAATAAAATAAATATTTATTTGTTATATGAGTTAAACAGGTTGTATTAAGTGGGTCATTTCGGGTTGATACAAATAAATTGACGTGTCAAACGTGTCTATTGCGGGTTACGCGGGTTGACCCGCTAATGACACGTTTCTTATCGTGTCGCTTTCGGGTCGACCCGTTTATGACCCAAACCCATTAAGGCCCAACCCTAACCCGAAAAAACCCGTGTCAGGTTCATGTCGTGTTCGCGGGTTGGGTCGAACATTGACACCCCTATTTAAAACTAGTTACCCTCTTACAAGTGCACTTAACTTTTACTAAAGGTCACATATTAACATAAAAATTATTTAAAAACCTTGTAACCCTAAGCGAAAGACATTGCTTAAATTTGAAGTCTCTTAACTTTAAAGTGGTCATACATTCATAAGTCACAAATTATTTGACCAAATAATTTTTTTTACCGAATCAATTTACATGTTAAATTCTTTCTCAAAAAAAATTTACATGTTAAATATATATATATATATATTTTTTTATGGGAATATATATTAAATTATATTACTTTTAAGGGTGTCAAACCATTTAATCGTTATTTAAAGCATACTACTTTCAACCTTAATTTTTGTTTTGAATTCATCATTAACTTAGGAAAATTTCAGAGGTTGGGGAAAAGAAACACAATGGCTGGGAAATTTATCATAAAACAAATAATGGTGATAATGATGGAGGTGGATATCCTTATGCTAGTCGAAGTTAAAGCTAATGGCTTTGCCACAACCTCTATTCACCCCCCCTCCACGAAATCTTATCATGAGGGCATTATTTTTAGGCTAGTACGATATCATGTGAAAATCAATTTCTTTGGGATTTTCGGCTTATTCCAATAATATATTATGTAATTTTTGTAGATAATAAGTTTTTATGTAGTTATGAAAAATTTTATGAAGATCACATTCACAAGCCCCTTAACATATGTTCCCTAAGTTCTTTTATGTATAACTTCATGAAGAAAAATAAACACTTAATTGTGAATATGTTGGATAGAGAATTATATAATATACGAACTCTAATTAAAACTTTCATGAATATTTAAGGAACGGTGTGTGAGTGAGAGCCCTAGTTTATAATTATGATGGGCACACTACTAAAAACTAAAATGCCAATCTATACCATCCTGGACGGACCCACAAGGGGGCCCGGCCTCCCTGGCCCAATTTTTTTTTTTTATTATTGGTTATCTTTTTCATTTTTGTGGCTACCTCCTTTTCTAAATTTGAAATCATTCTATCCAATCAGCCTAACTAGTCTTGACTAACTAACATTTATTGACGCAAAAACTTAACAAAAACAATAAAATCATTCACTATGGTGTCTTTACCATTCCATGTTCTCTTTTTTTACCATTCCATATTCTCTCTTCTTCTTTTTTTTTTCTTTTTTTTTTTTATAAATATATAAACGGAGATTGAACCCCAAATCTCTTATTTAACCATCAAATACTACCAGTTAAGCTAACTGGAATCCACGATACAATAGCACATATTTAATTTCTATATTCTATTTATTTGATCATCAATTTCTATATTCTCTATCTTCTCAAAAAAAAAAAAAAAAATCTATATTCTCTGGATATTAGATACTTTTATATATATATATATATATATATATGGAAACGACGTAGTTTTGACTTTGAACTAAAATTTAATATGCGATGATTTTTTTTTTTTTTTAAACGACTCTCTATCCCTTGACTCTTTATCGGTTTTCTTTCTCATAGTCTCGCTTTCGCAAGCTGCGCTGCCCTTGGGTTTAGCTTCAAATCCAACCCACCTGGTCGACTCGCTCTCCTCTTCTGTTGCAGTCTCAAAGTGAGTCTCTTTCTCTATCTCTCTCTCTCTCTATTTGTAGGAAGTAGAAATGTTAGACAACTTGCCTGAAGTTTCGAAATCCTTAATCGAAGAAGCAATGTGGGCTTCTCTTCCTCATGAACTCCTACCCCATATTCTCATACGCCTACCTGTCAAATCCAACATCAAGTTCACCTCCGTTTGCAAAACATGGAAATCCCTCATCCAAAACCCCACCTTCATTTCCAACCATCTCCACCACTTCTCCCACAACCTTCTTCTCTTCAGGCTCTGCCCTATGCCTCTCGCCAAAGCAGTCAAAAAACGGAACCGAATCGGAGACGAAAAAGAAGTCTATGCTTTACATTGGGACGACAACACCAATTTCGATCAATACACCAGGTTTGACGACTTCCCTTTTCACGGCGAAAGCGCTACTGGAGTATTCCGCGTGGTTGGTACTTGTAATGGCTTGATTTGCCTAGCTGATGATTTATACACTTATGCTTATAATTTCTTTCTCTAGAACCCTTGTGTTAAAAAATACGTGCGACTTCCTCACCCCAATTTCTCCTTCATGACTACCGGTCCCTACACCGCGGCTGTTGGGTTTGGGTTTGATTCCAAAACCAATGACTATAAGGTGGTCAGGTTTGTCACTCCTGAGGATGATGACTTCGATGAGGGTAAATCTACACCTTGGGTTGAGGTATACTCACTTGCCACTGGGAAATGGAGAGTGGTTACTGCTCAATGTCCCAAATGTGCTGTTCGTGATACAATGTTGGTCTGCCTACGCCTACAGGCTTTTGTCAATGGGGCGCATTTGGTCTTTAAGAATGGCCCTCTTTGGTATAGTTCCATTGAAGTGCTTGATAAAAGCTTGAGGTATAGACTGCAATATGAAATAGATTGAGTTTTCATCAGATATCAATCGGTCTTGTCTTCAAAACACTGCATAGTGCAATGATATTTTATTCCTATCTGGTGAATCATGGTGTAATACTTAACATTTTTCCTTGAACACATGTAGTGTATTAGGATAAATATAGCCTAAACGAGAAGAGCAATGACCTGTCTACGTTCTAGAAAGAATCAATTATACCCAAATGGAATCTATGGCTGATCAAATTCAAAACTTGTAAAAAGAAATATCAAAAGTACTGTGAGTTTCAGTATTATTTTTTTGTCACAAAATTCTTGACATGCCTTTGGATTAGCATTTTTTTTTTCATTGATTTATTTGTTTATATACGATTTTCTAAAATCTTCTCATTTCTTTTTCCAAGTACACCCTAGTACACAGGGAGTGTACAAGGGGTCAAAAAAAATTACAAGAATCAAGAAAGGAAGAGAATGATTGGTTTTGCAAAGTAGCCAACCAATCTAATAAAGTCTTAAAGAAAAAAAAGCTTGAGGTCTGGTGTGGATCTCTCATTATCTTCAAAACACCTACTATTCTTTTCCCTCCAAAGACACCACATTAAGCAATGGGAAACAATTAACTATATATGACGACCAAATCTGCCTTGCCAGCAAGCTAGAAGCCCCACAACAGACTGTGGCATAACCCAGCTTACTCCAAATAAACCCAAAACTATAGACCACACATCCATAGCAAGCGGATAGTGAAGAAATAGATGGTCAAGAGAGTAGGAGAGAGTAAGAATTTTGTATATTTGTACTCTTTTAGTTTCTTCTGGAACGCATGTCTTCTCTTTATGATTGCCCTTTGCTATTTTGCTAGATTTCTTATTATTAAATAATTGCTGGCTTTGGAACCTGCTTAGATCATTTACCCTGGTCCCTGATCCCCCTTGGTACACTTGTTTTTGTGGTAAAGGTTTGGAGTGTTTCTTAATATGTATCCAGAAAACCTTTAAGTATCAGTGTAGATTTTTTCCATATGATACTACACTGATTTGTGTTATTTTATCTCCTTTTGCTTTTAGCATAAATTGATAAATGGACCAATTACTTATTAAAAAATAAATCTACTTTTGCTATAAAATCACAAACAATCACGGTCGGTAATGAGCTATAGATAAGTAATAGACTTTATCTCAGCTAAAGAAAAGATTCAACAAAGCTTTTTGATGGTGTTTATTTTCTTATTATTGACTTGATTTTATTTTGTGAAATTGTGTTGTAGTTTTTATAATGTTAAACTCCATTTTGTTTACACTATTCTTAGCATTTTTGGATGATTTGCAGTTTGGTTTCAGTGTGTTTACAAAAATGATGGAGTGCTTAATTGTGTCTGCCATGCTTCATGCTTGCATTTGGATGAAGATGCTTGCCAATGCTCTTTGTGTGTGTGTATTGTCTTTGACTTAACAACATTTGGTTACTAAGGTTTCTATAATTCTGGAAGTTGATAGTTGTTAGCATCTTTCTAGCCTTTTATTTTTCGGTAGTTGAAAACACGTTGATCGACAAATCAATCCTTGGTTCATAAGAGTGACTTTTGACTGTAGCAATGAGATATGTGATAATATATGATTGTTGCTTTGCAAGAGATTGGTTCTTGGATATATTTTTATTATTATGGAGTATGCTAAATTTTGCATCTAGCTTCTTTCACTGTTCCCCTACTTAGGTGATTGTGCCTCTACTTTGAAACTTTTCCTGGTTTGGAGGCAACAATAGGCTGTAGTCATGCGAAGCCTTTTTTATTTAGACATCCCTCTCATCCACACTAACCTGGTGATGGTGGAATTCAATACCAAGTTAATGTTCAGTTTTTTATTTTATTACTAAAACAAGTTAATGTTCTTAGTTTGTTATTTTGTTCAAAGTTATGTCTTAGAGGGGGGATACATATTTCTCTTAAGAATGAAGACATTGGTGTTATAAACATAAAAAGTATATGGGTGATCAATTATTGTTGAGTAAGGGACACTAGCCTGCACATAAGACACATTCAACACTTGGCCAATTTAGGTGGTCATTTCCCTACTGCATTATGTTTCAAGTTTAACCTTTTTTGTTGGTTGTTTCTGTGCGACGTAACTTTTCCTGGTTTGGTGGCAGCAACAGGCTGTGCGATGTTTCACCTTTCCTTATAGTCATTCCTCTAACCCCACACCAACCTTGTGAAGGTGAAACTCAATCCATAATCCAAACACAACTCCCCCCCCCCCCCCCCCCCAAAAAAAAACTGCCAAGAAGCTAAGTTGGAAACTTTTCTCAATGATTTATAATTCTGAAAATTATTTCATCATATATAGTTGATGACATATTTTGTTTTTGTGTTGTTTCTTTTACAAAGAATTTTGTATATTTCTACTCTCTTAGTTTCTTTTGGAACACACGTATTCTATTTATGATCGCCCTTTGTTATTTTGCAAAATTTCTTATTACTTCTAAAAAGATGCAAAAAGAATTGAAAATGACTATTGCTTGCTTGCTTTGTGTGGTTAAGAATTGAAAATGACAGTTCCTCAAAAAAGAAAAAAGAAAAAAAAAAAGACTTGTTTATAAACCTCTTTTTGAAAACATGCTGATGGACAAATCAATCCTTGGTTCATATCAAAAGAATGCAATGAGATCTGTGATAATTGTGATTGTTTGTTGGCAAGAGATGGTGGTACTGTTTGTGGTTTTTGGATATATTTTTCTTATTATGGAGTATGCTAACATTTGCATCTAGTTTTTTTCATTGTTCCCCATTTAGGTGGTTGTGCCTCTACTTTGTAACTTTTCCTGGTTTGGAGGCGGTAATAGGCTGTAGTCTTGCGAAGCCTTTTTTATTTAGATATCCCTCTCATCCATACCAATTAACTTGGTGATGGTGGAATTCAATCTCGAAATTTTTTTACCAAAAAGCTAAGCTAGCACCTTTTTCTCTGTGATATGTATTGCTGTTCATCTTAAAACAAGTTAATGTTCGGGTTATTTTTATTTATTTATTATTTATTATTATTTTTCCTCTATTATAAACAATTTAATGTTCTTAGTTTGTTCTTTAGGTCAAATTTACATTTTAGAGGAGGGTTAAATATTTCTCTTAAACAATTTAAGAATGAGGGTGTTATGAATGAAAAGAATATATGGGTGATCAATTATTGTTGAGCAAGGGACAGCAGCCTACACATAAGACACATTCAACACTTAGAGATGTATTTTTTTTAATCGAAAAAAACCCTTAACTAACAACCAGGGATGTAATTATGAATGTGTGTCAAGGGATGATTCAAACTTGGACTCAAACTCGTGTTTTGTGGTGGTCTAGTTGGCTTTGGCTTTACTTTGAAATGTTTGTTTTGGTTGTGCGATATTTCTATTCTCTGATTTTCTTTGAGAGCACGGTGTCTTCTGTTTACAATTGTCTTGTGTTAAGTGGAAAAATATCTTCTTATTATATAATTTCTGGCATGGTAACCTGCTTAGAACATTTACCTCGGTCCCCCATTCACCTTGGTGGACATGTTCATTTGGTAAAGGCTTGGAGTATTTCTTAATTTCATTCTGAAAACCCACAAATCTCGGTGTAGGTTTTTTCTGCATTGTTACTAGACTGATTTTAAATTCTTGCAGGACGTTGAGGAATCATGGATGCTGATGAGCTGTACATAAGTAACAAACTTTAACTCAGTGAAAGAAAAGAGTCAACAAAGTTTCTTGGTGTTGTGTAATTAGTATTGGCATTAGTTATTATGTCAAAATGGATTGTAGTTATGACTTTAGAGGAGTTTATTTTGTTAAACTAATTTGGGCTACACCACTCTCATGTTAGTTTTTCTGGATGATGTGAAGTTTTGTTTCAACGTGTTTACAAAAATGATTAAGCACTATATTGTCTGCCATGCTTTCATTATGTGTGTGTGTGTGTGTTAAATTTCTCCTTTTTCAGTGAATTAGATAGCAATTACATCTATTCAATGGGTGTAAAGGTATCTATGGAAAAATTCTATAAATCTGTCTTTTAATTTTAGGATATGTACATTTAAGATGATAGTAAGGATTGATTACATGTTACACCCAAAAGCTGAGCAACTGCTGTCTGAGCTGCCCTGGGTGAATCCAAATACCAAATAGTGAGGTTTCTTTTGTTGAGAAGAATTAAGTGTTTGATTGTTGCTGATGGTGAATACTTCAGATGGATATGTGAGTAGGTTGTTCTGGTTGGCTATCCACACACTTGTCCCTGGGGTCTTCTTGTACCATATGCCCAAATAACTGCTCTTGTTTCCTGAAGAGAAGAAGCCTAGTTTAAAAACTTGACCTGAGGAAAGCAAAGTTTGGACACCTCTAATCGATTGCCTGGGACTATGGTGTCAAGTGTCATCTGCAATGCAGAATTTCAAGAAAGTTGAGAAAGCAATGAGACAATAAAAGAGAGTGGGAAGAGCAGGTATCTCCATTAACAATCCCCTTCTTTTTTGGTTGAATGAAATAACCTCATCCAGTCCGAATTAAAAAAGTAGTTAACTGCTGCTTCCAGCAGTGAACAAAAATATTAGCACTTAGCAACTGCAAAGTAATAGAATTGCGTGAACAAGGACTTAAATTTACAGTCTATTAACTCTTTCATAGCAATTTTAGAAACAAAGACTTGATATTGGAGGACTTAAATGGGTTGTAAATTCGAGTCTTATGTAGTTGTGAATGGTGATGATATTAGGACGATATTCATCAATAACTTTATATTTCTAACAGCACTTTCTATTTTTTTTCTAACATTTGCAGTCCTAATTCAAATTTGTAAGTTCACTACTGCCTCTTTTGTTTCTCAAGAGAAAAAATAAAGCTACTATCTCCTTATTTCATTGCATTGTACACCCTTCTTAACAATAAACCTCATTAGCAATTGAATAATTAATTTATAGTGTCAGCTTGTTGATAATTAATCTTTATTAAAAAAAAAAGACCAATGGTGTATAGGATTGTATGTTGCATCATATATCACATTAATGTGGACTCCTAATCCAGTAGGAATAGGATTTAAAAGCTAAAAGATTAAAATAAAAATTATGATAGCATATACCAAACCAAAATCACATTATCTAGTATTAATCATCTTCATTTGTTAGCTCTAATCTTTCCATAGGCACAGAGTTACAATCCCACACATATCAAAAGGACCATAAAATAAAATGTGGATTTTCTTATCAGGTTCTATGCGCGCGGTTAATCTTTGATCTTGGAGGGGCAAAATTTGTAGGCTCAAAAATTATTGGGCCAGTACAAATCCCACAAGCCCAAAGCCTATCTTTTTTTTTGAGAAGGAACTGAAGCCCAAAGCCTATCTCAGCCTGACTGACCCAAGACTGCAAATATCAGGTAATCTCTACATACTTTATCGAGCCCAAAGTTGTCGAGCCGAGAAAATTGGTTACCAAGTTTAGCCTTTTAGGCATAGTAACTAGACATTTTTTAAGTTGGTTTGCCCCCGGAAATTAACATAAATGTTATCGGTTTTTTGTCTAATAGAGGGGATCCATTTACTGATTCAGATTTATTTTTTTCATGAATCTTAAATATGTAAGATTCAAAAATATATAAGTTACCAAGTTTTCTCTTCTCTTAAGTGCTTAGCAAGAGATTGATATTTCTAAACAGGACTAAGGCCTCCCGCTCTAATTATGCTTACTGTGTAGAAAAGTTGTTAGTAATAGTGATTACAGCCAAACCAAATAAAGGTTATTTTGTCTTCTTTCTTGCTTCCAAGCCCTACTTATGGATGATAACTTGTATCAATTAAGTTAGGATATATTTTCTGTAGTGAAGTCATTCAGGGAGTCAGGGTGGATGGATATTATAGCTTCTTTTTGTTCTTCTCTTCCAAGTTGTGAACCAGACCTAATAGCTTCCCTAGTATTGTTGTTCCTAAACCTTAAAAAAAAATATAATAATAATAATAATAATTCTTTTGTAAAAAATTTGGGGTCCGTTTGGTTGGGGTAGAAAAGTGAGGGATAGAAAATGGAGAAAGAATGGAAAAGTTAAGAGTTAATAAATAGAAGAGATTTTGTTTTTCTCTCATGGTGTTTAGTTGGGGGTAGTGGAAAAGTAAAGGGATAGAAATTTTTTTTGTTTAGTTGAGAAGAAAAATGAGAATATAGAAAATACAGATTATATAAATTTATTCTGATGCCTATAGTACTAAGATAAAAATTTAATAGTATATAAGGGAAAAAGAATTAAAAAAAAAAAAAAAAAAAAAAAACATTTAAATAGTTGGAGGGCAGAGAGATAATTTTCCATCAAACCAACTTCCGCCTTCCCATTTTCTTTCCAAATTAAAAAGAAAATCATTTCACCCCAAATGGTAGGCTGAGAGAAAACTCCTAAGCCCCACCATTTTCACTCACCCACCCCTCTCCAATCAAAAATACTTTTCTCTCATATTTTCTCTTCTCTCCAACTTTTCTTCCCAACCAAATAGGCCCTTGGTTACTATTTCTTAGGTGCTATATCTTAGGTTTTTCAATTAACTAATTCATTAAATTTATTCTCCTTAAAAAGATTGTTTATGCTTGAATTTAATTAACGTACAATATCTGATATTTTCACTTTTTCATGCTAATTTGTTTTTTTCCACTCCACAAAAATGGCATCTGCCTGGGCCTTGGGCCTTGGGCCTTGGGCCTCTTTTGGGTGTAAACTGTCAATTAGGGCCATCCATCATATCAGTACATGAGTATCCAAGATGCTGTAAAAGGAGGAATACTGAATGCAGAACTAGAAAAAGGAGGAAGAAGCTTTTTATGCAGGACTTGACAGCCATCAAAATGGCAATGATTAATGGTACATTTTGGCTTCTAATTTCAATAATATTGTTCATTTAAAACATACTTAGATAACAAGATGAACAATTGAGTAATGATCACCGAAATCTAAATTGTTACCGAGCTTCCAAAATCGAGACTGTCATGTCATATGCAGAAAAAATTTCTGGCCTTTTATTAGATGAATCCAAATTCTCCATACCTCTGACAAATGAAAACGCTGGTTGTTTTGGTGAAGGCAGAAGTGCAATTTCCTTGTTGAACATTAAGACCACGTCAGACGTAGTAGGCCTATCAGCTGCACTTTCTTGGACACACAGGAGTGCTATGTTTATGTATCCCAATAGGACATTGGCAGGAGGAGTATCTCCAAGGATTGGATCCATCAATTCTAAGGCCCTATTGCTTTTCCACAAATCCCATGCCTAAAGAAAATTTATGATAAAAATCAATCGCAAATTCCGGTTAAGTCCCTCATATTTTATTGAGGTGTAAGTCACAAATAAAATTAATAGAAATGCAAAGATACCTACAGGACCATTTTAAAATGATCTAGTGTAACACTTTCTAACTTCTTGGTGGCTATGTAAGTATGAATAAAACTCAATTTGACACTGAGTATATAATTTGAAATCAACAAAACTGACAAAGAAGATTAATCCTTTGAAAAGTCAATCACATGGTGTAATAAGAATAAACACACAAGCACTCAAATCCAAACACACACACACACACACAAAGTTTCTAAGTTCTCGTTAACATTAAATTAAGATGGTCCATTACTCACATATCCAATAAGATTGAGAGAGTCGCTATGATAGAAACCAGTATTCTTCTTGCCACTCAATATCTCTAACAACAATACTCCAAAACTAAAGACGTCAGATTTAATCGAGAAGAGGCCTTCCAAAGCATATTCTGGGGACATATAACCACTGTATTTCATTGTAAAACAAACTGTTCAGTAGCTTTATGGTTGATAATTTGTATATTACTGATATTTGCTATAGAGCATAAGTACTTATGGATTATACTTACTAAGTCCCTACTATTCGGTTGGTTGCTTGTGACCCATTCCCACCAAAAATTCTTGCCATTCCAAAATCTGATATTTTTGGATTCATGTCTTTATCCAACAAGATGTTGCTGGCCTTCAAATCTCTGTGAATAATTTGTAACCTGGAATACTAATGGAGGTAAAGAAGCCCTTGAACAATCCCTTCAATGATGTGAATGCGAGTTGTCCAGTCTATCACCCCATGTGCACTTGGATCTGTCTCAATACCACATACAGATAATAAGATAAAAGGTAGGAAAGAATTGGTGGGCATTATGTGTGTGAAACCTTTAGTTACAACCAGATTTTGAGCTATGAACAAGCATAATATAGGCAGAGTACTTTGTAAGTGATTGAGATAGTGTGGAACTACATACCAAAAAGGAAATTATCTAAGCTTTTATTGGGTAAATACTCATAGATCAAAATCTTTTCATCTCCTTCAATGCAGCATCCAAGAAGTTTCACAAGATTCTTATGTTGGAGTTTGGCTATAAGCACAGCCTCATTTTTTAGCTCCTCCCATCCCTGTCCAGATTTTCTTGAAAGTCTTTTTACTGCTACTAACTGCCCATTAAGCAAGGATCCCTGAAAATAATTCTTTTAACTTAGTTTCTGATTAATTCTTGAGAAGAATCCACATCAAATAATTTTTATAAGTTGTATCCTAGTAGAACTTTTATACAAATATTGAGACTTCAATATTTATGTTAAAGGTTAGATTGTGGAATATCATATATTACTTTAGAATTTCTATTCTAAGATTGATGTGCTTAGTTATTGAAACTTACTTTGTAAACAAGTCCAAAACCACCCTCTCCAAGTTTATTTGAGGCTGTGAAGTTATTAGTAGCAGCAGATACACTAGAAAAACTAAAGAGAGGAAGCTCCATTTCCTTTTTTCTGCCTTTCTCAGCCCCCTTCTTGAGGACTAATCCTTGTTGTGTAGACCTGTTGTTGAAATCAAATGATATCAAGTCCTCCCCTGCTTGATCGAAAAGATAGTTTTGATTAGTTCATGTTGGGTAGTCCTATTTCTGAAATCAAATGACAAAAAGTCCTCCCCTACTTGATCAAGAAGAGAGTTCCTATAATCTAATCCTAAAAGAATCAGAAAAACTGCCATGGCTCAGCAGATAACTAAGTTCTGTCACGTGGTATCTGAGGAATTTTATGCATATAATTTCAAAAGCTTTTGATTGTTTAGTTTAAATCCTTGAAGAGTTTTATCTATAAGAAAATCTAGGATGCTGTTTCAGGAAAGAGGACTGGTTTTTGTTGGAGTAGATCATGTTTAAATGTTTGGTTAAAATTGAAATTTTAACTCAAATAAATAATCAAAAGAGGAAATATATGGAAAGTTTAGACAGTTCTATATTTTAATCAATAATTTTAGAACATGTGGAATTCGACTGTAAATTTGGCACCTGACAAGAGTTGGGCAAATTTTTTTGTTTTTATTTTAATAATAATAAAGAAAGAAAGGATAAGTTTATGTGAATTTGCAAGAAAGATCTCTTTAACTAAAACAAATGCAATAGTGGCAATTATGCGTACAATGGACTTAACAGTTAACACAACTATTTTTTGTAAACAAGTACTAGTGCAAAATATCTTAATCACCCCCCTCCCCCTCTTCTTTCCACCATATTAATCTCTGCGTGTGGAAGTTTTTTTTTTTGGTGTCGCTAACATAGATGCCCTGCCACTAGTCAGTTTTAAGTTGCTGATGAAAATTCATACCTTTTCTTTTGAGTTTTCTCACCCACATCCACCAGATGAAGGCGGCTGAAGAAATTGCTGTCAGAGAAATGGCCAGTACTACAATAATCCACAGCTTTCGCTTATTTCCTGAAGCATGTGAAAATAAAAAGATACAGATATTGCCAACAGTAGTTTTCGAAAGTAACCACTAGATGATAAAAATTCAGTTAGGAAAGATTGAAATAAAATAATTTTGGAAACAAGATCATTATGATGTAATGATTGCTAGAGACTCAAATTTGCTTACTTTTAGGGCTTAGTATAGGAGCAGCAACTTTGACATAAAAATCTCTTGCACTATGGTCATCATCAGTAAGCTGTCGCAGATTAATAAGATCTCCAATCCATATTGAACAATTATAATCATTGCGAGCATAAGCAGTGCAGGAACAGTTATTCAAGCAAGCTGATTTGCACTCTTCAATGCTCCCACTTTCAAAACTTACTGGATTCACTGGTAGTTGTACATTAGACAACATAACAAACTCATCTGGGTCACCTGTAGTCTGGTTATGGTTCTCACATTGCAAAGGGGTTTTCCTTGCACATCCTGCAGAGGAATCATTCAGTTCCCAATTTCCAGAAGATCGGGGTTCAAATCCTCGAATGCATGAACAAAGTGGCAACGCTTGATGGTTACAGCACCCAAAAGCCCCACAAAAAGCATAAACTTCACAGGATATGCGGTTGTGACCAGAATAAATTCCAATGCTGGGTGGATTCCAGCCAAGAAAGTTGCTGCATCTGCCCCGATACGTCCATTATAAACATACTAATGATACTAGGATCATATAGATTATATGTAAAATAAGTCTCTTCCTGATTGGAAGTATAGCTAAAATTATATATATAATTAGCTCTCATTTCAGGAATAAAGCTGAACAACTTCCCATCCCAAGGCCCGCTTGTCCAATACAACCTGTCAGGCTTCCGCGTGGTTAAAAACTGAGTTATTCCCTTAGGATCGAGCTCCAATGAAAAAACTCCAGGACTAGGGTCATGAAGATTTCTCCAAGATACCAATGACCAAGTCTTTACGGTATTTTTGTTATACCCAAGCCTCATTCCAGGTAAATAGGTATGGGAAGGAAAATCGAAGCTCTGCCACAAGATATTTGAGTTTTCATCTCTTAAAACAAGGTTTCCCGAATCCAATAGCGTGGCACTTGCATTGCCATTAGATGACATGTTGGATACCGAGTAAGATAACTGACCGTCCACAATCACGAGGTTCCCATCATTACTATTAGTGAGAACTGCAGAAGAACTGACAATTGGGTAATTTCGGTTGGCTACCCATGTGACAGTTTGCTGTGATACCTTTTGGAACCATATTCCCATGAATTGATTTGTGGAGTTTCTTCCAGGACGAAAGAATCCTAGTTCAAAATTTGCATCAGCTGATACTATAGTTTCCGTAATTGTAATAGATTGTCCTTGCGATATAGTATCTCTGGCAGCATGAGAGGAGTGAAAGAAGGGGCATAATACAAATAGCATCAGCAGGAAAACAAGATGAGTAGACTTACAGGTTAAAATATCCATGCTACTTACAAGCAAGGTCACCAGAGCTTGTTCAAGCATCAACTTGTTATAAGAGCAATTCCAGCTCCGGTAGTGATTTTTCGTATGTTTGACTCATACCTAGAGTCGTCACACGGTTTCTAGCCAAAGACTTTTACTCCAGGCATATTTTTCTTTGTTTAATTAGTTTTCACGCGGCTATCAGAAGTTTGGTGGGGGACAAGTCCAGTGAGAGCCTTCGCAGTGCATCTATCATTTTAGCTATTTAGCACCAATAAAAGTTACTTTATCTATTTTACCTATACACATGCTACAGCAGTGGTTCTATTTTAGCTTTCAATACAATAAAATAATATATCCCAACAATAAAATAATATATCCCACTCCCAAAAAAAAATCCACAAACCAACCACAACCACCTCTACCATCAGCCATAGCCACAACCACCACCACCACCACCGGCCACAACCACCACTCTGGCAACCACAACACAACATAAAAAAAAAAAAAAAAAAAACAAAACCACAACCACAATCACAAATTCTACAAACACCATTTATATTCTCAATTCATTGAATCAATCACTTCTAAACAACGATTCCAGGCACCAAGCTCCCAGCCTGAGCTGTGGGACCTAGATTCTCGATCTTAACCGTGGCGGAGGAGCTCAAATTCTCCATCTTGATCTTCGTGTTTCGAGCCGAGCCGAACCGGAGCCTCCACCCGCGTTGGCGGCGTCGAGGCGAGCTGTGGTGAAGGTGCGAATGGAGGAGTCGTCTTCATCAGAGTTTCAACGTTTGCAGCTTCAAGGGCTTCCTCGTCGGAATCGTCGTCGCAATCAATGTGGGCGATGGGGCTTGGGGTGGGTCGTTAAGCTGGGTCGACGGAACAGATCGGCGACGAGGGAGTTGGCCGGCGAGCTGAGGAATGAGGGACTGGCCGGCGAGCTAGAGAGAACAAAAAAATTGAGGAAGAAAGAAGAAACAAGAGAAGTCGGAGAGAGAGAGAGAATAGGAAATGGATATTTAATGAGAGAGGAGAGAGAATTGTAATAAATTTTTTTTTTTTTTTACTTGTGAGCTACAGTGCACATCTCTTTAGATGTGCACTGTAGTTGAGGAGCTAAATCTTTTAGATTTAGCTCCACTGCTGGATGGTGTTTTTTGTGATAAAGAGCTAAAAAAATACCATTATACCTATGTAGCACCACTGCTACGAATGCTCTAAGAGCATCCGCAGAGCCATAATTTTAGCTGCTCCACTAAAAATTACTTTTATCTATTTTACATTTTCATTTTACAAAATACTATTTTACCACAATAAAATAACATAAATAACACAATAAAACAATATATATACTCCCATAAACAATTTATTTATTTATTATTATTTTCTCTATTCTTCACTATCCTTAAGCACTCACGGCACCACCACCAACCCAAGCAACCCCAAATCAGCCAAACACAGACCCAGTAACCCCAAACCCAGCCACCTCCATCACCACAACCAACACACCACAACTCAGATTAAAAAAAAAAAAAAAATTATCACCACCACAAACCCACCCACATCAACAATGGTCATCCACAACACCCATCACAGGCTACAACCAACACACCACAAGCTACAACCCACAACCCACAACTAGCCACAAACCACACGCCGATCTGACCCACGAAACCCAGCAATCGGATCTAACCCATAAAACCCAGCAAACCAATTTGTACCCACAACCCACTCACCAACACGCTGATCTGAAAAAAAAAATAAATAAATAAATAAATAAAGGGAGAAGAGTACAGGCGAGGTCGATGACGAGTGGAGGAAGAGATGGCCGGAGCTAGGCAGTCGGAGGCTGGGCAGGCGAGGTTGAGGAAGGGAGAAATCTGAGTAAAAAAATCTGAGATTGAGGAAGAGAGAATTGAGTTGAAACGGGAATGGAAGTGAAAAGGAAAAAAATTTATTTAAATAATCTTTATCAACGTGAACGCATAATAAAATATATATTTTTTGACCTTTAAGATACAGTGCACTATACTGTTCCTAAGTACATCTTCAACAGTTTTTTTATATTTTTATACTGTTTAGACAATGAATAATGATATTTACCTTTTACCTATCTACTTTTTCAAATATATCTTCTAACAGATTCTATATTCTTTCTGTATCTCAATTAAATATTATTTCTTCATTCATTATTTATTCATATTTTAACACACATATCCCCATACCCCATCCCCACTTCTTTCTTTGCTAATTTTTTATTCTATTTTATTCTTTTGCTAATGAATAGTAGCACACCAGGTTTGGAAAATGATTGTTCATTAGTAAAAAACTTTTTGAGTTTTAAAGAAGCTGTTGGAAATGCTCTAATGTGCTCGCTAAAAATAGCAATTTAATTTTTTAGGATCACCAATACTAGTGCTCTAATAAAATATACTGATAGGACTATTACTACGTTTTCTTGATTTCCTACATATAACCGTTTGAAAATGTATAAATTTAAGGAGGCAAACTATCATTATCTTTTTATACACCATTTTCGTTGGTGTTGTAGAGAACACTCCTTAGAAAACATCTCTCTTATTGTCTCTCTACCATCAATTTATATTAGTGCATTTAGATTGTGCAACTCTTAAAGTATACTTTTTAAAAATTTGGGAGCATTTCTAAGTTTTGATTAGGGTCCGTTTTGCCTTGCACGGTAATCAAGGCCTGCCGCCCTAGGCCATTTTGGCAATTATCTAGGATATCTTAACAATGGTTTTTAGACCTGGACCATTCAAAGAACTGGTAAAGGAAGAGGTTTAAGGTTTTTAAGGTCGGACTAAGGTTTGACCAAGGTCGAACCGCGATGACATCATAATTACTTTAATAATTAATTAAATCCTAAATATAGATATTAAATTTATAAAACTAGCAAAATTGACTAATATATCTATATATGTGAGGAAAATTTAATGATTTTTAAGCATATATTTAATAATTAAATAAAAAAGTTAATAAAATAAAATAACAACCATGAAAACATTAAAATTTATGATTAATTTTTGAAGTAAAGTTAAATATCTTTGAAGGATTTTAATTATAATTTTTTTTTTTATTCCTTGTAAGAGATGGATAATTTAATTAAGTAGAATAGAATTGTGTTAAGTTGTTTTTATAAAAAAAAAAAAAAAATTGCGTTAAGTTTACTTCAAGTATTTTTTATTATTTTTTTGTTATCATTGAGCATCAACTTCAAGCTTAGCTGAGTGGTTAGGCTCTAACTTCAACTCTGATCGTGCCTAGGTTCTAAACTTGGTAATCACACTTTTTTGATTTTTTCTTATTTAAGAGGCATGCTTGAATCTGGGTTGGATTGCACGGTTCAGCCCGGTTCTCTATGCTTAAAAAATTGAATTTCAATTTGGTTCTCGATTAACCCGATCGGACCGCCCAGTCCGGTCCGGGTCTAATAACCTTGCCCTTAACAGAGGAAGGCCCTCAAAGGGTTGAACAAGTGATATATATTTTATACCATCAACCAACAACAATTGAGCATTATCCAGAGTGGTAGTTGTAAAATATTTTACAATCCTACTATAGTACCATCTTATAAATAAAATGGTACCGTAGTAAGATGGTATATTTTTAAAATAATATTTTATTGGGTTTTGGGTTTTATTTGGGTATTGAGTTATATTATTTTATTGTGTAAATATATTATTTTAATGTGTTGTATGATAAAATAAAAGTTGAGATATTGAGAGTATTGTAAAATGATATGGTAAAATAGATAAAATAACTTTTGAGATAATAAAATGAAATATTTTTTAGAAACCGAATAGTAATGATTAGTGACGAATTTTTTGGTCACTAATTGGAGAGAGTGAAAGTTTGTTTTCAGTAATATTCTGATTATGTAATATATTATAAGTCTAATTAAAAAACTCTATATATTACTTCCGTATTTATGTATTCTAATAATAATTACGGTTTTCTAAAAAAAAAAAGCATTGGCTGCTGAACCTACTGCTTTCTCTGGTTTTGGGACTCTACTGAAGCGGCTACAATGTGCATTTTGGTGTGGAAGATAGGTTTTTAGTGTTTGAGATGGACGGTTGTGATTAGCTCTAGGAAAGAAAATTATAAAGTGTGTCACGTTACTTCTTTTACGGTTTTGTGGTGGGGCCAAAAATGGTGAGATGAGCTTTGGTATCAATTCTATGCAAGTATTTTTGATGGACTTTAGTATGTTACCTTGCTTAGGTGGCTGACTGATGTGTTTAGTTTGTAAGGCCCACCCAATGAGAAATTTACTACTACAATGACATTGCTTTGCCATGGCCATTTTCATTTTTATTATTTTTATTATTTGATGTTTATTATTTTTAATTGATAACTTTATGTTTTAAAATTATATAACTTTTATATATATATATATATATTATATTAGCAGTAATCCTAAAATGTCCTAAAACAGTACATTGAAATAGAGTAGTATTGAAACATTTCATTCCAATGAAAAACTCGAAATAGAATTTAAAATGGTATTCATTAGATTGGGTGAAATGTTGGATTGATAAAATTGATAAACATTTTTAAATTTATCTAAAATTTAAAAATTTTAAAATAAGTAAGAGAATGTCGGAATTTAAGATTGTGAGCAGTGAAAATATATTTTTGTCCCTAAGTTGACCATTTGACCAAAAAGTTGTAAACTAATTTTTAGGGATAAAGTTGAAAATATGGAAAAGTAGACATCTCTTATTTGTTCTCTTGATATATAAAGATATCAAAATACGATGGATGAAATATAAAATTAAATAAAAACAATAAAAAAATTATTTTTTTAGGTACAAGAATAAAAATTCTTTGCATCCTATATTCCACCGATCAACATTTTCTCTTGGAATGAAATAAAAATAACACCTGTCATATTGCAATTGGAAGAGAACATCCAATGACACGGCAGCAGATTGAATTCGTGGGTCCTCTTCTTTGCCTTTCTTCCCTCTTGGTCCCCGTCCCATTCTCACTCCCATGAGTATCTCTCAACTCTCTCCCTCTCTTCTCCGAGCAGCGTCTTGGATTCTCTATCTTACCTCTTCGGGTGGGTCTTTGGTTGTGGTGCATTCAGCGTTTGACAACCATAAAGGTTCAAATTTCCGTGGGTCTTGGGTTGGGCGATCTTGGTGAATTTGGTTGAGGTTTCAGCCAAGGTGGTGGTTCTGGTTCTTCGGCCGGTTTGGAGGACTGGGTCATGCTCGTTTTGTGGCGATGAAGAAGCAAGATATTTGAAGTGGCTACATTGAAAAGCTTCACAGGTATTCTCTTTTAGCGCAGTCCTTTGTCTCTTTCAGCTTACATAGATGTTGATTGGGCTGTTGATACCCTCTAAACTCTAAAGACACTCTACATCAGCTTAGATTTTTTGTCTTGTCTTGGCGTTAATCGCATTACTTGGTCTGCCAAGAAAAAAACTCACACTATCTTACTCCTCCACTGAAGTTGAATACCAATCATTGCTTCCACTGCTACTTTAGTTATGTTGGCTTTGTACAATTTTATAGGGCTTTGGGTGTTTTCATTCATCATATTCCTCAGATATAGTGTGACAATGTTTCGGCACTTGCCATTGCCACAAATCATGTCCAGGGGCAGAACATGTATAAAAATTCGAACCAATTTAAAAGTGTCATACAAGAAATATGAAAAGTTAATATTATTCTAGTACTGCTCATGTCTGATAATTTCACCAAGGGCTTATCTTCTCCGTGTTTTATTCAATTAAAGAACAAACTAATGCTTACTTATATGCCCAATAGTTTGAGGGGAGATGTTAATATTTCTGATGACACTTGCACCACTCAGCCAGTTGACACTCACAACACAGTCAAGATTGTAGCAGCTGCTGAGTTAAATTAGTTGCTTGGAACTAACAATTAGTTATGGCTTGTACTCCCATGTGTTTTATTAAAATGTGTTTATATACCAATAGTGTGCAGATCACATGGTCATGTGAATAGAATCACTCTTCTGCAGTTAATCCTCCCTTCATTTTTATCTTTGTTTTCTGCTTCTTCTGGTTCTGCACTTACTGCTTTTGTGATTCAAAATCTCTGTGCACTTTAAATAGGATCCATGGTTTATATATCAAGAAAATGCCAGAGAAGCCCATAAGTAAACGTTTTAATTATTTAGAATTTAGATAATAGTCCATCCATTCAATTAAAGAAAATAAAGAAAAGTTCACTAGTTTTACACACCCAAGCAAGTAGCAACTATGAACCCCCAAATGATAGAATTTAAATCTGAAAACAAAAAGATGCCAAAGAATCTAGTCCCAAATGCACTCCTAAATACTTCAAAACTTTCACATATAACATCTCATGCAAGCTATTTATGAATTCCCTATCTAGCTTCTGGCAAAGTTATAGTTACTGCATTTTCTGTGCTGGATTCTTCATTTCTTGATAATGCACCTGCATTGCCGGAACTTCTTTCTATGAAAAAACCAGGCTGTTTAGGCTGAGGCAGAATTGCTTCCTCATTTGTTAACATAGAAAGCACACAAGACATTATTGGCCTGTCTTCAGCGAACTTTTGAACACATAGTAAACCAACATGAATACATCTTAGTACTTGAGATCTTAAATGTGAATCCTCCAAACATGTATACAATAGTTCCAAGGCCCTGCCCTCCTTCCACAGCAACCATGCCTAAAAAAACAATTAAATTATAGATGCTTACATAATTTTCCAAAGGGGGGAACACAAACACACACAAAAATAGAGAGAGAGAGAGAGAGAGAGAGAGAGAGAATTTTGAACTTACATGTCCTAGTAGGTTATGATGGTGATTAGCATGAAAAAAGTTTCGATTTTTCATGCCACTCACTATCTCTAACATGAGCACACCCAAGCTAAAGACATCAGATTTCACTGAAAATGTTTCGTCAACTGCATACTCAGGAGACATGTAGCCACTGCATGAAACTATAAAATATTAGTTTTAATATTCTTATTGTTGTTGTCATTATTGGTAGGTTACATGAACCGGTACATCTCTAACTTTAACCCATGATATCACCCTTCATACCATGTTTATGAGGGAAGGAAGGTCATTTGGGTCAGAGACTCAGAGCACATTGATGAAATGTTGCTACTGTTTGACAAACAAAAATATAGTTCCATTTTATAATACTTACTGTGTTCCAACAACTCTTTCTGTTTTCATTTCAGATTCATCTCCTCCAAAAGTTCTTGCTAAGCCAAAATCTGATATTTTTGGGTTTAAATTGATATCTAATAAAATATTACTCGCTTTCAGATCCCTGTGGATAACTTGAAGTCGAGAATCCTGGTGCAGATAAAGAAGTCCTCGCACAATCCCCAAAACAATGTCAAGACGCTTTGGCCATGTCAGCAGTGCACTCCCATTTTGTTCTGCATATAACTTTTGCCCTTATTACCATGATCAATGATTATTTTCAGTTCTTTTGTGAACTTGTTTTGAAAATCATTTGGAGGACTCTATTCAAAGACATGATAGGTAATACACTCAGGTACACAACCTATAAAAGAAGGAAAGCAATAATAACACATAAAAGCTCATTAGAATTGTACCAAAAATGAAATAATTCAAGCTTTTGTTGGGCATGTATTCATAGATTAACATCTTTTCGTCTCCTTGAACGCAGTAACCTAAGAGCCTGACAAGATTCCTATGTTGAAGTTTGGCAATGAGAACAACTTCATTCTTGAACTCTTTGAGACCTTGTCTTGAATCCTTTGACAGCCTCTTCACAGCAATATTTTGTCCGTTAGATAGATGTCCCTGCAAATCATCACATAAAGATGCATCTTTCCTTTTGAATTTGCATAATATCACCATACAATTTGTAACCTGTATAACAAATTCAGAATCCTTTTTACCTTATAAACAGGACCAAATCCACCAGCCCCAATCACATTTTCTTGAGAGAATTTGTTTGTTGCAGTGGCAACCATTGTAAAATCAAATAAAGGTACCTCTACATCTTCTTTCTTTCTTAGAAGACCTACTGAAAGCATATATTACCTTATCAGGAACAGCTTTTGATTTTAGTCTAACTAAGCTTTATCATGATCACTTCAATTGATCTAGCTTTTGCATCATTTATTATTGCCAAGCATGGAAGTTTATACTTTTTATTTTTATTTTTTAATACAATGGATAACTATACTTACATCTTCTACTTGTTATCTTCCAAGTTATACACCAGAAAACAAACCCCAAAGTAAGCATTCCACAAATGACTGATACCATCAGGACGACCACCGGACTTTCCTTCACGTTTGATTCGCGGATTGATCCTAGAACAGACAACAATTAAGATATTTGTTCATTTTGCTTGAATCCTAGTTCATTAGGGTAACAGTATTAGATCTTTGCTTCCACTGGTCAGGTTTTATTATAAGTTAGTTGAGAATGCTAATACAAGCATAAATAAAACCATGGCTTGAGAACTTATACTGAACTCTATCCTGCTATAGATTATAAGACCCTCTGCACCATGCTGGCCAAGGTCTTTGTAGATGAAGACTGCATATGCTAATATGTTAGAAGTGAGTGTTAGAGAGCAGAAAGTGCACTTACTTAGTTCTGAAGCAGCCAGTCGTATATAGAGATCTTGCCCGGGATTTTCTTGGTTATACCCTCTAATATCAATCAAATTCCCAAACCAGATCAAACAGCCATTGCCTTCCCCATTAATATCTGAATTTGCATATGCTGTACATGAACAGTTCTTCAAGCACTCTGCCTCGCATTCCTTGGTGCTCATACTCTTGTTTAACCAAAACTCTAGCAAGTCAGGCAACTTCACCCACTCAAGCTTCATGAAACTATCTTTCCTCTGGCATTCCAGTGGGGTTCTCCTTACACATCCACTTGAAGAATTGAGCAGTTTCCATTCTTCTGGTGATTTGGGGTTGAATCCTTCCAAACACTCGCAAGTTGATTCTTTGTAACTTCTGCAAACACTATTAGCGCCACACTGCCCATAATTGTCACACATGTCAGTCGGTACTGCATCCATGGTAGTCCATTCAGTGCTTCCCTCCATCAATACAAAGCGTTGGAGGATGCCTGACTCGCTCAGTGTTATCCTTGTAGAAACCAACTTGTTTTTAGGTTCATACATATATCCCACCATGTCTTGGGATGCTAATATGGGAATAAAAAATTGATTTATAGGCATAGGAAGACCACTGAATCGAACTCCATTCCAAGGTCCAGTGCGAAATTTTTTCATCGTTCCCCTTTTTATAAATATTTGAGGCAACCCCTTGTAATCAAATCTGTATGTAGAGTCTCCTGGAGATGCAATATCTGAGTCTTTGCAAGATGTCAAAAATCGGTTTAGACCATTGCTCATGTCCTTTCCTACCATCATGCCTGGTAACCATGTGTTTATTGGGTAATCATAGCTCTTCCACAGATAGCTTTTTGAGGTCGAAATTGCATTGTCTATAAGAACAAGGTTACCAGAATCTAAAAGTTGAGCAACTGGAATCTGTGCTGGCCTGGATGGATTTGAATTCCAGATAGGATGGTTGCTTTGGTTGAGAAGAACAAGTGCTCCATTGTTGCTGATGGTGAAAACTCCAGAAGGATCTGTGACTGGGCTGTTCTGGTTTGCTATCCACACAAGTACGCCCGGAGTCTTCTTGTACCATATACCCAAGTACCAGCTCTTGTTGTTGCCTGAAGAGAAGAAGCCTAGCTCAAAAACTTGGTCTGAGGAAACTAGAGTCTGGATACCGCTAATTGATTGCCCTGGACTTATGGTGTCAGCTGCAATGCAAAATTGCAACAGGGTTGATGAGAAAGCAATGAGACAATAAAAGAATGAGGGAAGAGCAAGTGTCTTCATTAACAACCCCCTCATTTTTTTTTTCAGTTGAATGAAAGAACCTTATTCAGTCCGAACTATAAAAGTAGTTAACTGCTGCTAATAGCAGAGAACAACAAAAATACTAGCAGTTAGCAGCTGCAAATCAAAACAAAAGAATTGTGTGATGAAGGGCTTAAATTTAAATAATCTATTAGCCCATTCATCACGATTCTAGAAACAAAGACTTGGAGGACTTAATGGGTTTGTAAATTCTAGTCATATGTGATTGTGAATTGTGATGATGTTACGATATTCGTGAATGACTTCTAACTCAAACATAACTTTCTATTTTTCCAACACGTGCGGCCCGAATTCAAAACTGATTTATGTTAAACGTAGGGACCTCTTTTAGTATTAGGGTCCGTTTGGATAGAACTTATTTTGCTGAAACTGAAAACTGAAAACTGAAAACACTGTAGCAAAATAATTTTTAAATGTGTGAATAATACCGTGGGACCCATTTTTAATGGAAAAATTACTGAAAAGTGGAATTTGTGGGTCCATGAACAGTAAACGATGCACTGTTTACCATGGAAAAGTCAAAAGTTGCGGCTACTGTTCATGCACAGTGCATGAACAGTAGCCGCTGTCCCCTGAAATGAGCGCTGAAAAAAAAAAAAAAAAAAAAAAAAAAAAAAAAAAAAAGTGAAAACGCAGGAAACGGGACGCAACGCGTATCCAAACGTCCTCTTAGTCTGGTTGGAAAGATTTAACGTTCTGTTTCTTTTGGCAATAATGTTTTTTAAAAAATAAATTATTTTTCAAAAAATGTTTTTTTTTTAAATTATCTCATTTTTTTTATGTTTGGTAGTAACTTTAAATGAGTTTAAAAACAAATTTTTAACTTCTTTTATTTAGTTTAATGTGAGATAGAGTTGTTTTCCAAAAAAAATTGGTGGAGCATAAAAATAATTCATACTTTTTATGTTGACCAAAGATAATTTTCTTTTGACTTATTTTTTCTAATGCTATGAAACACTAGAAAACACGAAGAACTACAAACGGAGCATAAGGGATGACTGAAAAAATATGAGAGAATAACGAAGAAAAAATTATTTTTGTTAAGTGTTTTGTTGGAAAGAGGAGATGATGGAAAATTGGTGTGACCACTGACCAGGTGTTCTATCCTGGGCCTACCAAAAACCAATATCTCCAATTTGAAGAGAAAATGAAGGAGAAGACAGAGCTTTATTGCGCAGAACAATTTTGCCCCCCTTTTCACGTTAGTAGACTTCAGCCACAACCTTCTTCTTCTTTTTTTTTTTTTTTTTTTTGTCTACCTGTTGCTTCTTCTTTTCTTTTTTTTGGCTTAAAGGAAATTAGGCAGCCAGAATGGCTAAGTTAGCAGCAACTTGCCTACAAAAACTTTCCCCAATCTCATCTGCATACACTAAAGCAGATACATCATCAGATGGGAGAACATCAAAAAACACAAATTCCTCATTAGCATTACATCATTTCCTAGCTAAAGCATCTGCACATCTATTTGCTTCCCGAAACATATGCTTCACCTTGGCATGAGGAATCTTGTCCAGCAATAATATGCAATCAAACAATAAGGATGAGTACGCTGCATTGGAGGAGTTCCTGGAATTAATTAAGTCCACAATGACTTTCGCATCAAGTTCAACTTCTAAATTTTGCACACCAAGCTGAATGGCTAACTGTAAACCATCCCTGAGTGCCCAAAATTCTGCTATAATACTTGTTGTAGAGCCAATGTATCTAGCAAAACCCTTTATCCAATTTCCTGCACTACCCCTTATGACACCACCGCCTCCTGCCCTCCCGGGATTTCCACACGACGCCCCATCGGTATTTAGTTTATACCAATTTGGAGGTGGTTTTTCCCACCTAACAGCAATGACAGCCATATGTCTCTGTTCCCCGATCTTCGCCACACAAAAATAATACTCCATGGCTTGATTGATACTTGACCTGCATAGATTTGGGTTTATCAGATTATTCTCAAAGGTCACTTTGTTTCTATGTTTCCACAACTCCCATATAGCAAATGGAAAGACAAATCTCCATGGCACCAAAGATTGATGCATTGCCTTACTGAAACAATTTTCCCGTAACCAAGTATCCACATCCGAAGCCTAGAATGACTGAACAGCATCAGGTGGAACATTCATTAGGTGCCAGAAGTTTCGGGCATAGTCACACTCCCTTAATATATGCTCAATTGTTTCAGGCTGACTCTTGCAAAGAGGGCAGAGCTTATCCTCAATGATGCCCCTCGAAGCAAGAGTATTTTTAACTGGTACACTTTTATGTATGCACAGCCACAAAAAATTCACAATTTTTGGCAAAACATCTAACTTCCAAATCCAAGCACCTTGGAAGGGAGGGGCTGGATCATAAGGAATATTAGCTAAATAAGCTGATTTTGCAGAAAATTCTCCATCTTTTGAGTGTTTCCATAGCACTAAATCCTCACTTCTACCAACTTGACTTAAAGGAATAGTTGTAATTCTTTCTTTAACTTCCTGAGGCAACTCAAAGGAAAGTCTTTCCCATCTCCACCCCTGACCTTGCCCATGAAGAAGCTCATAAACCATCAAATCCGTATCATGCTGATTCAAGGGACCTTCAATCAATTCTCTTAGTGACTTTCCTCTGATCCAACAATCAGACCAGACTCTAATCATAGTCCCATTACCCACTCCCCAACAAATACCATCAGCAAAAGTTTGGAAGCCAGCTTTAATAGCCTTCCAATTAGAAGAGGCTGGAAGTTTGTCAGGATTTCTTGATTGTCTTTTGTTTAATGAACAGTATTTTTTCAAAATAACTTTGGCCCACAAAGCTTCTTTCTCCTTATACATTCTCCAATTTAACTTAGCAAGGAGCGCTAAGTTTTTCTCCTTTGCTGCCTGAATCCCAAGACCACCCTCCTCCTTTGGTTTAATAATTTTGCTCCACCCAACCAAATGAAGTTTTTTCTTATCTCTAGTTGACCGCCATAGGAAATCCCTATTAATCTTGTCCAATTTCTCGCATAAATGTATAGGTAATGCCTCCCTTTGCATCACATAGTTAGGAATAGCAGACATGACCGACTTCACAAGGACAGTCCTCCCTGCAAAAGATAAGAACTTTGCTTTCCAACCCGCAAGTTTATTCATCATCCTTTCCGCAACAAAATTTAACCGGTTCCTTAATACCTCTCTATGATTAATAGGAAATCCCAAATACTTGCCAATATTAGTCGTGGCTTGAATTCCCAATCTAGAGCAGATCTCTTCTCTATTTCCCTCTTGTACATTTGGAGAGAAATAAATTCTCGACTTTTCAAGACTCACCTTTTGACCTGACTCCTCACAAAATCTGTTTAGAACTTCTGAAATAGCCTCACAAGCTTTCTCCTCCACCTTTGCAAATAATATTAAATCATCCGCAAAAAACAAGTGGGATATACCAATGTTCTCCCATGAGGCTTTTAAAGGTATCCAATCTCCATTGATACATTTCTCCTCTATTAAGTGCCCAAGAAACTCCATACACAAAATAAACAAGTATGGTGAAATCGGATCTCCTTGCCTTAGCCCTCTTGATGGCTTGAAAGGCTCTAAAGCACCCCCGTTAAATAGGATCGAAATCCTAGTAGAAGTGACACAGCTCATAATCACCTTGATTAAGTTATGAGGAAATGAGGAAAATGAAAAGCATGAACTTTAAGTCTTTAACTTATTATTATTATTATTATTATTATTATTATTATTATTATTTTGGTCTTATCCAAAATCTAAATGAACAAACTACCAACGTTTTAACGTTCTCGATAATTCATTTGAGACTCTTTTTTCTTTATTTTTTAATATTTTGTTTTAGCCAATTTAATTAATCACATTTTTATATATAAAAATAAAGAGATATAAATAAGTTAAAATAAATTAATAATTATAGTGTCAATTTCATATTGTGTCCAATTATTTCTTATCTATATAATAACTAATAGCCGAAACGTTTGACTTTTTGTTGACCATTCCTCATTGTGCCACTTGGCTATATAATTTACTGCTACGTTCTCTTTAAAACACTAAACAATTGTATTTTTTCGGTAGTTTGCTTATTCAGTTTCAAATGCCATGTATATATTTAAAAATACCAAACAATTATACCTTTTCATTTTGTCCACTAAGTTTCAGTATCTATTTACCATTTCACATAAGATTTATATATATCACTTGATCATAATTTAATTTTGTGACGATTGGAAAAAAATTTGCGTGTGTTTTAAATTATTTGAATCAATCGTTGGTGCTTGCGTTTGATTTTGCGAGAGGATTTGTGAATTATGCATGTTATTATGATTTCGGTTTGGCTCTTGTGTAAGATATCCATTTGCGACGATGATTTGCTTTGGAAATTTGCACTGCTTCGAAGATTTCCTTGGTTAGTAACCATTAAGAACTTTTAGAACTAATTGGTTTTTTTATTGTTATGAATATACAGGCTTGATTATTGTATATTATATTTTTTTTAACATGTTTAGGAATAGATGAGTTTCTTGGCCATGGTTATATTATATTTTATATTTTATTCAAGTGCTTAAATACTCGTGTATTACAAATGGCTATTATATACCTGTTGAGTTTATGAATGAATCAATATAGATTATCTTGGTTGGAGATATTGATGACCACTCCTTATTCGTAGAAACACACAACAAAGTTTATTAGGTTTTACAAATAGGAATTTTGGAGAAGACACAGGTTTTTTGTGTTTCTATGAAAGATGAAAGAGAATAATTTGAGAAGAAGTTATCAAATAAATATGAGTCACTATTTATACCCAAAGGATTATGACCCTTCAATAGACATGTTTTCATTCAATATGCAATTTTTCGGCCAATAATCATTTTTTCATTCAATAAGTACATTTTCAGTCAATAGGAATATTTTCATGCAATAAACACATTTTTTCAGTTAATATGCACATTTTCAGTCAATAAGTATCTGTAATATATATCCAAAATGAAGGGTTATGACATTTCAATAGGTACCTTTTGGTATATCCAAAAGGAAGAGTTATAACATTTCAATAGGTATCTTTTGGTATATCCAATATGAAAGGTTGTAATCTTTCAATAGGAACCTTTTAATATATATTTAATTTGAAGGATTCTGAATAGGCACCTTTTAATATATCTAATTTGAAGGGTTTTGACTTTTCAATAGACACCTTTTAATATATCTAATTTGAAGGATTATGACATTTCAACATTTTATCTATTATTATTTACTACAAAAAACTAATAAATAAAATAATATTGCTTTCTTCTACCTAACTGATAAAAATTTATACTATTTCTTTCAATATCTTTTTTTTTTTTTTTTTTTTTTTTTTTTTTTTTTTTTTTTAATTTCATACATTTTTGCTTACTACTTAAAATAAAAAATAATGGTTTTTTTTTCCTAAAACTCATTTAATAGTTATTCCCGTGCATCGCATGGGTCAGCGACTAGTATACTATATAATTAAGGCATAAAAATAAATTCATACAAACTACATTTTTTTTCACAATTTAACTATAAACCCATCACTAATTGAATAATTATTACATAGTGTCAGCTTGTGTTGATAATTAATCTTTACTTAAAAGAGAGGGAAAAAAAAGCTCATAGGATTGCATCGAATATTTCACTAATGTGGACTTCTAATCTAGTAAGAATACATTTTAAAGAAAAAAAACAAAACAAAACAAAAAATTATGATACCATGTACCAAACGAAAATCACATTCTCTAATTTTGATCATCTTCATTTGGTACCTCACTGGCTCAGAGTTACAATCCCACACATATATAAAAAAAGACCATAAAATCTTATCCCATAAAAAAAAGAGAAAAAGACCATAAAAAAAAAATGTGGGTTTTTTTAACCCAAAAAACAAAAAAATGTGGGTTTTCTTATCGGGTGCAATGCGGTTAATCTATAATCTTTGATCTTGGAGAGGAAAAAACCTTGTGGGCCCAAAATGATTGTGCTGGTACGAATCCCACAAGCCCAAAGTAGTCGAACTGAGCAACCCACATCAAAAGTCGATGGCCAAACCTCAAACATGGCCACAGGCACAGAGCCCAAAGTAGTGACTCTCTTAAGTCTTAAACCTTTTTTTTTTTTTTAATCTATCCTGGCTACCTTGAACCAGCCACTTTCACAATCACATTCCCACACACTCAGACTCAGGTTCTGAACACTAACATGAAATTTTTTTGTGATCAGTTTAAAAAATATGAATTATTTATTTATTTATTGCTATGACAGATCTTTTTTTTTTTTTTTTTTTTTTAATTATAGAAAAGTTGGTTTGCCCTTAAGTAGAGACTTCATGTGATAAAGTATGAGATTCTGCCAAATAGCACATTGTATGACATTTTTATTTATTTATGCTTCCACCTCATCTAAATTTAGCAATTATGTCAAACTATTAAATAATGGCAAATGCATTTATTTCAATGGATTAATAAAAATTATAAAATTCAAATAATTTGTATATATTTATAACTTTACATGCTTTGAATAGATACGGATGGATCTAAAAAGTCAGAAGAAATATAGGAATTAAGAAAACTTTTCAATTTTCTGAATAAGACTAACTTCAATGTAGAATTTCAAGAGTCGGATTCAATGAATTAGGTAAATATTATTTGTCTCTACATTGGTCTAATATAAATCCCCATTTCCATTGGACTTAAGAATTAAACTTCCTCTATCGTCTTTGCTAAAAAAAAAAAAAAATTAGACTTCCATAATTTTTCTCATAGTATCTTTGTTTTTCTTTTTGAGAGGTATGTTAATTTTCAAAATATTATGTTTGTTTTAAATATTTTGTTCAGATTTTATGTATATGTTTTTACTTATGTAGCATTGTAATGTATTTAGGCTTATCTTTTCATATTATGTGTCAATTTATATTTTTGGTTTTCTGTATGATGCATATACTTGGTAAGGATAGTTTTTGGCTGCTCTTAGTTCAATTAAAATTTGGAGGTTAAATTGTGATATTATTGCATCACTATAGCATTTTTTTTTGGTTGTATCATGAAATTTTAGAAGTTTTTATAGCTAATTGATATATAAAGCATAAATCATACAAGAAAGACACCTAGGAACCAAGAAGTTTGTAGGTGACAATGTGGAATGTGATCTAGTGACATTTCTTGATTGCATAAATTAGAGGAATTTCCCCCCAATGTATTTAGTTTGAATTTAGTTTTAGTAGAAAATTTAATAGATTAAGTATGACTAATAATAATAGTATTCATGATATCAATGGGTCATAAATAATTTCTTACAAGATTTATCAAAATGCATTGTGCATCGTGCAGAATATCAGCTAGTTATACTAATCGTGTGATAAAAAGTTGTAAGCAGTAGCAACTGTAGCCAAACTAATTAAAGCTAATTCTGTCTTCTTTCTTGCTTTCAAGGCCTATTTATGGATGATAGCCTGTTTCAATTAATTACTTGGATATATTTTTCAGTAACAAAACCACTCAAGGTGGATGGTAACAGCTTAAGTTTGTTCTTCTCTTCCAAGGTGTGGAGTAGAACTAATAGTTTAAATTCCTTCTAAATATATCTCTTTTGGGAAAAACTTAGATACAATTTCTTAAATGCTATTATAACTTAGTTTCTTAATCAGATTCAACCGTATAGTTGCATTGACCAATGAACTATTTGGTTGAATTTATTCTTTTAAAGGATAACATTATTTGTTACAACTTACAATAGTCAATATAACCATTTAAACCTTAATCATGATTTCCAAGTTTTTCAGGCTAAATTATTATTACTATTATATTTATAATGGCATCTGCCTGGGCCTTGGCCTTTTTTTGGGTGTAGGCACCTTTCAAGACCAGTCCTCCATCTTTAGAGACCAAGTTTGTGCCGTTACTGTCACTGATGAATTGAGATTGAGTAATGCTATCAGCAGCATCGGACAATAAAAAGTACAAAAGAAGCAAACTGGAACTCAAAAGCACAGAAGCAAAGATGTCCATTGCTTACTATTCTTAGATCTCTAGCCAAAACGTAAAAGTTAGACACTTCAAATGGTGGTTCTGTCTAGCATTGACTGAGGGCCTGTTTGTTAGAGGAGTTTGAGTAATGTTGTTTGTATTTTTTTGAAATACGTGTGGGTGAAAAAGTGTGTAAAAATACATGTAATGTTGTTTAAAAACTGAAAATGAGTTGTTTAACGATTCTACTCAGTCATTTCAAAAAGAACTGGCTTGTTAGAAAGTTCTTCATTTTTTTTTTTTGTTGAACAAGAATTTCCTGTATGGTTCCCTTTTGCAGATGTCGCGCATTTTTTGTAGTGCATCGTGGTCCCCTCCGACTATTTATGCACAAGGATATGAAAGGTCAACAGTGGAATGGAACCAGGATTTGGAATTATACAGTAGGATTACTTACATTTCTTGATTTTTTTTTTTTAAGTGACATTTTTTTAGGCAAAAATATAAAACACACCCTTTAAATTTCATTAAAATTTATTTAAGGCCTTTGATCTTACTTTCGTTCCAATCTTTTAAATTTCAAAATTATTCAATCAAGTCCTTTGTTTAACTTTGATAGTATACTTTGTTTGGTTTTTTAGTGATTTCTTGAATATTTTATTATTATTTGAAATTTAAGAAAAGATGATTAATAAAAAAAGAAGAAGAAGAATGTGGAACTCCCTCTCTTTCGGTGCCAAACAGAGCGATCTCTCTAGATTCTCAACATCCTGCTTTGTTTCTCACAAAAAATCACCCAAAATACCCAAACACCCAACAACAGAGATCGGAAATTGGCTTGACATAGATCTAAAATCGCTCTAGTAACCCAAGAACAACAACAAAAAGAAACTGTCTATAGGTCCGGCTATATTGTTGGTTTAGAATCTATAAAGGAGGACCGGATTAGGGGTCACATTAGAGCTGAGATTGAACGCATTAGGCCAGTAATGATATAATATTCAAAAAAATACTAAAAATAACCAAAACTAACGGAAAACATAAAGCTTTTTTAATAGGAAAACATAAAGCCTTTTTTTAATAGGAAAGCATAAAGCCTTGATTGCGTAACTTGGAAACTTAAAGACTTGAAATTAATGAATATAAAGTTAGAGGACTGAAATGATTTCTAGTGAAAATTGGAGAGTTAGTTTTGTATTTTAGCATTTTATTTTATTTTATTTTATACCAAAAATCTTGTAGCTTAACTTGCATCTTATAATGTTTCCAGGGAAGATATACAGGATTTTCATTTGCTGGTGAAAAAGTTGTTCTAAATAATTTGGCAGTTAAATTCATTCTAGCAATAATCAACTGTCTGATACTTTTACCAAGGGCTTATCTTGTCAACCTTTTATTCCATTGAAGAACAAATTGATGCTTACTTATATGCGCATTAGTTTGAGGGGAGATGTCAACATCATTAATGACACTAGCACCATTCAGCCAGTCAACACTCACCACTAAGAGCATCAGTAGTCGGAGTTGTAAATCTCCAAATATGCTAAATTTTAGCATCAAACCTCTAAAAAGATGTATTATTCGGACTGCCAAATTGTGCCAATTGTAAAAAATTTTACTATATTGCTACAGTATCATCCTCTATGTAAGATGGTACTGTAGCATAATGATATAATAAAAAATTGGGTTTTATTGTTTGATTCTTCTTCTCTCTCTCATTATTTCATTTCACTTTCTCTCTCTTCCTTCTCTCTCTTTTGTTCTGCTCCCTCCTCTTCAAACCCAAAACCCATGGTGGAACACCATCACCAAGGCACCATGGCCGGACCACTGTCGTAGGCCACTGCAACCCACCACCATCACAGGCCACCGTAACCCACCTGACCAAGCCACACTTCTTCATCTTCTCTCCATGGGTCATGGGTCCGTTGTTGCCTTGTTGGTCTTTCAAGTCCGGCTCTCTCCTCTAGCTCATGGGTCTCTCAAGTCTAGCTATGGTTCATAGGTTGTGGCTCTCTCAGTGATGGATTTTGGGCGTGGGTATTGGTGGTGTTGGGTTTGCTTGCTAATGGGTTTTGGTGATGTTTTGGCCGTGGGTGGTGTTGGGTTTACTCCTTTTATTATTATTATTTTTTCTAGCGGTGGTGGGTTTGATGAGTGTGGGTGTGGTTAGGTTTGTGATTGATGTGGTGGTGGTGGTGGCGGGGGGTTGCCATGGTGGTGGTAATTGATGGTGGTGGTGGGTTTGATGAGTGTGGGTATGGTTGGATTTGTGACTAATGTGGTGGTGGTGGTGGGGGTTGCCATGGTGGAGGTGGTGATGGTGGGTTTGATGAGTGTGGGTATGGTTGGATTTGTGACTGATGTGGTGGTGGTGAGGGTTGCTGTGGTGGAGGTGGTGATTGATGGTGGTGGTGGGTTTGATGAGTGTGGGTGTGGTTGGGTTTTTTCTGGTGTTGTTAATCAATAGTGGTTGTTGGTTGCTTAAGAGGAGGAGAGGAAGAGGAAGAGAGAGAGAAATAGTAAAAAATGAATATTTAAATAAAGTTGCCAAAAAAAAAAAAGTTTGGAATGTTGGGTGTGTTGTAAAATGGTATAGTATAATAGATATAAGTAACTTTTAAGATGGTAAAATGAGATATTTTGTAGAAAGCGGATGCTAATGCTTTAAGTCAGGATTTTAGAAGTTGCAAGGTTAAAGGCATATTTTGCCAAATAACATAATTTTAGGAAATATTTTGCAAAAAAGCACTAGGACAAACTTATTTAGTTATGTAGCATTTTTTTTGGAAATCGAGCTTGTCAAACTCGAGTTCCAAGCATTATGGCAATCCAATCAAACATAATGCTTGGAACTTGAGTTTGAAAGTCCAGTTTGACAAACTTGAGTTCTAAAAAAATGCTATATAACTAAATAAGTTTGGTCAGGTGCTATTTAGCAAATTCCTAAAATTATGCTATTTAGCAAATTTTTCTCAGGGTTAAGATATCAAGGGTTACAGTGGGCTGCAATTAGTAGCATTGGTCAGTTAAGATATAATTGTTTGAAAACAATTTTGTAACTAACTATTAGTTATGGCTTTTTCTCCCATGTATTATATTAAAATGTGTTTACATACTAAGAACATGTTTGGTAGACTGTAACAGTAATTATATTCGAATAGGAATAAGTATTATAAGGAATACAAGATGTTATAATGTAATACTTTTTACTATTTATTTGTTTGGTGACAACACAATAATAGAACTCTGAAGACAATGGAATGAAAGCATTTTAAATCAAACTTAAGATATATTTTAGGAAATATCTTATTCGTATAATTATATTTCCTAAAAAAATAATATTTTTTAAATTTGAAAGAGAGATTAGTTATTTTTTTATGATTTTTTATTTTTATAATTGTTATGTGCATATGGAAATTTGTTTATTTGGAAATATATTAATTTTAGAAATTAATACGCCTACTAAAGAATAGCTATTACAATCTTTTTAGAGATGAATAGTTATTCCTCATTTTAAAGAATAGCTATTCATAAGGAATGACTATTCTCTGTAATAAAGACATAACCAACCTACTGAATAGCTAAACCATATGAATAACTATTATATTATAGTATCTATTACAGTTTACCAAACGTACTATAACAGTGTACAAATTATATACTCAATGAGAATAGAATCACTCTTCTTCACTTAATCCTCTCTTCATTTTTATCTTTGTTTTCTGCTTCTTTTGATTTTGCAATTTCTACTTTTGTGATTTAAACCTCTCCTATTTAAAGAGAAAATTGGAGAGAAAAGAGAGCTTTATTCCAAAGGACAGTTTTGCCCCGTTAGTAGACTTCAACCACAACCTTTTTTTTTTTTTTTCATTTTTCATTTTTCTCTTTTTTTGGTCCCGCAGTTGCTCCTATCCTATTACAATTAAATTTAAGGGGTAATTACAATAAACCTACCTGTGGTTTGACCTAAATTCAAATTGCCTACCTGTGCTTTGAAAAATATCACTTTACCCACTTGAGATTTGTTCTGTTTTTCTCTCGTAACCCACCTCCGTTAAAAATGAGGGTAAATATGTATTTTTACCCCCATTTTATATCTCTCTCTTCCAAAACAAAAAACACATACAAAAACAAGATCAAAAAGTTAGGGTTTGTAAAAATTAATTAAATCTGACTCTTTCTCACCTTTTCACCGTGTCTCTCTCTCTCTCTGATTATTTGCTGCTTACCTTACTTGGAGTTTGAAGTTAAGCTATATGTGTTCAATCTAGCTTAAGTTGATTCAGAATAGGTTTATCATTTCGAACCCAGAGCTGTATACATGAAATCTAAATAACCTCAGTCACTAGTCAGTATAATTGCAAAAACTAATCATTGACTAAAAGGAAAATTAATTAAGTTTTTTTGCCACTATTCTTAAGCTATATATGATTGATATTTGGTGGTTAGAGATATAATATTGGTTTTGGAAGGACTAGGCTCTAGAGCTCCTCCTATTTGGCCAACAGATCTGCGGGGTGTTGTGGCATTATGGGCTTGCCACACTAGGGGTGCGATGTTAAAGGTGTGTATTAGATTGGGGTCTTCCCACTTACTTTGCACAGTGAGAGGCATCAATCTTGTTGGCTTATCAGAGCAATGAAGGTCCTTTGTTGTCTCACGAGCCCTGTTGGTCCATCGTAGGTGAAGCTTCCATTTGAATCGTTGATAGTTGGTGGATGATTATGATTTGCATTAATAGTAATTCTTTGTTGTTACCATTGTGCTAGAAGAGAGAGATGAAGAGGAGAGAGAAAGACATAGTGGAAGAGGAGAGGGAGAGTCAAATGTTTGTTATTAATTTTTACCAAAACATAACTTTTTGATCTTTTTTTCTCTTGTAGTTTTTTGTGTTTTTTGTTTTGGGAGGAGAGAGACATAAAATGGGAGTAAAAATACATATTTATCCTCATTTTTAACAGAGGTGGGTTATGGGAGACAAACGGAGTGAACTTCAGGTGGGTATAGTGTCACTTTTCAAACCGCGAGTAGATAATGTGAATTCGGATCAAGTCACAGGTGGGTTTATAGTAATTGCCCCTAAATTTAACTACTTTTTTTCTTGTCTTTATCCAAAATCTAAATGAGCAATTTACCAACATTTTAGCGTTCTCCACAATTCATTTGGGATTTTTTTTCTTTATGTTTTAATATTTTATTTTAACTAATTTAATTAATTGCATTTTTTTATATATAAAAATAAATAGAGAGAAATAAGTTAAAATAAAGTAATAATTATTATCTTTTTTTGGAGAAACAAACACACACATAATGTGTGTGTTAAAAATAAATTAATAATTAGATTGTGTTACTTTCATAATGTTTCCAATTATTTCTTATATGCTATGTAATTGGGGCATAAGAGTAAATTCACACAAACTACATTTTTTCATCCTCTCACCTTTCTCCTTAACCAAACAAATAAGTTTTCCATCATTCCAATTAAACTATAAACCCATCACCAATTGAATAATTATTTTATCGTGTCAGCTTGTATTGATAATTAAGCCTTTTTTTTTTTGTTTTTTTTGTTTTTTGGGGAAGGTGTTCATAATTAAGCTTGTGTTGATAATTAATCTTCACTTAAAAGAGAGGGGAAAAAAAGCTCGTAGGATCGCATCTTATATCCCACTAATGTGGACTCCTAATCTAGTAGGAATACAATTGAAAGGAACAAAAAAAAAGAAAAAAAAAAATTATGATAGCATGTACCAAACGAAAATCACATTATCTAATTTTAATCATCTACATTTGGTGCTCAAATACGGACGCTGGCACAGGGTTACAATCCCACACATATAAAAAAAAGACCGTCAAATCTTATCCCCCCACCCCCCCAAAAAAAGAAAAGAAATGAAAAAGACCATCAAAATAAAATATGGGTTTTCTTATTAATCTCTAATCTTTGATCTTAGAGAGGAAAAAACCTTGTGGGCCCAAAATAGTGGAACCGAGCGAGCAACCACTTCAAAAGTCAATGGACGAACCTCAAACATGGCCACAGGCACAGAGTTAGGTTTTTTTTTTTTTTTTGATACCATAAAACAGGGAGTACATAAAACAGAGAATACATACACGAAACTTCACAAAAGAGCTGGATTAGACCAGCTAAAGGTTAAAGGCGTACAGGTTGCCTCTTCAGCTAAAACATATAGAGGTTTGATAAGCAAAGAGGGGACTAAGATCATTTTACAGCATAAGCCAGCTTGAGTACAAAAATTGAGATCCGCAAGTCTAATATTATCCTGCCACCTAAAGGTTCTTCTGTTTTGCAAAGTTCTGAGTAGGCCTCTGCTATCACTTAGAATCAAAATCTGCTGAAGACCACGATTAAAAGCAGTGAAACATGCTTCCACCACAGCTTCAAGCAACAAATGCTGTCGTAGCTACACTATTGCTGATACCAAAAAACACACATGCTCCCTGTAAGTTAACAGCTTCACAAACATAAGCACATCTTTTCTTCCTTTTACAACGGAACCCAGCAACTTTTAGGATAAGTTGCCAAGCTCCTGCTGCAGATTGTGGTTCAACATCTGTGTTTGCGACTCTGGGGAGAGGTTCCTGTGCATTGAATGAGGTCTTGTACCTGCAATATAAGGATTGAGCTGTTAGCACCACATGTAAAGGATTAGGAGATAAACCTTCATGAACCACTTTGTTTCTATGATTCCAAATGGTCCAGAGGAGTGTAAATAGATACTGCAGATACTCCATGGAGACTTGATCCTTGAGGTTATGTTTACTAAGGATGATAGTTAACCATTGTTGAATAGAGGTACCATGAAAATCAGAAGTATGAATGGCAAGAGAAGAGCCATGCCAACATGCTCTGGAAAAGGGGCAAAAGAGAAACAAATGGGAAGGAGTCTCATCCTCTTCATTGCAGAAGGGGCAAAGAGAAACAACAGGGATACCTCTGTGACTTAAACAAGAGAAAGTTGGAAGGCAATCCTTCAGCAATTTCCAGATGAAGGTATTGATTTTAAGTGGAACATGCACTTTCCAAATCTTGGTCCACAGAGCCTGATTCAAAGGATATGATCCAGTGTTGGGCAGAGTCTCCTTATTTATGAGATCGTAGGCAATACTGACCTGGTAATCTCCACTGCAAGAATGCTTCCACACCAATTTATCTTGGGCAGTATTGGATTTGGGAATGGGAGTTTGGTGGATGTCATGTGCTTGTTGTGGAGGGTACAAAGTTCTAATCAAATCAGGTTTCCATGAAGAGAGGTTAAGGTCAATGAGATCACCAACCGTGCCTGTTGGCAACCTAGGACCAGGTAGGCTTAGAAAAGGGGTTTGGTACCAGCTTGAGTGGTTTAAAGGAATATCAAACCCTTTCCCAATCAACCATCTACCTTCTTTTAAGGCAGGGTGGTCATTAAGGATAATATTTCTCCATACCCAAGAATGATGTGGTTTGGGGCAGCAGTCCTGAATTGAGCAGTTGGGGTAGTATTTTGCTTTAAAGGTCCTTGTCAACAGGGATTGAGGTTGGTGGTTTAGTTTCCAGAATTGTTTAGAGAGCATGACTTCATTCATGGCTTGAAATTTTTTCAAACCTAAACCTCCTAAAGTCTTAGGTTTGCATATCTGATCCTAGCTTAACAGATGCAATTTTCTCTCCCCCCGCTCATGCCCCCACCAGAAGGCTCTAATGATAGCATCCATTTTTTTACAAATGGTAATCGGTACTTTGAAACAAGCAAAAGTATATAGAGGCAAGGATTGAAGGACAGAGGCAATAAGGGTGGTTCTACCAGCTTGGGATAGCAGTCTCGCCTTCCAGCTTTGGAGCTTAGCTTGAAGTTTATCCACAAGAAATTGGAAATCAACACACCTATTACCTTTGAGCTTAAAGTGCATCCCAAGATACTTTGTTGGATTTTTGACAAGATTTACTTGAAGGGTGTGGGCTAGGCTTTCCTGGTCCATTGCAGACATATTAGGAGAACAGAACAAGTCTGACTTGGCAAGGTTTATTTTCTGACCAGAAATGGAACAATACCAGTCCAGGATAAGTTGCAAGTTTCTAACAGTCTTGTTATCCTTTTTGAAGAACAAAAGAGAGTCATTAGCAAAGAAGAGATGAGTAAATGATAGCCCTTGTCTACCCACTTTCACACCTTGAATCTGCTTAAGGTTCTGAGCTTGAGATAAGGAAATAGAAAGAATGTTTGCACAGAAAAGGAAAAGATAGGGAGAAAGAGGGTCTCCCTGTCTTAACCCTTGGGAGGGTTGAAAAGAAGAAGTTAGGTTGCCATTGATAAGAAGAGTGTAGCTAACAGAAGTGACATATTCCATGATCCATTTTATCCACTTATCCTTAAAGTTCATCACTGTTAATACAGCCTTGAGGAAGGTCCAATTAACCTAATCATAAGCTTTACTCATGTCTATCTTAAGCACACCAAAACTGGCCTTCCTCCCTTTTTTCCTTCTTATAGTATCAATTATTTCATGGGAGATGAGGATGTTATCAGCAATATTCCTCCCTTTAATGAAAGCATTCTGGTAAGCAATGATAATACTATCCATTAAGGGCTTTAACCTATTAACCAAAATCTTGGAAATAATTTTGTAAATGACATTACAAAGACTAATAGGTCTGAAGTGTGAAACCTCTTCTGGGAAGGATATTTTAGGAATGAGAGTGATGAAGGTTTGATTGAGGGGTTTAAACAAGGAACCATAGTGAAAGAAGGCTAAGACTGTATTGATGACTTCGTATTTGACAGTGCCCCAATATTTCTGAAAGAAAAAAGTAGGGATGCCATCAGGCTCAGGAGCTTTGCGAGCTCTAATTTGAAAAGCAGATTCCTCAATTTCTGGGACAGTAATAGGCTTGTTGAGGAGAGCAAGTTGTTGGGAGGAAAGGGTAGGGATAGGGAGGGATTGAAGCTCCTGAACAATACAATCAAAATCTGACTGAATTGAATTCTGGAAGCAGGACCTAAAGTAATTTGTGAATATTGCCTCAATTTCATTTGGATTTTCAGTAAAGCACCCTTGATCATTTTTAATTTGGACGATTCTATTCCGTGCCCTTCTTTATCTCACCACAGTTTGAAAATTTTTTGTGTTTCTGTCCCCTTGGAGAACCCAATTTGCCCTAGCCTTCTGAGCCCACATTAATTCTTCCTTGTTTAGAAGCTCTTCTAAGTCATTTCTAAGGGATCTTTCCTTCCTAATATCCTTAACTGTTGCAATGGAGTTTTGAAGTTGTTGCAGTTGATTCTGTTTCAATTTAATTTCTCTCTCTACTCTCCCAAATACTCTCCCAAATAGTTGATCTTGGTGATTCTTATTTCTTTGAATCAGCCACTTTCATAATCCTATTCCCACATTCAGACTCAGATTCTGAACGCTAACATGAAATTTTTTGTGATCAGTTTAATACATATATATTAAAGTTGGTATGCCCTTACAAACTAACATCAATCTGTTTGTCTCTAATGAAGAGGATCCATTCATAACCTTTTTTTTTCATAAAAAATCTAAAATAATTAACATTTAAATTTGCTTATTTTCTCTAGCTTTTTCTTTTAGTGCTCAATAAAGAACTTGACATTTCTTTACTGGAGCAAAGCCTTTTGTAGTCCCACTCTAATCATACTAATCGTGTGATAAAAGTTGTAAGCAGTAGCGATTGTAGCCAAACTTTTTTTTTTTTTTTTGATAATTGATTGTAGCCAAATTAATTAAAGCTAATTTTGTCTTCTTTCTTGCTGTCAAGTCCAATTTTTGATGATAGCCTGTTTCAATTAAGTACTTGGATATATTTTTCAGTAACAAAACCACTTAAGGTGGATGGTAACAACGTCTGTTTGTTCTTCTCATTCAAGAAGTGTAGATAGTTTGAATTCCTAGTATTGTACTTCCTAAATATATTTCTTTTGGGGAAAAACTTAGATACAATTTCTTAAATGCTACTATAGCTTAGTTTCTTAATCAGATTCAATCACGTAGTTGCATTGACCAATGAACTACTTGGTTGAATTTATTCTCTTTATAGGAAGATAACATTGTTTAAATTGCATTAGTCAATATAATTATGTGCTTGAATTTAATTTGAAAACCTTAATCATGATTTCCAAGTTATTCAGGCCAAATTATTATTACTATTATTTTTATTCAAAAAAAAAATGGCATCTGCCTAGGCCTTGGCCTTTTTTGGGTGTAGACTTTCAGCAGTGGCCCTAAGGCCCTCCATTTCAGTCCATGAATATCCTTATGCAGTTCTGCTAAAAATAGAAGGAGAAGAAGAGGAGGTATATAATGAAAGCAGGAGAAACAGGAAGAAGAAGCTTTTAATGTAGGACTTGATAGACAACAACATGGCAATGAGCCAATGATATTATAATATTATTTTTTATTTAAAACATACTTAGGTAACAAGATGAACAATTGAGGTATGATCACCAAAGTCTACGACTCTAAATTTTTATCGAGCTTCCAAAATTGAGGCTGTCATGTCATTTACAGAACAAATTTCTAGCTTTTTCTTAGATGAACCCAAATCCTTGATACCTCTGGCAAATGAAAATGCTGGTTTTTTTGGTGAAGGTAGAAGTGCAGGTTCCTTATTGAACATCGAGATCACATATGATATGGTAGGCCTATCAGCTGCATTTTCTTGGACGCAAAGGAATGCTATGTTTATATAACTCAAAAGGACATTCGCAGGAGGAGTATCTCCAAGGATTGGATCCATCAACTCCAACGACTTATTGCTTTTCCACAAATCCCATGCCTGAAGAAAATTTATCATCAAAATTAAAAGTAAGTGCCATTTATGATGCTTAGCATTTTATACATCACAAATAAGAAGAATTGCAAACTGAATTAAAGGAGCATTAGAAATGATCTTGGGTAAAACACTAAAAAGTAGCTACTTAAGTTTAGAGGAAACTCAATTTAACACTGGATATATAACTTTTAAATCAACATTACTGAATCAGAAGATAATCCTTTGAAAAGTCAAGAGATGGTATAATACACACACGGACTCAAATGGTCAAACACATTTTCTAAGCTTTTGTTAACTTAAAAGTAAGAGGGACCATTACTCACATATCCAATAAGATTGATAGAGCCACTATGATAGAAACCAGTATTCTTCTTGCCACTCAAGATCTCTAACAATAATACTCCAAAACTAAAGATGTCAGATTTAATTGAGAAGAGGCCTTCCATTGCATATTCTGGGGACATATAGCCACTGTATTTCATTGTAAAACAAATTAGTTAGTAGCTTCATTGTGAATACTTTGAATTTATTACTGATATTTGCTATAGAACATACATACTTGTGGATTATACTTACTAAGTCCCCACTATTCGGTTGGTTGCTTGTGACCCATTCCCACAAAAAATTTTTGCCAATCCAAAATCTGATATCTTAGGATTCATGTCTTTATCCAGCAAGATGTTGCTAGCCTTCAAATCTCTGTGAATGATTTGTAACCTAGAATACTGATGGAGGTAAAGAAGCCCTTGAACAATCCCTTCAATTATGTGAGTTCGGGTTGCCCAATCTATTATGCCGTATCTAATTGGATCTGTCTCAATACCACATACAGATAATAAGATAGAGATAGGAAATAATTGGTGGGCATAATGTAAGCAGATGACTTCAAAAGTAATTAAGATTGTGTTAAACTACATACCAAAAAGGAAATAATCTAAGCTTTTATTGGGCAAATATTCATAGATCAAAATCTTTTCATTTCTTTCAATGCAGCAGCCAAGTAGTTTCACAAGATTTTTGTGTTGGAGTTTGGCTATAAGCATTGCCTCATTTTTCAACTCTTCCCATCCTTGTCCAGATTTTCTCGAAAGTCTTTTTACTGCTATTGATTGTTCATTCAGCAAGGATCCCTGAAAATAATTCTTTTAACTTAGTATTTGATTAAACCTTGGGAAGAATCCACATCAAACAATTATTATAGGTTGGATACTAGTGTTAGAGGTATTAGGCTTACAATATAATTAGGCCTCACCCATGTATACCTAATACCTCTAACACCTAGCATCAGTTTCATTCAAGTATTTGGACATCAATATTTGTATTAAAGGTTAGATTGTTGAATGTTATATATTACTTCAGAATTTCTCTTCTAAGATCAATGTGGGTAGTTATTGAAACTTACTTTGTAAACAGGTCCAAAACCACCCTCTCCAAGTTTATTTGAGGCACTGAAGTAATTAGTAGCAGTAGATACACTAGAAAAACTGAAGAGTGGAAGCTCCATTTCCTTATTTCTACCTTTTCCAGCTCTCTTCTTGTTGATTAGTCCTCGTTGTATAGCCCTGTCGTTGAAATCAAATGATATCAAGTCCTCCCCTGCTTGATCAAGAAGATAGTTCCGATTAGTCTAAGCTGTGTGGTCTTGTTTCTCAAATCAAATTATAACAAGTCCTCCCCTACTTAATCGTGAAGATGGTTCCTCTAATCTAATCCTAAAATGATTCATAAAAGCCGTCATGGCTCAAATAATAATTGAGTTCTGTCACATGGTTGCAGAGGAATATATATACATATAATTTCAAAAGCATTAATTGTTTTGTTGAAATCCTTGATGAGTTCTTATGCCGGCAGCAGGAAGTAAATGAGCTGCTTGAGCCCACATATATTTACTTGCTTGAGTGGGCTTTGGTCTTTGCTCGAGTGAGCCTCTTCAGTCAGCAATACTTCGAACAACCACAAGAACATAATTTAACCCCTTTTTACATCAAATAAAATATATCAAGAGATTTACCAACACTCATATTTGCTAGTTATCTTTTAAATTTATCTTTTCGATTAGAATTAGACTCAATTGTATATGCCTCATTACGTTAATGAAAGTAAGTTCCCTTCCAATGTTTTACTTTCATGCAATTAGTTAATTGTAGTCTCAAGTTTATTTTTATTTTTGCAACTATGAATACTTCGAATTAGAATAGAGCATACTGACTTAGCCTTGAAAATGCTTGTTTTAAGTTCTTCACTTAGTCCTACTTATCGTATCAAAAGTAACTTAGCCCTCGAGGATAGAATCAGAGGCAGCCTCAAAGTGCAAAATTTTCTATCAAATAAACACACTTGCTGCAAGTACTACAAGTGATTCAAGGTTGCACAAAATCCTGGTCTAGTGACACAGTTTGGCTTGCGTAATTCTTTCAAAAAAACTGGTTTAGTGACGCAGTTTTACTCTCCCAAAAAAAAAAAAAAAAAATGGCTATAGATCACAGCTTTTCTTGTTCAACTATCTTATTAGCTGCTCTGTACTTTAATAGAAGTTATATCAAAGAACCTTTGTAAAATGACTTGCGTAATATTACCTCTGAAGTTTGACCTTTTGCAAATGCAGTAGGGAATCAAGAGTACCCCAAAAACTACGGCAATGGCAACCACAATTATCATTATCACCTTCATCTTTTGCTTGTTTTTCACCTCTTTTTGATTGAATTTGCAATAGAAAAGAAAAAATAGATTAGTAATGCAATAAAACCGACGGAAAAAAAGATTTTAGCTTCAATGGCATGTCAAAATATGAATTAAAGAGCAACGAAGACTATAGGCACATTACCTTTCTCTGAAGCAGACATTCGAATATATACATTCTGACTATCAACATCCATACTGTTATTATCTGCAATCTGTCTAATATCAAATAGATCCCCAAACCACATGGCGCAGCCACTTATTCCGTATCTGATATTTGAGTATGTATAAGCCGTACAGCTACAGTTGTTCAAACATTTGTCTCTGCATTCCTCAAAATCCATGCTTTCTTCCACCCAAGAATCCTTAGTATCTGGCGATTTGAGCCCAACAAATTTAACAAACGCAATTTTATCTTTATCCTGGCAGCTCAATTTCTTACTGCGTTCACATCCCTTATACCACTCTTCTGGGTTCCATGTTTGTAGTGATTTAGGCTTGAATCCTTCTACACATTGACAGACAGGTGACTCACCCATGATACAATTTCCATAAGCACCACATAAATTATAACTGTCACATTTGTCTTTTGGCAAATATAATAACATGCTCCATTCTTTTTTTTCTTCAACCCACGTGTAGACCTCATACTGTGATTGGTTCATAACTATTCTTGTGATTATTGCAGAACTTTGAGCCATGTCGAATGTGAATTGTACCTCGTCCTTGTTGTAGACAAAAGTGAAGCTGTAATCCCGGGTGGTCTGTAACTCTGGCATACCACTGAAAAAAAGGCCATTCCATGGGCCGGACCGGAAGCACTTCTGGGAGCCGTTCTTCATGACAAATTGAGGGTAATTATGAAGTTCAATCCCCCAGCTCAGTTCTCCAGGTGAGGGGTCATCTGAACTCTTCCATGAAGATAGATGCCGATTCAGACCAATCCTTAAGTCCCATCCAAGCTTCATCCCAGGTAGCCACGTATCAGAAGGATAGTCAAAGCTTTGCCACAAATAGCGTTCTGGGTTTCCTTCATTCTCTTCTCTTAACACTAGATTTCCAGAATCTAAAAGCTCAACAACTGGACTCCCTGCCTCTTTTGTTGAATTCGCCAACCTAGTAACAGACGTATTCTGGCTGAGAAGAACAAGACTACCTGAACTGTTTAACATCAACATGCCAGACGAGTCACTGATTGGGTTGAGCCGGTTTGCTACCCAAACAACCGTCTTAACTGGGATATTGTTGTACCAAATTCCCAAGTAACGGTTAGAGGAATTACCGGGACTGAAGAACCCCAGGACAAAGCCTCCATCTTTAGAGACCAAGGTTGTGTTATCAATGTCACTGAGGAATTGGGATTTAGTAATGCTATCAGCAGCATCCGAGAATATAAAGAAGAAAAGAAGCAAATTGGAAATCAACACCACAAAAACGAAGATGTCCATTGCTTGCTAGTCTTAAATCTCCTAGCTAACATGATATAGTTTTTTTTTTCTTAATTTTTAATTTTTATTTTATTAACATGATATAGCTGTGGCGGCTTCAGAAATTTTTTTCAAAGTTTGAATTCCTTTGTTATAAAAGTCTCTCCTCTTCCTTGCTTACCAACATCTTGCCCAAATAGGTAGTAATATAAACAAAACATTGCATCTTTGTCTATACTATAAACCAACCATTTTCTATTTACCTACTAATCAGAAATAACATAGTTTAATTTTTTTCTTTGTCTTTTATAATGTCTTGTTCTGGGTGTTGCTATTAAGTGGACCAGGATCACTACCCCAATCCAATGCCATGGCCCCACCCCAACTCAAGAGACAATAGCCAATCAATAGTCAACACAAATACACAATTACATATTTACATATATACGCTTACACAAAAGCTGAAAAGCCAATTTAGCCAAAAGAGAACTAGAGGAGAGCCTAAGTTAGTATGTCTAAGTCAAAGCAGAGAAAAAGAGAGATTATAAAAGACAAAAAAAAAATAGTCAGTAAGTCTAAGGGTTCATTTGGTTGGAGGGGTGGAAAAATTGGAGGATAGAAAATGGTGGGAGAATAGAAAAGTGAGAGGATAGAAAATGGTGGGAGAATAGAAAAGTGAGAGGATAGAAAAGATTTTAATTTTTCTTATTTTTGTTTGGTTGGGAGTGAAAAAGTGGAGGGATGGAAAAAGTGAGTTTATATAATTTACTCATATACCCTTGTTAAAAATGATGCCCAATTAAAAAAAAATGACAAACAACCAAGAAAAATACAATCACCCAAATTTATTAAAAAAATAAAAATCATGTCCAGAAAAAAAAAAATCATGTCTAAACCAAAAAAAAGAAAAAAAAGAAAGAGAAGAAATAAAACAAGACAAACATTGTCATGCCCAAGGACAAAAAAAGAAAAAGAAAGAAAGAAGAGGCAACTTGCAACGTCTAGAGGAAAGCAAAAGAAAAAAAAAACGAGAACAAAAAGTTTTCACTTGTTATAATTGGAATTGAAAAAAAAAAAGAGCAACGTAGAAGTCCATGTGCAACTTGCACATGAGCATTTTTGTCATTCAGCCATCAGATTTTCCTCCACCAAGTTTTCTCTCCGTTTTGGAAAGAAATTTTTTTGGTAGGCCTAGGGAGAAAACACCCTCATTTTTCCTTCTCTCCCTTCCAACCAAACACCCTCCAAAAAGTTTTCCCTTCTCATTTTCTCTCCTTTTTTTTTTCCATCCTCCCTAAAATCCACTCTACCAAACACATCCTAAGTCTAAGTCAATACACTGCATTATCAAAAATTAGTCACAAGTCGGACTATGAGATAAAGAAAGAGAGAGAGAGAGAGAGAGCCCTGCTCTCAGTCAGAGGATCAGAGTAGAGATGAGATAGAGAAAAAGAGAGAGAACTAAAATACCTTGATGTTGCCCGAGGTTCTTATTTCTCGATCTCACCATCACCGATCTGGGCAAGGGAATCTCCGATCTCGCCATCAACTGCTTTGGGTGTTGCTGTTGTAGCATAGTTAAGCCGCTTCTACTGAGGACCTGAGGTTCTTATTTCCCTTTAGGTTAGGAATTCTTTTTTGGTTTAAAATTTGATTGGGTGTTTAATTAATTAGTTTATAGAAATTTAATTATTATTATTTTTGTTGATTTAAAAATCTACTTGAGTAGTGAGTGAGGTCTCGATTGATCTTGGGCTTTTCTCCTTGAGTTCTTTTTGTCTTGCTATTATTATAATTTTTTTTTTTAGATTTTAGTTCAATAATTTTTTTTGGGCTTTTTCCTTTTTGCTTGAAAGGCCCAATATATTGTTAAGTGAGGGTGGTCACAAATTTTTTTTTTTAGGATAGACAAATATAAAATTTAAATTATTACTAGCCTCGTGAGTGCGTGCTTAGAGGCTCTTAACATGTGAAACACATATATCCTAACAACATTAAATAGCTTCACTTACAGCAGATAATGGATTTGGCTAAAACACTGCCTCAAGAGTCCAGACTACAAACATGCAAGTTAACACTAGCAGGCAAGACATGAGGACAATGCAAGTTATAAGTGTTTTTATGAGAAAAATGGGTTACTTTGTTCGTCCTTAATGGCTAGCTGTGGGAAATAAAACATTCTATACTTAATTTTAAAAAAAAAAAAACAGTGTATTGTATTTGAAGATGGTGATGTGAAGTATTTGGAGGGAGATGTATATGCATTTGAAAGCTGATGATGTGAAGGAAGGGTACCTGTTAAGTAGACCCTTCCTTTGAATATTAAAGATAAAGTTTCCTTTGGCTTATGACATAAAAATTCATGTGTTAAATTTGGACAAAAATATCAGTATACATGATGAGAAGAAGGGTTTTATCATTCAATATTTCATGGTTTGAACTTTGAAGGTTTTACAACCAATCTTTGGTAAAGTTGCAAGAACATGTTAAATAAAATGGTACTTTTAAATAACAAAAGCAACTTGTTAGACCCATTAATTTGAGATCTCAATCACACTAGATGAAGAGAGTCCAAAGTTTATTTATTGCATTGCATTATCAAGAGACTTCCATTTTAGATTGATTGCCCAAAAAAATTTCAATTTAGATTTTGTGTCAAGTATTATTTTATTTTAAAACTGGCCTTTTCGCTTTGCATTTTCTCAAATGGTCTTCTATTTATTTTTAAAGGACAAAAATTTTTATTCACCATAATTCAGGATTGATGCATTTTTTAATCACAACTAGCCTTTGAGCACGCGCATGCTTAGAAGCTCTTCTATTTTTTTAGGAAAAAGTTAATAATTTGCATCAATTATAATTTGGGATTACTATATTTTCTAATCACAAAAAAACCTAGGGTGTGATGAGTATTATGCATTAGCAGGTGAAATAATTTTTCATCACACCCCTAGGTTTTTTGTTATTGGAAAATGTAGTAATCCCAAATTATAATTGATGCAAATTATTAACTTTTTCCTAAAAAAATAGAAGAGCTTCTAAGCATGCGCGTGCTCAGAGGCTAGTTGTGATTAAAAAATGCATCAATCCTGAATTATGGTGAATAAAAATTTTTGTCCTTTAAAAATAAATAGAAGACCATTTGAGAAAATGCAAAGCGAAAAGGCCAGTTTTAAAATAAAATAATACTTGACACAAAATCTAAATTGAAATTTTTTTGGGCAATCAATCTAAAATGGAAGTCTCTTGATAATGCAATGCAATAAATAAACTTTGGACTCTCTTCATCTAGTGTGATTGAGATCTCAAATTAATGGGTCTAACAAGTTGCTTTTGTTATTTAAAAGTACCATTTTATTGAACATGTTCTTGCAACTTTACCAAAGATTGGTTGTAAAACCTTCAAAGTTCAAACCATGAAATATTGAATGATAAAACCCTTCTTCTCATCATGTATACTGATATTTTTGTCCAAATTTAACACATGAATTTTTATGTCATAAGCCAAAGGAAACTTTATCTTTAATATTCAAAGGAAGGGTCTACTTAATAGGTACCCTTCCTTCACATCATCAGCTTTCAAATGCATATACATCTCCCTCCAAATACTTCACATCACCGTCTTCAAATACAATACACTGTTTTTTTGTTTTTGAAAATTAAGTATAGAATGTTTTATTTCCCACAGCTAGCCATTAAGGACGAACAAAGTAACCCATTTTTCTCATAAAAACACTTATAACTTGCATTGTCCTCATGTCTTGCCTGCTAGTGTTAACTTGCATGTTTGTAGTCTGGACTCTTGAGGCAGTGTTTTAGCCAAATCCATTATTTGCTGTAAGTGAAGCTATTTAATGTTGTTAGGATATATGTGTTTCACATGTTAAGAACATATGTCATGATTTTATGTATTTGGCTAATCTTTTGACAAAACGCACTTTACTTGTATTTGGGTAGATCTAGGATGTGTTTTAAATACTTTAAGAAACCATGTTTCAAGATCAAGTGTTGAAGCCTTCAAGACTGTCCAAGAAAACAAGCTGAAAGTGCAGAATTACTAAAGCTCGACAGCTGTCTCAACAGCTGCATCTATTGAGCTTAAGAAAGCTGTTTCAGCCCCGTGTGCTCGACACTTGCTCGACAGCTTCTCGACACCTCTTATCTGTCGAGGTTTAAGAAAACAACAATCTGATCTATTTTTCTTGGGATCCGGGATTATGTGTTTGGGCCTTCTTTTCTCCTAACCCTAAACATATAAAAGGATTGTTTTAAGGGCCGTCAAAGTGTTCACAAGTTGCACAAGTATTGAGCAAACTTTGTTCAAGCAAATTGTGACCGGAGACAAAGTTCTTGCCCTAGTTCATCTCTTTCTCTTAGAGAAGTTGCTGTGTATTTGCACCATAGGGTTTTGTGACCAAGCATCTTCTTGATCTTCATTGTGTGGATGAATTGAAGAACTTTGCAGCCAACAACCTTTTTAGTTGGTGATTGAAGTCGCGTACTGGGATCTGCGCATTGGTTAGTCACGTACTTGGGAGTCGTGCATCAAAAGGGGGAACTGTCACTACAGAAAAAGTCCAATTGGGTATTGGGGTAAGGGTTCAACTGTAGGTTGGTAAGGTACTTGGGATTCCTTTACTTGTAACCGCTTGTTGTGATAATAGTGGAGTTTCGGGAGTGGTGACCTGAAAATCACCCGGCGGGGTTTTTGCCGTAAGGTTTTCCCCATTCGTAAACAAATCACCATGTTATTTATTTTCTGCTGCGTATCTAGTTATTTGGTGATTTGTTTGTGCTACCACGTTTTTGCATGATAAATTGATTAATTAATAACTTGGCTAATTAATTAATTAATTTCAATCACAAGGGGTCAATTCAGTTTGTGGCCTATCAAATGTGTTTCAACTTGTCTAGATTGCCCGGACGAATACTGCCCCATAGCTCCCCTCCTCTCTTCATTCCATTGTTAATCATTGGAAAAGGCCAGAGAAATAAATCTTCATATCAGTAGATCATTTCTGTAGTCTTCCTAGATTTTATGCCATTGGACATTCCCACAACACATGCATCATTGTTTCAGTGTATTCAAAGCTTGTGTTTGTAGATTGACCCCAAAATAAAAAAAAAAAATGTCGTTTTTCTTAATGATAATAAAAATAAAAATAATTATTATTATTTCATTTTCAAATAATAATATAATATTCAAAAAAATACTAAAAATAACCAAAACTAACAGAGCATACTAATGGAACCAAACAGAAAGCCTTGATTGCGTAACTTAGAAACTTAAAGGCCTGAAATGGACAAATGTAAAGTTAAAAGACTAAAATGAATTCTAGTGAAACTTAGAGGGTTAGTTTTGTTTTTTTAATTTTTATATCAAGAACCTTATAACTCAACTTGCATCTTAATCCACCTCCCAACTATAGAATTATTAAAAAAAAAAAAAAAATGTGCTTTGTCACAGATTTAAATGGGAGCCAAATTTACTTGTTTTTTTTTATGGGAGCTAGACTAACAGGATTAATAAAAAGCTGCCATAGCTCAGTGGATAACTGATTTCTGTGATATGCTAGCAGAGGAATTTTAATGCGTTTAATTTCAAAAGCTTTTGATTGTTTTGTTGAAATCCTGGGAATTTTTATCCAAGGGAAAATCTAGGATGTTATTTCAGGAGAGAGGATTATTTCCTTTGTAGCAGGAAAAAATTCTAAGTTCGGTTTAAATAAACAATCAAAGAGGAAATGTAAGAAAGTTTAGACAGTTCTATATTTTAGTCAGTATAACTAAGGTTCAAAACAAGCAATTTAGACCCAGTGAAATTCTGTGGGATGATTTAAAAATGGTGAATTGGACTGTAAATTTGGCAGATGATAGGAATTACTAAAAATAAATAAATAAGTCAATTTGCAAGTAGGATCTTCTTAACTACAAAAGCAATAGTGGCAATTATGCGTACAATGTACTAACACTTTGAGAAGTTTGGGGGAGCATGGCCCCAAACCTTCCATGTGATTTCTCCCTTGATCATGGTTTTCATGCTTGTAGTCTTGTACTAAACACATTGATGTTGACTTTCATTTTGTCAGTGAAAAAAGTTGTTCTAAATAATTTGGAAGTAAAAATTCATTCTAGCACTGATCAACTGTCTGATACTTTTATCAAGACAGTATGTAGATGCACTGACGGCTCACTCTCACTCTCACGAGTTGAGGCTCAGAGAGTTCTCTCAGTCCTTAGAAGGCCGAGCTTTTACTTGATATGCTAGTCTTGCACCAGGGTCAGTTCTAAGTTGGAACGATTTGGCAATGTAGTTCATGAAAAAGTTCTTTACTTTGGAAGAAAAGCTCACGTTGTCAGATGTACAACATGAGAAGCAAAGGGTGTCTGAGGGGTTCCGGGATCTCTCTTTGCTGTGTTATGACCTTGTGGAGGAAGAAAGGCTAGTGGATGTTTGTATTGCGGGTATGTTATATAAGTACCGGCCTTTCCTAGAGAATCTTCAGATTTCTAGTTTTACAAGGCTTGTAAAAGCTGCAAGGAGAACAAGTATGTCTGTGAGGAAGCCATCAAAAGGTTCAACTTCACAAGCTGTGAGTGCTCCTTGACAACTGTAGAGGAAAGAAAATAAGAAAGTGGAAGTTGCTGTGGTAGAAGAACTTAAGAAGGTGGCCAAAGGAAACAAGAGGGAGACTGGTGGTATTCCCCCTCCTTTTACTGTGTCCACTAAAGAGTTGTATAGCATCCTAGAGGCTTGAGTGAAAGATGGTGTAGTGACGCTGCCTAAATGCAAGCATGAACCTACAGAAGAGGAAAAGTGAAATCCACTTTATTGTAGGTACCACAAGAGATGTGACCACCATACTATGGATTGCTATGCTTTGAGGAATATTTTCCATGATAGGGTAGCCAAGGGAGATTTGGTTATCAAGGCTGCGAAGAAGGTTGACCCAAGGATGCATAGATTAGAGGTGGCAATGACTTTCTTCATAGGTCATGAGGATCCTATGGAAGAAGAAGCGGAGAACTTGGCTAGCAGTAGCTCAGCACCGCCACCATTGGTATATGAGGAGATGGAAATGAGAATTCAGCAGGAGGATAAATACACTCCTTTCTTGAAGGAATAGGCCTTAGACCAATGGCTAGAAGAGAAGCGGCCCAAGCCTTGACCAGGGTGATGGAAAGGAACCATGAAGTGGCAGCTGTTGAAGAAAGTTTGATGCAAGTGGCATATCAGGAAGCAAAGGATTCAGTCACCTTTTCTAATAAAGATCTAGTCAATCGAGTTGTTGATGGCGACAGACCTTTATATGTCACTACTTTTTTGAGAGAATCTCGAATCAAAAGGGCATTAGTAGACACTAGTGCATCCACCAATATTCTGCCTCTCCCAACTTTTGATGCCTTGGGAATTCCGAGAGAAAGAATTATTCCATAGCCAATGTAGGTAGCAAGAATAAGAGCCTTACAGCAGAATACTCTTGGGCATGTGTCTTTGGATCTTAGGGTTGGACCAATTCGGGCACTCACTCTTATACATGTGATGGAAGGGAATACATCCTACCATATCATTTTAGGCCGTTCATAGCTAAAGGCATATAAAGTGGTGGCTTCCACATATCATCAAGTAGTTATTGAGGCCACCACCTAAAGGCGAGAATAGAATTCTTCCTTTTAATTATATTGCTTTACAAGCAGAAGATGAAGATGACGGCGACGTGGTAGAACCAGAAAGGCCTTCCAAGATAAGAAGGGTTACTGGGCCTGATGGTCGGGTGATATATGTATTAAAGGAAGGGGGTAAGGAGGATGGAGAGCCTAATTCCTTTAATCCGACACAACAGCCAGAGGAGGTTCATGTAGCTGCGGAGTTTGTGAAAGAAGCCCCCTAAGTGCATGAATGATGTTGTTAAGAATGTGCAAGAAGAACTTGTTGAGGTTAATCTGAGTGATGGAGAAGAAGGTGAAAAGCTAGTAAAAATCAACAAGAACATGTTTGAAGAAGAAAAAGGAAAACGGGTAGCCTTGTTGAAGGAATATAAGGATGTTTTTGCTTGGAGTTATCAAGAAATGCCAGGTTTGAGCCCAAACTTGTTAACACATAAGTTTAAGGTGAATCCTAATGCTAAACCTGTGAAGTAGATGCCGAGGAAATATTGTTTGGATGTGGAGGAAAAGATAAAGCTTGAAGTGCAAAAGCTTTTAAAAGCAAGATTCATTGAAGAGATTGAATTCCCAAGTTGGTTAGCTAACATAGTTTCTGTAAAGAAGAAAAATGGTCAGATAAGAATTTGTGTGGATTTTCGGGATCTCAATAAAGCCTGTCCAAAGGATGAATTCCCACTTCCTAATGTTGATATTCTGGTAGATGCAGCGACTGGTCATGAGCGTTTCTCCTTTATGGATGGTTATAGTGGGTATAATCAAATCCTTATGGACCCAACAGATGCCCCGAAAACTGCCTTTAGGACACCTTTTGGAAATTATTTCTATAGGGTGATGCCTTTTGGATTGAAGAATGCAGGTGCAACGTACCAGAGAACTATGACCTTGATCTTTGGTGATATGCTTCATTAATAGGTGGAAGATTACGTTGATGATCTTGTGGTAAAAGCAAAGAATCCTTTTGAGCATTTGGTGCACCTGAGACAAGTCTTTGAAAAATGTAGGGAGCATAACTTGTGGATGAATCCTTCTAAGTGTGCCTTCGGGGTACCTTCAAGGAAGTTCTTGGGATTTCTTATTCATCACAGAGGGATTTATTTGGACCCTACAAAGGCTGAAGCAATAACTATCCTTAGTCCTCCTACAACTCTGAAGGAGTTGTGAAGCTTTGTGGGAAAAGTTTCTTATTTAAGAAGATTCATTCTAGGCCTAGCTGAGATCTTAAAACCTCTTATGGAGCAGAAAAAGAAAGGAGTGACTTTTGTATGGTGCGATCAATGCCAAAAGTTCAGATAATATTGGCGGATCCCTACACCATGGTGGCCCCTGAAAGTTCAAATAGTGTATAAAACACCTATGAACGTTTAGACCCCCAATTAACAAATTACCAATTCAAGCTAATTATCAACCAATATATGTGCGGAATAAGATAAATAGCTAAAACAGAATTGATAAACAATCTAAACCAATTAAAATCACATCCACAGTAGAAATTAAATGGCAAAGATTAAGGGAAGAGAGATGCAAACACAAGGATAACACAACGATGTGTTATCGAAGAGGAAACTGAATCCCTTAGCGTAAAACCTTTCCGCCGCCCTCCAAGCGGTCAATAATCCACTAGAAAATGAAGTTGGGATACATGAACAGCAGAAGACCCTTTAAGCCTAATCTATCCAGTGTACCTAAGCCCTCTAAGCTTCTTGCTCCAATGAGGTTATGCCGAACCTTTCTCTTTTCTAGCTTACCGGATTCCGCTATAGCCCATAGCATCAACCAATAACCATTGGTCCCTTCCTAACTGCTTCCCAAAGCACCAAAAAGCCTTCTCACTGCTATGGGTATGGTGAGAAAAGGATTTGGCTAAGAACCTCTCAAGGATGTAACAATGGAGAGGGTGAGAGTAGAGGAATTTGAAGAGTCTCTATGTAAAGATTGTGGATGAGTCAATCTTGTTTTTCTCTAGGGTTTCCCTCTCAAAATTCTCTCTGGAATCTCTCTACATTTCGTGGGTATAAGGGGTATTTATACTAGTGTGAGAATGGAATGCGAAGAGTTAGTTTTTCAAAACAGAGCTGGCTGGCGACTTGGCCTCGCGACTTGACTGAGTCGCGAGTTCAAGCCGCGAACTAACTGAATGGCCAGTTTGGACTTTTTGTCCTGTAGTGCTACAGCTGGCATGATGGTTCAGCTTCTCTGAATGCTTCACTCGTGTGCATTTTCTAGCAGCTTGCAAGCCGCGAGCCACCTGCGAGATCCAGTTGCGAGTCCTTGCTTTACTACACAGTTTTGAGCATTTCTTCACACTCTCTCATACACTACCCTTACATGATTCCCACCTAAATACATGGTTTCTAAGTGCTAAATTACAAGCAAATTGGCACGGAATAAAGTCAACAGAATGGTTGATTAAATTCAACCTTACAGCCCCTATACTTGGAAAACCTTTGCTGTTGTATATAGCTAATACGGAGCAATCCTTGGGAGGATTATTAGCTCAGAAGTAGGAAGGGGTAGAGAAGCCAGTATATTATATTAACAAATTTATGAAGGGATCAGAGTTAAGATACTCAACTGCTGAGACAGTATGTTTGTTTCTAGCCTTTGCTATGACAAAGTTCAATCATTACTGTTAGGTTCTAATTAAGACTTTATGAACTAATGTATTAGAACTTCACTTTGTATATGTTGGCAAACCATGATCAAAACATTTAGTCTAGGTTTAAACTTGCTCAAAGTTTGGTTTAATGTAAGTTTGGAATCGAGTAATTGCAGGAAATTACTATCCAATTTCTGCAAGGCTCAATCGATCAAAAATTAGACTCGATCGATCGAAAGTCGCATATCAGCAAAAATCAACAAACGTAAAAAGGCCATAACTTATCCGTTTGAAGCCCAAATCGCGATATGTTTTTTCCAGTATTTATTGGACATTATAAGCTAACCCTAGAGAGGGTTTTCAGAGTTTTTTAGAGAGATTAGAGTGCATCTTGTGCCTCTTTTGTAGATCTAGGGTTTTATACCCAAAAGCTCCCTCATGGTGTTGTAGAAGTTGTTGCATACAAGATCAACGCCTAAGGAGATCCAAAACCATTAAGTGGAGTCTTAAAGTCACAAGTGTGGGTGCTTGTGTTGCAAAGGCCTAATAGAGAAGGAGTCTGTGGATTTGGAGCTTGCACGTGGTCGTGTCAGTAAGTTCTACATGTGGTAGCAATGGGATGTTAGTGGTCTAAGTCTTATTGTAAACTTCAATTCTCTATAGTGGATTTGATTTTTTGCTTTGAGGATAGCTAGGTCAAATCCCCCCCAGGTTTTTTACCGGTTTGGTTTTCCTGGGTCATCATATTGTTGTGTTATTTACTTTTCCGCTGCTTTGCATGATATGATTGTTTTGTTTTAACCTAGATCTGAATAATAAACCTATGTATTCACTTGGTTAATTAAGTAGGTTAAACAATCTAGTTTACAAGGATCTAAAACCTAACAATTACTTTCTAGGTTATCATGTGCAGTTGATGACAAAGAGCAATCCTTGAAGTATCTCTTGTCACGTCCTCAGTTATCAGGGAGAATGGCGCAATGGGCCATCCTGACATCGTGCCTTGATATTAAATGCATAAGACCAACCGCCATCAAAGGCCAGGCAGTAGTTGATCTGCTGGCTAATTTTCCTAGGACAAGTGATTTTTCACCCCCCCCCCCCCCACAGGAAATTATGGTTACAGAGGAGCAAGAGTGGTCAATGTATTTCAATGGGTCATCTACGTTTCAAGGAGGAGGGATAGGAGTAGTCTTAAAGTCACCAAGGGAAGAGCACACGTTTGCCTATAAACTACACTTTCCTTGCTCTAACAATTAAGTAGAATATGCAGCCTTGTTAATGGGGTTGAAGGCTGCCAAAAGGTTAGGCATAAAAAGGTTGAAGGTGTTTGGTAATTTTGAGTTAGTAATAAGACAGGTCGAGGGAATTTATGGAGTAAAGAAATCTAGTTTGGCTACTTACAGAGCTGTAGTGCAGAGGATCATGGAACACTTTACTTTCATAGAGTACAAGGTAGTTAACAGGAGTAAAAACAAGCTTGCTGATCCGCTAGCTACCCTAGCCACTAAGTCTGTATTGAAGAAGGAAAAGATGACACTTTAAGTTGAGAAACAACCTGCTTTAGTCCAGGATGAGCTATGTTTCCCTCAAGATTTGCAAGAAACCTTGTTGAGGGCAATGACTCAAGGGAAGTATGTTGGGTTAGAGTTACCAACAAATATGAAAGACTTCCTTAGGATCAATGGGGATTTGTTTCTCAAGGGAGTAGAAGGTTTGCTAATGAAATGTGTCTCAAGGCAGGAGGGATTGACATTGTTGCATAGATTGCACTATGATATTTGTGGTGCAAATCTCGATGTCAGTCTATATAGAAGACAACAAAGGCTAGGGATCTTCTGGCCAGAAATGGCCAATGATGCTAAGGAAGAACAACGGAGTTGTAAACCTTGTTTGTCATTCCTCCAGATCAAGCAGAGGTGCTTAATGGCAAATTACTGGAAGAAGATTGATAGGATCCATACTTGAGATACCTTTTGCAAGGTGAAAGTTCACTTAGTGTATAAAACACTAATGAATGTTTAGACCCCCAATTACAAAATAACTAACACAAGCTTATACTCAAACAATAGATGTGCGGAATGGTAAGTACAAGCAGTACCCAAACAAATAAACAACTCTAAACCATAATTAATCACAACTCAGCAGTAATTAAAAAGCAAGAGTAAGGGTAAGAGAGATGCAAATACAAAGATAACACCGACACATGTTATCGAAGAGGAAACCGAAGAACTCGGCGAAAACCTCTCTGCCGCCCTCCAAGTGGTGAAATGATCCACTAAAGAATAAAGTCGGGATACACGAATAGCAATAGACCCTCCAAGCCTAATCTACCTAATGCACCTAAGCCCTCCAAGTTTCTTGCTCCAACAAGGTTAAACCTAACCGTGTCTTCTTTAGTTTTCCGAATCCCGCAATAAGCCCATTGCATCAACCAAATGAATTGGTTATCTCCAAACTGCTTCCCAAGCACCAAATTGCCTCCTCACTGATATGGGTATGGTGAGAAAAGGATTTGGCTAATGAACCTCTCAAAGGTATGCCAATGGAGAGGGTGAGAGTAGAGGAATTTGGAGAATCAAATGTCTAAGATTGTGGATGAGTCAATCTTGGTTTTCTCTAGGGTTTCTCTTTTAAAATTCTCACTGGAATCTCTCTACATTTTGTGGGTAAAAGGGTATTTATAGTAGGGTATGCGAGGAATGTGAAAAGTCATTTTTCTACAAAATAGGGCATTCTGGCGACTCACTCGCGACTGGGATGAGTCGCGAGTTTGAGTCGCGAGTTAATTGCCAGGCCAGACTGTACTTTTTTCCTGTAGTACTCTAGCTGTCATGACCCTTTAGCTTCCTGCATGCTTCACACGACGAGTCGCCAGTCGCGAGTCACTCGTGAGATTTAGTCGCGAGAATACTCTTTGAGTGTTCACACACTTGAATTCTTCACACTCTCTCACACACAACCCTTACATAATTCCCACCTAAATACAAGGTATCTAATTGCTGAAATACAAGAAAATTTGGCACGGAATAAAACCAACACATGATTGAATAAATTCAACGTTACACCAGGTGTATTACCTACTGATTGGGTACAAAGAGAAAAGCTAAAAAAATACGTGACCATGTTTAAAGTGGTAGATGGGAAGTTATTCAAGAGAAGTTTCCAAGGGAGGTGAATGGTATGTATTCCTGCTAAAGAAGTCAATGGCGTTCTTTCAAACCTACATGAAGGAGAGCCAGCAGGACACCAGGGTGGGAGAAAGCTATGGCAAATGGCTTTGCACCAAGGATATTACTGGCCCATAATGAAAAGGGATGCTCAAGACTTAGCAAAGAAATGTCAAGAATGCCAAAGGCGAGGGAACAAAATACACACCAGCCATTAAAGTCTTCATCCAACTATGGTTTCATATCCATTCCACAACAGGGGGCTGGACTTTATAGGACCTATAAACCCCCCCCCCCCTCTGAATGATGTACATGGATACTGGTAGTCACTGAGCTATTTACCAAATGGATAGAAGCTATGGCTATGAAGAAGGCAACAGGTAGCTCAGTGGCTAATTTCTTGAGGGAGAATATAATATGTCGTTTTGGGGTACCCAACAAAATTATTTTTGATAATGGCACACCATTCTTGAATAAGGATGTGTGCCATTTAACAGACTGGAATTCCGTTTCTTACACGACATCTACACCTTATTATCCCAAAGGAAATGGTCAAGCTGAGGCCTCTAACAAAATATTGCTGAAGATATTGGGAAAAATGACTAAGGAGAATGGAAAGGGGTGAAAGGAGGAGCTGCCTACAGCTTTGTGGGCTCATAGAACAGCCAAATCATAAGCTACAGGAGCTTCACCCTTTTTTTCTAGTCTATGGCACAGAGGCTGTTATCCCAATAGATTTAGTAAAGCCAGCGGTAAAACTGGCAGAGATTGCAAGAATACCCAGAGAAAACACTTTGGAAATTATGGAGGAAATGCATGATAATGCTACCTCTCATAATTGCCTTTACTAGGCTAACATGAAGGCTAGGCATAAAGGTTAAGTTAGAGAAAGAAAGTTTCAAGTGGGAGAACTTGTTTGGAAAGCTGCCCCGCATGTACAAGGAGTTGTTGGAGCTGTTAAACATAATTTTTCTCCAAAATAGGAAGGACTATACATAGTAATAGAAGCACATTCAACAGGACATTATTGGCTAAAGGATCAAACAGGTATAAAGGCATATAGCCCCATTAGCGGAGCTCACCTTAAGAAGTATCATGCTTAATCTTGTAAAAATATTTTTTTGTGGCCATCATGTCAAACTGATTTTGTGTCTTACAAAACTCATACTATTATAAACAAAGACTTATATGTAGCTATTTCATATGCTATTGTTCATAATGCGCATGCAAAGTCTAAATAGTTTGGCAAAATAAGGCATGGTAAAGTTTATAGTACAACCCCATGGCCTTTCAAGACCAAAAAATATTACAACTTGAAAATTAGAGAATGTTTGTGAGAAAACTAAAATTTTCAAGAGAGAAGTCTGGATCGCTCAGAGCTCCTAGCTCGCCTTCTAACTTCTCAATCTCTTTCTTCAAAGAATTATGTTCTGCGGTGACACCTTCTAATTGAGCTTGAAGGGCAAAACTTGCTTCTTGTTGGGATGTTAATTCCACCTGAAGTCTTTTGATAGATTCCTGGAGCTGAGTGATTGAAGTGACATGCACCTGTAATGCTGATTCTGCTTCCTTTACTTTGTTGATACATGAGTTCTCCTTAACTCTTAATTCACGAAGTGAAGAAAAGGAAGAATGAATAGAGGATCCTATCTTCTTTAAGTCCCTTAATGCAGTGACACGGCTTTTTAACCAGCCAACATTGACACTTAGGCTCTCAGCCTCACTTAGTGTGGAAAGGAAATTGTCAAGGGAGAGAGCTAGACAATCCTCTTTATCCTTTGACTATAGTTGGGATATGATAGACCCAATTTTCTGTAAGAGAAAGCCCCTAAGTGACAAGGTTCATTTGCTGGTATCCCTCATGGTTTTCAAATATTTGGAGAGCAATAGAGAACAAATTGCTCTCAGATTGGGAGAAACCAATGAATGCAATGGATCAGACTCTGTCTGGGTGCTTTCACCCTCTTGTTCCTTGGAAGTAGCTTTTGTTAAGTCTTCTTTCTCTTGAGGATTTTCGGTATACACCCGATTTGAATCCTCCCTTTTAGTGTTAGATTCTATTTCTTCATTGGAAGTCATTTCTTGTACAAAAACCTCTTAGGTTGAAGAAGTGACTCTAGCTTTGGGTCGAGCTTTAGGAACAGAGCTTGTAACCTGTCAAACGTCAAAAATGGAGGAAGGAAGAAAAGTTACTTGTGTCCAGGGTTAAAAGAAGAGGTTACAAGAATTAGTCACTATAGAGAAAAGAGTGTACCTTGGACTTCTTGCTAGAAGGGGTTTTTGCATTCTTCTTTCTCTTAGTACCTAAAGGTTTGGCTTTTGGAAGGGTCTTCAAAGTCAAATCTCCCTAAAAGATAGGTGGGACATTCACTCGTTGGGCACCACTCTCCCCAAAATTCCTAACACGTTCTCTGATGTCAGACCACCATGACTTAAACCTGGGTGAAGGCAGTCCAGTTCTAGTGGGGGAAGTAAAGGGGATTTCAGGGCTTGATACTAAAATCTTGATGAGATTTTCTTTTTTAAAGGCTAGAGAAGCCACTACAGCAGGTAAGATGTCCTAGTATGCCTTGGTCAAAACCAAATTGGCGGGCAAACCTATGGGGGTTGTAGGTTTATGTTTCATACTCATCTTGAAAACGTGCTTGAAGATGAGAAGGAAAAGCACAAGTAACAAAAGAAAGTTCTTCCTCAGACCAAGGAGTATCTCTGTAACAAGAAACAGAAATACTTTCAAAGGAAGTGAACAGTGGAGGAAGTCCACCCTCCAAAGCAGAGTAAGGTCTGGCTATCCAATCAGTAGGGTCATCCAACACTTTGCTAAGGAAACTGTTTGAAGACACTGCCACTTTGTTCCAACACCAAGAGTGTGGCAAGCCTTGGGGTGATGGCAGACTGGTTTTATAGGAGCTCAACACTCTAGGGACAAGGGCATAATTCCTAAAGTGTTCCCACAACCAAATTTGTAAAAAAGCAATGGGTACAAAAGTTTCAACTTGAAATCTGCCCCAGGAGTGTTGCAAGTCAAGAGTAAAGTGATCTAGGTGAGAATACAAAGTTCCTAGAAAATAGGGGGTAAGGGGAAAGGATTGTCCTCTAGCTAGTTTAACGGCTAAAGGGAAATGTCTACTTAGAATATTTTCATGAGGATATCCCTTAAACAGATGGCAAGAAAGTAAAAGGCAATAAAGGCTTCAAGTTTATAAGAACTAGAGTTATCTTCTCCAACAACAAAGTCAGTGCCTTCCTTCAGGGAGTCTCCATTGGTTTCCTCATCCACGCCATCAACATACTCCCTCCAAAAGTATCTGATCCATCCCTAGAAGTTGGCTCTGGAACCTTTGTCCCCGCCAACACTGGTATCTTCTGGTACTTCCTCGCAAGGGGCTTTTCTTTCCTTGCTGCCTTTAAAACCGGTTTCTTTAAAGTTTTCTTCACTGCATCCTCAAGGAACTTCACAGCTTTAAACTCAGTAGGAGATAATGAAATATTGACTACTTCACCATCTCCAAATAGGGGAAGTCTCAATATCTCATATACATGTTCTAGAGATGGAGAGATTTCTTGATACCCTATGAAGAATGTATGAGTGACGGAGTTCCATCAATACAAGAGTGGGAGCAAACTTTCACTATCTTTGATGATCTCTAGATTAGAGAACACAAGAATGGTCTCCACAAGTCTCACTCTTTGCAAGATGTCCATGAAGGGAGGATGAGCTAACACTCTTCGACACCAACTTCTCCAACCTCTGGAAATCGAAGTGTGAGATTTGAAAACCACATCTATGGTGGGAGCAAAATCTCCTTTGCAAATGTCAAGCCTAGGAATATGCTTTAACTCCAGATTCATAGTTAGAAGATCATCAAGTTCCCCACATGCTGTGTAGGGAAGGCCTTCAAAACAGGGGGCTGAATCCCAATTGAGACTTTTATCAAATAGGTAATCTTCAGCTTATGATCCATTGTTCTTCTATGGAAGGATTTTCATCTCCTCGTAGAAGATGTTTGTTACCTTTTGAAGTGGAAGATTCTAAAAATTTGGCAGAACTAGATCTTAAACCACGTTTTTCACCCATGATTTGGTGTGTGAGAAGAATTCTAGGTTTCGAGTTGAAGAAGAAGATAAGGGAAAAAGAGGAAAATAAGGAAGGGAAATATTTTCTTTTCCTTTTATACTTTGAGAAGTTAATATTTTCCCTCCAAAAGAGAATAGTTCAAAAAGGGAGACATCTTTTCAAAATTAACACGTGTCAGCATAGGGAGGAAACTGAGTTCCTGACAAGGGATGACAATTGATGGTGCTAAAATCAAGAAAACTGCTTTCACAGTTAAAATGCAAAGGCGTGACCCTTCAACAACATGTATGGTTTAATTTGTTGCATTTCACATTTACCTGAAGTGCTAGCCTTCGAGTTTGACCGAGAAAGCCTTCGCCTTCTCCTATGCTTGGTGGGTGCATCCATGAATGCAGCAGTCGCTGCATCCTCAGCATCATCTTCGGCCCTCAACTGAAGTTCCTCCGAGTTCTCTTCCTCTTCGTTTCTCTAGTCAAAGGGAACAACCTCCTTGGGAATGAAAACTTGAGGAGGCAGAAGGTGAATGGAAAAAGGGAGAGGGGGTGCACATGACTTGGTGGTGGGGAAGGAGTATGGTCGTTGGAAACACTCTCGGAGGAGCTTGAAGAGTGCTTTGGGGAGTTGGAACTGGCAGAAGAAGGGTTTGACATTTTTTTCGTGGAGGTTAAGGTTTTTTGGAAGAAAAATCAGAAAGATACAAAAGGAATGAAGGTTGAAGAAGAAACATTCCCTATTTAAATCTTCAACTGCAGTTAAGTGAAGAGACGTGACATTTATGAGGAGTAATGTCTGTCTACCGAAATGCAAGAAAAGAAGAGACGCCAAAATGGCTAGAAACACTCTTTTGAGCCACGTGTCCATTTTCGAACGTCACAAGGCATGATTACTGGAGTGTTAATGCCTGAATCAATGTGACTGTTAAAGGCCTTTGCCATTAGCCATTGACAGTTAGGGGGCTAATGTAAATAACACCACTAAGGCATGGGAGAATGCATAAGTGGTTGAATCTGGAATTTACACGTGGAACAGTTGTGAGAAAAGGGAGAGGAAGATTTGGCTAAGAGATTTTGTCTTGGTCTGTGCTAAAGGCGTGATTGCCTTAGGAAGAAAGTGAGATTTACACCTGACACAGTACTCAAGCACTCACCAAAAAGGGATATAGTGACTTTCCAAGGTCAGAGGCTATGAGGACACCCCTTATTGGTTGAATGCACAATGAGTCACCTCAGAGACACGTGTACCAATCACAGTACTCCTAATGTCCCTCTCAATGTCCAAGACTTGTCTCCCAAGCAGTAGCAAAGCTACCTACCTACGAATCCCAGTGCCACGTTAGCGCATTTCTTATCCTCTAGTCAGAAGATAATATCACAGTTATGAAAAGGTCTAAAAGAGAAAATGATGACTTGACACCTGTCCATTTACTTAGCCATATTCCTCAGAGTATAAGAAGAACATGCAGCTGTGCTAGTAGGGCAAGAACCCAAGTAGATATTTTGAGATGAAAGTAGAGAGTTGGTAGGGAAAAAAGACAACCTGATTGTAAATTGATCTCTTTTCACACATAATATAAGTTGAGCAGGGCAAGAATGTTACATTCTTGCTCAAACCGTGGTTTTTTATCCCTTCTCTAGGGTTTTCCACGTACATCCTGTGTTACTTTAGTAATCAGTTTCTTCTTCTTGTTTACATGTGCGCCTTTTTCATGTCCTATCATCACTTTCTTTCTTTCTTGTTTGAGTGTCTTGTCAAAGCTTACATCTTTTCGAGCTTTCCCGTGTAGATGTACTGTTAGATAACTTATTTCACTTTTCTATATAAGCTCAAATCTAACTTGCACGTATAGATACTAAAAAACTTGTTTGACAACCCAAAATGGATAGAAAACAAAAACTATTCTCAAAACTCAATTTGTAAAGAAAACTGAAAAATGCGAAAAACTGTTTTCAGTTTCTAATTTTCAAAAGTCAATGAAAACACGCATTTAATTTAATGAATCTGTCTCATTTAATGAGTTAGCATTAGAGTTCAAATTCTAGTAATAACATATTTTAGTATTTTTCTAGTAACAACATATTTTTCTATTTTTCTTTTTTATTTTTTTCCTTCAAAAAACTATCTTTTTAATTTCAACTAACCAAACATGTTTTTTTTTTTTTTTTTTTTTTTTTTTTTTTTTTTTTCAAAAATATAAGAAAATTGTTTTTTCTTTATATTCCCAAAAACAAGTTTTTGAAAATAGAAAACAAAAACTGTTACCAAACAAGTTTTTGGAAACAAACTTACCTACTCTAATATTCGATATGCCTCTACTTCAAAAAAAAAAAAAAAAAAAAAACTTACCTACTCGTGTCTGATGTGAATTATTTTTTTGTAATGGTTTTAAAGGTTTGAAATTTCTCATTATCTTAATACAATTGAAACATTTGCAAAGTTTTTGTAATTTTGGAATTGAGATGATTTTCTTCTTGTAGCCAATGACAGATTTGTTAATTTTGAACTTTATATATATTTTTGGTGTTAGAACTTGGAACTTGTAAGTTTGAAATTTGAAGTTTGTCATTTATTCTTGTATTTGTAATTTGGTACTAAGTAGTTAGTGCATTTTATGAGTAATTTGTGTCAATTTTACTTCCCTTTTTTTTTTTTTTTATGATTCTTTAATATATATTATTATTACTGATGATTTTTCATTATGTTCTTAACGGAAAGTAGAATCTTCCAATTCTTCCATTGAGATTTCACTATGTGAGATCTCAATCCAACTACCTTGCTTGTCACATGTTTCTGGTTAGATAGAACTCTTTGGGTGAATTTGGGGTTTAGGTTAGGATTAGACGGATGTTGGGGCTAGGTAGGTGTACTTGAAGGATTGAAGCTAAAGAACATTGTTCTTGGTCTAGGTATATTTGAGATGAGATGACATAAAGATGAAGGGTTATGGACATGTATACATTAAGTAACAGAAGTACAAGAGGTGAAAAGAGTTAGTGGCAAGAGGTGAAAAGAGTTAGTGGCAATACGAAAAGTTTTGTGCCTATGGAAGAGAGGAAAGTTCTAAATGGTGAATCCAAAAAAATATAGAGTTATTATCTTTTAAATTTTAATTAGTCATTATCTATCGCTAATGTGGTATTTGAAGGAAGACTTGAAATGGTAAATCCAAAAAAATAAGGAGTCATTTATCTTTTAATTTTAATTAGTATTTATCTCTAAAAACTTGAGTATAAAATAATATATATTATTTGACTTGGATGATTAAATTGAGAGTATTTTGAGAAAGGATCTCATGTTCAGAAAAGTCCACCGAGGGACCCTGTTCCTAAATCCGAACCCTTTAGGCTTTAGAACTGTTACTTTTCCGTCCGTGATAAATCAAAATCATGTTTAGTGCTTTGCTAATGTTCTCTTGATGGCACTTATGACCTGTTTGGATGGAAGGGAGAAGGAGGGGGAGTGGAGGGGAGTAGAGTAGTGTTGGCTAAAAATAAGCTAATTTGTGCTAAATCTACTCTATTCTACTTTATTCCCCCTCCTTCTCTCTCAATCCAAACGGATCATAAAGTAATGACTATTTACCTGATCTTTCTAAAGTTTCTCGGATTTCATTATTTGTCCAACGTCATTTATTTTAATCCACATCTCTAACGGTGTACAAGGTTGATATTATGGACTTTAGGAAACGACATTTCTACTAATATATATTGTTCTGTATTGTAATCATTCTTTTGAATTGACTATAAAGTCTATAATGGTGGCTCTTTCTTGTCTTGGGAATGGTTATTTTCAGCTAACTTACCATAAAGCATGGCAGCATTATATATTAGGCTCATGTAATATTGTACATGGAGGAATAGACCTAAGACTGGCTTCCTCCTGGCTTCCTCTTAGACCTAAAATTCATTCTTTGTATTTTCCTGGAGTTGGAAATGCAAATACAATTAGATGATTTCTAGCTAGGTTCATTTAATTCTATCTGTGCGTTGGTGGTACAGTTTTCCATTATATCATGACTAACTGATGTCCTACGCAATGCTCGTGTATGCTATAAACTTATTTTGAAATATATTTTTATTACTATTATAATATTTCAGGAATAAAAAAAAAAATGTAAAATTTTAAGATTAATGTAATTTAGAATATAAAAATGTTGTAATATTGTTTGCGTAAATTGACAAATATTTAATTCTTTTTTTAACTTAACAACATAATTATTTTCTTTATATTCTTGATTGTATGTTAGATTTATTTTCTAAGAATGCATCACCTGTTTTAACCATGGACTACTAAGATTAGAAGACTAAAATGACAATTTACAAAACTTGAGAGAGAGAGAGAGAGGGAACGAGCATATTACCATTAGGGGGCCAAAGTATAAACGATTTATATTTTTTAATGCAAACAAGTATTAATTTAGTATTTTCACAATATCAACAACAAAAATGCTAAAATTGCCACTAATCAATCAATATATATTATATATAAAAGCAAAGATCTCATGTGAAAAAGTATGAGGTTCTGCCAAGTGACACAATGTATGCATTCTTTTCATTTAGTCTTCCACCTCACCTAAATTTAGCATTTATATCAAACTATTAAATAATGGCAAATGCATTTATTTCAATGTATTAATAAAATTCAAAGAATTTGTATACATTCATACATTTACATGCTTTGAATAGATACGGATGGATCTAAAAAGTCATGGGAAATGTAGGAATTAAGAAAACTTTTCAATTTTCTGCATAAGACTAAATTCTGCATAAGAAAACTAAAGTTTTCAATTAAGAAAACTTTTAATGAATTGGGTTATTTGTCTCCACATTGGTCCAATATAAATCCCCATTTCCATTGGACTTAAAAATTAAACTTCTATAATTTTTCTCACAATATCTTTGTTTTTTTTTTCTGAGAGGTATGTTAATTTTCAAAATATTATGTTCATCTTAAATATTTTGTTTAGATTTTATATATACATTTTTACTTATGTAGTATTGTAATGTATTTAGGCTTATTTTTTCATATTATGTGCCAATTTATATTTTTGGTTTTCCGTATGATGCATATACTTGGTAAGGATATGTTTTTGGTTGCTTTTAGTTCAATTAAAATTTGGAGGTTAAATTGTGATATTATTGCATCACTATAGCTTTTTTTATTTTTTTTGGTTGTATCATGGAATTCTAGAAGTTGTTATAGCTAATTGATATATAAATCATAAATCATACAAGAAATACACCTAAGAACCAACAGGTTTGTAGGTGACAATGTGAAATGTAATCTAGTGACATTTCTTGGTTGCATAAATTAGAGGAATTTCCCCCCCAATGTATTTAGTTTGAATTTAGTTTTAGTAGAAAATTTCATAGATTAAGTGTGGCTAACAATAATAGCATTCATAAAATCAATGGGTCATAAATAATTTCTTACACGCGGGATATCGGCTAGTTTTATTAAAAGTTTACAGACTAATGTGACAATAAACTGAATGTGATTAGTGTCACATCAATACATAATAAATATAAAAAAATAACAATTTTATTACAAAATATTTACAAACTAATTTACCAATGAATGTGATCGGTAACACATCAACAATATAATAAATAAATTTATTAATTACTAATTTGTTGTGTTTTAACATTGATACATCAATTTGTAATGCTTATGTAATCAAATTTATAATAGCATTGAGTCATCATTCTAAACAAATTCCTTTGGCCTATCAATAAAAAGACCCAATATATATATATATATATATAATTCTTTGCATTTTTCTTTTTAAAAATATCAAACAATATAGCTAGGTTTCCCATAATTTACCATTCAAATATAAGTCATAACTCAAAGTACAATAATGACTTAGTTTCCTCTCACATAATAATATTTCTTACTAATTAAATTTAGTGTAATCCATTATTCATGTTTTCACATGAGAATGATATATATATATATATATATATATATAATATTTATGTGAATGAATGAGTTATAATTCCCATAAATTTTGAGTAAGACATGTGAACTTATAATACACATCTTGCAACAAGACCAAACATGCATAATAATATAATATTTATATTGATATATCAAACTGATGTACATATAAATAGATGCATATTTGAGAAGGTTTGAGCAAAAAAAAGAAAAAGGTTTTTTTTTTTTTTTTTGGTAGTTTTGGGCCAAGTTATTAAGGCAGAGATAGCTTAAGCCATGCGAAGATTCAGTTGACATGTTGAATCCTCAAGAGGACAAGTCAAATGTAAATTTAATTGCACCAATTTGTGACTTTTACTAACTCCAAATGGCTTGAATTTTCTTTTTGGAGTTCCAAATTGTCACGGATGAGTCGTTTGGTGGAAAAGTCCAGAAATAGTTGTGCTCTAAGTATGCAAGTTGTTTGCTTGCTTATATGTAATCGAGCTATAAGTTTTGAAAGTAAGACTTTTAACAATTTTTTTTTTATGGTGGATTTTCTCTCGGTGTAGTTTACCTCGGAGTAGTTTTTCTTCTGAAGAAATTCTTCAAAAGATTTTATATTTTTTCACCAAATACTGTGTCTTTTAATATTTGCTTTTATCGTTATATGGATTGTGGTGATATGTATGTTTGATTTACAATTGAGAACTCTAGACTGTTTTTAATGATCTTGTACGTGCTTTGATAATCAAATTTGAAATGTAAAATAGTTCGCAGTCAAAACTGATTTTTTTTTAATAAAAAATAAAATTTCTGTTTAACATATTTTGAACCACAAAAAAAAAAAAAAAAAAAAAAAAAAAAAAAAAAAAAAAAAAAAAAACACATCTTTTTTTTTTGAGAAGAAAAAAAATAGCACTTCTTTTTTCTATAAGAAGCGGATAAAGTTGGGATTAACATGTGTGTAACTTAAAATATATAAATACTAAATATACCAACTGCGAGGAGAGCTCTATGTAAAGGTAATAGTTTTTCTTTTTTTGTTGCTCAATTATGTAAAGGTAATAGTTAGTCATCATTTGGCTGATATTTTAATGAAAATTATATAACATTTATGGCTCGGCCGACGTGTGTCGGTCGTTTGATTTTCCGACTTGAAATTCTATAAAAAGAAAAAAAAAAAAAAAAAAAAACCTAGTACGCTCTCATTGCCTTCTCACTTGAAAAACCTATTACGTCTTTTTTTTATTTGAAAAAATCAAATTGAAAAAGAAGAAAGTGGTGGAAAGCGACGGAACCGCGGATTTATATGAAGGAATTATCTGTAGTATTAATTTGACAGGAAAATGAGAGTCAACTGAACTAATTCTAATTGAACTAATGACAGTATTAATTATGATTACTTATAAGTAATCATAATTCCAACTTCCATCCTAAGGACCTAAACTATGCACTAGATTACACTTTGCACCATAAATTATCTAACTGCACACTTTGCACCCTAAACTATCACACTTATCATACTTTGCACCCGGTGTTATTTTTGTTGTGATATTTAACAGAATCTTGCTGCATGTGACAAGCACATGCGTTTTGCTTAGGTGGAACAAAGTTAAAAAACTGAAACACCCTTCTTCAAAATCAATTAAAATAAAACCCAAATTTTTCCGCATCTCCCTCTATCTCACGTGTCTGCCATCCTCTTCCCCAGATTCATAAAATACAATCTAATGCTTTTTAATTCCATCACTGACGAAGTGGTATAAAAGAAGTTAAAATAGTAAATCCTAAATGGCACGGTAGACAGGCACTGTGCCTCATTAGTCGTGCTCACCTTCAATTCATAGAGCTTCCCATTGCGAGATGCATCACCACCAGCTAGAGTTGCGGAAAAACTGATGTATTTGTGGCCAATTTACTAGTTGTTGTACAGACTAGTCTCCCCTTACCAGGGATTTCTAATTATTTTAATAACTAGAAAGCTATAGATAGTATAAGAAAAACCAGGAAGGTGGATGGGGTACAGTGAATGAATTCTGTTATGGAATTAGAGAGGTAAATTTAAATATTTTGAAAATGAATCTAGGAAAGAGGATGGCAGACACGTGAGAGAGGGGGAGATGTGGAAAAATTTGGGTTTTGTTTTAATTGATTTTGAAAAAGGGTGTTTTAGTTTTTTAACTTTGTTCTACCTAAGCAAGAAGCATGTGCTTGTCACATGCAGCAAAATTCTGTTAAATATAACAGCAAAAATAACACCGGAGTGCAAAGTGTGATAATTGTGATAGTTTAGGGTACAAAGTGTGCAGTCAGATAGTTTATGGTGCAAAGTGTAATCTAGTACATAATTTAGGGTAGTAAAATGTAATTTCCCCAAGATATTGAGAGCTTTTCCAGTGAAGTGAAAATGACATGTACCTGCTTTCTCTATCATAACCCAAATCACGAGTTTTTGTCTCAGAAACTACCAAGAAAATGCTAAGCTCTGGCGAGCTTATCTATATCACACTACAATGCCTATTTAACTGTTTATACACTCAAACTTTCCACAACCAAAATTGTATTTTTCTCCTCACCATTGTCTTCCCTGGGACCCTGACACTGACAGAGACAGCTATATTTGATTTCTCCACAACTGTTGCAAACTCTATTAATTAAATAAGAAAATTTAAATGAATTGATTTGATATTATTTTGTAAAACAAAGGTAATCAAACTCTAATCATATCTTATTATAATTATTAGTGATAGCTTTTCCAATTCTCCTAGACTCATTACCTTTTTTTTCCCTCTATTTAAGTTTACACATCTTTTAGAGCAATGGCATAAGACTTGTGTCCATTAACTTTCTCTAACTTTTTATATATAATTTGAAGGGTCGCCTATCTATCATTAAAAAATAAAATGTAAAAGGAAATTTAAATATAGAAAGGGAAAATATGAGGGTATTTTCTTCAAACCCTTCGGAATTTATGAACCTACCTGTGTCACTCCTTTCTTACCTTATCTCCTTCGACCAAATGTCACAGATAGTATATCAAAGATTGTTTTTACTTGGTTAAGACTTAGAGATCGTGATGTAGAATGGAAAGCATGATAGATGCTAGATCTTATTTTAACTTTAATGAAACCTTTTAAGTCCAGCTGTTACTTGAATCCACCTGAAAAGAGAGAAATCCACAGAAATTTTATTAATGAAATTCTCAACTTCGGTTTTTATGTGGTTCTTATGGATCTCATATGAGAGGCTATGCAGGTGAAGTAAAAAACGCAGCGAAGGAAAAAATCCAAAACCAAGTTGTGCTATTTGAACTTATGTGTGGCCCATCAAGAAGTCTGGAATACAAAAAAATTAAGAGATAATGACATGTGAGGAGAAGATTGTTAGATACAAATGCGTGTGTGGAAGTCCCATATGAAAAAAAAAACCTAGAGAGATATAGCATTATTTGACCATAACACAGTCTCAAACTTTTGGGTTAAATTGTTACTGTATGTTATGTTAAGGCCTCCTTTGGAGTCTCCCAACTATTATCCCCCAAGAGAGCTTTACAGCAAGGAATTACATAAAAACTTGCAAATCTAAAATATTCTCATTCACAACATTTCTCTTGAATATTATTGCAAAGCTTCTAGATTATCAACATTCATTTATGAGACAAAGTTTATTACTCAAATGCAAAATTGTCCTGTCACTCAAAATCACTCTAAAATAGTTTGTTGTAGGGTTGTAACAAAAACTAAAATATACGTTCTCCAGCATAATATAGCTTCCTATATTAGCATTGCCACTTTGAAGTGACAGAAAGACCTTGAATTTCATTTCAGACATGCTTGTCTTCACCAGAGCAATGCAAGAAGCTAATCTCTTGAATGTCAGGTACCAACGGATCTTTTGATGATACATATCAGAACCATAATACATTTGAATAATGTTGTTAGGCCATAGGCAAAGAAATTGAAAGTTTACTAGGATGTACTAATGCTTATGGCTTTAATTCAAAAATGTTACCGGCCTTCCATGATTGAAACAGTTGCATCACTCACAGAACAAATTTCTGCCCTGCTATTATCTGTTATTGCCTTCATCACACTTTTCACATTCAAGAAAGCAGGTTGTTTAGGATAAGGTAGAGCTGTGCTTTCATTGCTAAGCATTGCGACAACATCAGACATTGTAGGTCTATCCGCTGCCTTTTCTTGAACACAAAGGTGACCTATGTTTACATATTTCAATGCCACACGGATACATCATCAAGTAGTGGATCCACCAAGTCCGATCCCCTGTCACTTGTCCATAACTCCCATGCCTTAAATATTGGGGAAAGAAAAAAAATAAATGTTGTGCAATAATATAGTGAAGTTTCAAATTACTAATAACAAAGAGAACAAATAAATCAGTAAGTACATTCACAAAGAACATGTGGAGTTACATGGTAGGCATGCATGATACCTATGTTCACAAGCGGCAACAAGGAGAAAACTTCACTATGAATGTGGGAAGATTCCAATATTGGCATAAACGCTCTCTTAAGAAATTTAAAGTCCAAATATACCCAAAGAACATTCTCTATTAAGCATCAGCACACAATAAGATACCTGATTACAACACGCACGTAGAAATACTAGTTAAAAGGTTGAATATATGTTCAGCACATGGTTTACACAAGGGAACCTGGAACCCCTTGCGTAAGTCGAATTTAGCTAAAGGTTTGCCAACTTTCAAGTGACACAATTGAAGCTACAAGCCACATCAACAAATCTCCATCTTAGCTTGAGTTGGATCACTTGGATCAAGTTATACAAGCAAAAAGCCTCTATTGCCTCGACTAAAGCCCTCAAGGGTAACAAAGATCTTGGAATAATTACATAATAAAATCTAGAGTTTAATATTATTTAAGTTTAGAACTTTGAGTTTAGGTTCATAAATGTTCAGAGTATAATTTTAAATTTTTTTATAATTTGGGGTCCATTTAACAACTAAAACTTATTTCATATGAATGCTAAATGAAATTCTGACTATGAAATAATTATAACAATAACTGATTCATGTGAAAAACCTTTCAAAGAAAAACACAAATAAATTAATATATTATTATTGTGTGGGTTTTTTTTGCATGAAAATACTATATTCATAAGGATCTGAAATATTGTGCACGTGTGTGTATCAAGGGGGGGGGGGGGGGGGAGTGAGATGGGGGGTTTGTTGAAACTTGAAAATATTAATAAATAAATAAAAAGCAGCAATTGTTAATAAGAAGCAAAAAGTAAATTGAACTTTTGCACCAAAAAAAAAAAAGTGGTAAATAGGATACTCACATTTCCAAGAAGATGGAAAGAATTGGTTTGATAAAACCTAGTGTTCTTTCTACCACTCACAATCTCTAACAATAAAACACCAAAACTAAAAACATCCGACTTAATGGAAAAGAGGCCTTCCAAAGCATATTCAGGAGACATATAACCACTGAAACCATAATCAAGTTAAAATATTAGTAGTCATGTTTTGTCTCTCAATCTGTTTGAGCACATATCATGTTGGTTTGTACTTACTGAGTGCCAACGATTCTATTTGTATTTGCTTGTGATTCGTTTCCTCCAAATATTCTTGCCATTCCAAAATCTAATATCTTCAGATTCATTTCGCTATCTAGCAAAATGTTGCTAGCCTTTAAATCTCTATGAATAATCCGCAACCTAGAATATTGATGAAGGTAAAGAAGCCCTTGTGCAACACCTTCAATAACTCGAATCCGTGTTTGCCAATCTAAAATCTTGCATTTTTCTGGATCTATTCTACAATCATGAGAAATTAGTTGTACACAATTAAAATATCATATGCAAAGATCGACCATGAAATCAATCACAATTATATATATATATATTTATATATATAACATTACTAACCAAAAATGAAGAAGTCCAAACTTTTATTTGGCATTTACTCATATATTAGTATCTTTTCATCTCGTTCAATGCAGTAGCCCAAAAGTCTAACAAGATTGTTGTGTTGGAGCTTGGCTATGAGCATAGCTTAAATTTTTTAACTCCTCCCATCCTTGGCCCGATCTTCTTGAAAGCCTTTTCACAGCTACCAAATCCCCTCTTAGTAATATTCCCTAAAATTGTTTTCCTTAAACTTAGTTTTGTGGCCACCATGAAGAAATATACAGAGTAGGGATTATAATAGATGCAGTGGCAAACTGGCAATGCCTGTTTGTTCTCGTTAACATGGCAAGTATAAAGTTGATAAGAGTTAAACCTTTGTATACATTCCTCATCCTAAGCATTGCGTTTACGGATAATCATTCCTTGTTAACAAGTCCAAAACCACCCTCTCCAAGTTTATTTGCATTTGAGAAATTATCAGCTGCAGCAGAAACACTAGCAAAACTGAATAACGGCATTTTGACTTCCTTTTTCCTGATATCTCCACGCTTATTTTCTTCCAGCTACTCCGAATTTTCAGACTTTATGGTCATGCCCAAATCTAACTGTACCAAATCTGTTAGGACATATGTGGATATTTTTAGAGACATATGTTATGTAAATTAGCTAATCATTTGACAAAACGCACTTTACTTGTGATTAGGTAGATCTAGGATGGATTTAGTACTTCAAGGAATAAGAGTTCAAGTCTAGTATTGAAGCCATGCAAATCTGTCCAAGAAACAAGTGAAGAAGTGCTGTTCATTAAAATTCGACAGATAGCTCGATAGATACATATCCATCGAGGTTTAATGAGGAACCTTGACAGAAGATGTATCTGTCGAGAATTACGAAATTCAGATTTTCAGATCTGTTTTCACGCATATCCCAGTATATTTGTGTAGGGTTTCTTTTCTCACAACCGACATATATAAGGATTATTTTAAGGGCCGTCAAAGGTGATGCAAAGTGATGCAACTCAATGCAAATTGATTGTGCATGCAAATTGTGACCAAAGACAGAATTTGCCCTAGTTCATCATATTCCTTATAGAAGCTGCTTCGTCTTTGCATCAAGGGTTTTGTAACCAAAGAGCTTCTTGATCTTCATCGTTTGGATGAACTGAAGAACTTTGCAGCCAACATCTTCCTAAAGTTGGTGTGTTAGTCACATACTTGGATCCGTGCATCGATTGGTTAGTCACGTACTGGGAGCTGTGCATTGAAAGGAGAGATTGTCACTACATCACAAGTCCAATTGGGTATTGGGGTAAGGGTTCAACTGTAGGTTGGTATTAGGTACTGGGATTGCTTTTACTTGTAACCGCTTGTTTTGATAATAGTGGATTCGGGAGTGGTGACCTTAAATTCACCCGGTGGGGTTTTGCCTCAGTGGTTTTCCCCATTCGTAAACAAATCACCTGTGTCAAATTTATTTTCTGCTGCAATTAGCTTAGTTGGTGATTTGTTTGTGCTACCACGTTTATTGCATGTAATTGAATCTAATTAATTCACTTGGCTAATTAATTGATTAATTTACCAAAGGGGTCAATACATTCTTGGTAGGGATGGCAATTTTTGCCCGACCCGCGGGTACCCGGCCCGGCCCGACCCTAATGGACCGGGTTTTACCCGGTCCGATTAGGAATAGGGTCGGGTATGGGTTTTAAAAAAAAAACCCGAAGCGGGTCCGGGTCGGGTTCGGATTTTATCAAAAAAATCCGAGACCCGACCCGAGACCCGGCCCGGTTAAAAACCCGGCACCTATAATTACAAAAATACCTTCTATATATATATATATATATATATATTCCTATATTCCTATATTTTAGTTATGATTTTGTTGATTAATGATTAAATGGTTATCTTAGCTAGGTAATTTATTGATTTAAAATCTTAGTTATGATTTATTGAATTATGATTATGATATTAGTTACGGTTTATTGATTTATAGATTTATAATTAACAGTTGATTTATTGATTTATGATTAGTAGCCTATGATTTGGACTGATTTGGCATTTGGGCCACGTTATCTAGGCTTGAATGTAGGCAAAAATAAATTTGGGCTTAAATTTTTTTTTTTTTTTGGTTGGGCCACGAATTGGGCCCAATCCCTAAACGGGGCCCGCGGGGCCCATGGGGCCCGGCTGGGGCGGGTCCGGGCTCCGAAAAAAAACCCGGTAGCCTAAACGGGCCGGGTCCGGGCCACGGGTCTTGCCCCGTGGGTCGGGTCCGGGTATGAAAAAACCCGGCCCGAACCCGACCCGTTGCCATTCCTAATTCTTGGCCTATCAAGTAGTATTAGAGCGGGCACATTTTGATTAGGGTTAATCTTTGCTGTGTGATCCATTGACCCCCGTTGTCATGGAAACTCTTGATTGTTTTGATTTGCATGATCTTGTGTTGAATGATGATGATGATATTCAAGATGCCTATTGCAAGCTTTATAATTTTTGTATGAAATCTCTTGAATGTTCTACAAAATTAAAAGCTAATTTTAAAAAGGTCAAACTTGAAAGAGATGAAATGATTGCAAAATTGGATGAAGCTAATAATTTGAATGAAAAATTTAAAAATCAAATTTCATCTTAGGTGGACAAAATTAAAAGTTTGGAAGAGCAACTAGTTGAATTTAAAACTGAAGTTGAAAAATTAACTAGTGACAAACTTGTTGTTGAGCCTAACTTAAAAGAAAAAGATTTTTATATTCCTCCATTTAAAAGGAAAAATGAAGAGTTGAAGGCTAATTTTGCTAGGATAGACAAAGGTAAAATATCTTATATTAACGCTGAAGTTTCTAAACATATGTCTAAAACTCCTCCTAGGTTGAATAAAAATTATGTTTTTGTCCCCACTTGTCATCATTGTCATATTGTTGGTCATATTAGGCCAAATTGTCCTAAGTTAAGGTCTCTGTCAACCCCCAAGGTTAGACCTCCTTCTAGGAAGTCGAGTAGTTCTAAAACTACTCATGTTTGTCACCATTGTGGTGCTTCAAGTCACACTCGTCCTAATTGTTTCTAGTTGTTTCCTCATAAGCGAGTGTCCAATAGGTCTCATCCTTTGTCTAAAGGCTCTGTACCTATTCTTGGTGAGTTATTAAAAACTTTGAGTTTTTTAACTCAATTTCAGGGGAATTCTAATTCATCTATGTCCTTTAGTAGTCATACTAGGACACGTGCATTTTCATCTTCACGGCCAAAGACTCGTGCTATGTGAGTGATAAAAGATCCTAAGACTTAATTGTCTTTCTGTTTGTCCTTTGGTTTAATTCTTTCTATCTAGAGTAGGACTCTCTTGCTTGATTTCTTGTGCTTTTGGAATCATACTTTCATGCATTTGCATCTAGTTTTATGCTTTGCTTTGTTTAATATGTTTTTGTTTGTTTGTTTGTTTTTAGTCTTTGCTTTATTTTGTTTTCATAAAAATAAAAAAATTTGAAAAATCAGAAAAATACAAAAACAGTGTGTGTTTGTCTACATTGGTACTTGTGTACCTTGGATGGCCATTGAAAAAAAGTTTTCTAAACTTTGTATCTTTTGTAACTTAGATGAGCATCTTAATGCACAACTAAGCAAGTGAGCTTTGTGGCTCGTGTTTGTGATGAGTTCAATTAAGTAATCTCTTGTACTTAACACTCATATCACTCTTTTTGATGGAAATGACTAAAAAATCCTAAGAGAAAGGCATAAATAACTATCTCACCACTAAAGCCCGCCAATCATGAATAACATCTGTATGCTTCGGCATAGCAAAATTGTGATGTTTAAAGCTTAATATAATTGGGTATTTCTTTTCTTTCTCTTATATTCCTAGGCATGATATGCTCAAAAGAAAAAATATGCAAAGAAAAACGAAAGCAAAAAGAATAAAAAATGCTTTTAAATATGGTTGCAAGCGTGTTTCTAGGAGATGTGGGAGTTACAGGATGTACTTCGAAGGTGATAGTCCCCATCAAGCAGTTATTATTGTGTGTGAGTTAAATTGATTTTCTCATATCTCAAATCGTCATAACATGAGACATTCATGCACTCTTGCAATGTTTTCACACACAATACGCAAAATTCTTAGCTACTTTTGCTACATGTGTAGGTACAATGTGATTTGACCATCACAAGGAATACATGTGTTAATGTATACTCACTAAACTGTCTTGACTTGTTTTTGAAATATAAAATTGGTTAGACTTATTTAGTGTGTGTGTGTGTGTGTGTGTGTGTGTGTTTTGGATCTATAAATGCTTTGCATTTTCTTGTAGAGAGATGTTTTTGAAAGTTTAATATGTTGATTGGATCTTTGTTTGAGTAGCTTGCTTGTTTGCATTCATTTCTATGTGTTTTTCCTCTCTTTGAAAAACTGCTTTTTATCAAGCTCGACAGCTTCTCGACAGATCCTCGACAGCTTTCTATCTATCGAGCCCCTTGAACTTCCTTTCTCGACAGATCTTATTGCAATTTTGATCCATTGAGCTTTCTGAAATTTGTCTCGATAGCTTCTTGAAAACTTCTCGATCCATCGAGAAAGTTTCTGTCTAGCCGATAGATTCTCGACAGAATCTCAATCCATCGAGGTGATTTTGCCGTCGACAGATTTTCGACAGCACCTCGACAGATTCACATCTGTCGAGATTTAGTGCTCGACAGATCCTTGATCCATCGAGATGCGATTTCTATTTAAGGGTCAGTGCAAAAATCAGATTCATTCTTTCACTTCTCTCTCGATAGATTTTCTTTCTCTCTTCTTCCAAACACCTTTCCCTCACTCCAAACATCTTACCTACTTGGATTTCGGCCTAGATCTTGCTTTTCTCCTCTGGTAAGGGTCCTTAATCCTTTTTTTATCATTCATTTCCCGGATTAGACCTAGGTTTTTTGGGTTTTCTTTGAATTTTTGGGGTTTTTGAAAATTTTGAGTTTCTTTGTGAAAGTTTTGGGTTGGGTGTTGTTTATTTGATAATATATGATCATGCATTGCATTCCATTAGCATTTTTACAATGTTTCATGCATTTAGATGTGTGTTTGATTGTTGAAAATTTGTGTGCTGCTAGGTTTAGATTGGGTTGAACCCATGATGCAATTTCTTTTAGCACGTCACATGTTCATGCATTTTTCATGCATACGTACCCTTTTTATTCTTTATATCTGTTATGGGTTGTGATTATGTTTCTTGTCTCTCTCTCTCTTTCTCGGATAGACTACGCATGGCACCTAAGCGCAAATCTACTCTGGTTCGGAATCCTCTTCATTCCGGATCATCTTCTTCTGATCTTCCCCCTACTCACTTTCGGTTCCATGATGAGAAGGCCCATCAGGACTTCTTGGAGAACTTTTCTAAACGTGGCGTTCATCTGGAATGCCATGTAATTCTGTCGGATTTTGCCGACACTCCTCTACCCGATGTCATCTACAATCGGGAATGGGAATCTCTATGTGAGATACCCTTGAGGTGTCCCATTGTGATCGTACATGAGTTTTACTTCAATATGCACGGTATCGATACCTTTATACCTCAGTTTGCTACGTATATTCGAGGTACACATATCGTAGTCACTCTGGATCTTGTATCCGAGATACTACACATTCTGAGAGTAGTGCATCTTGATTACGCCACTTGTCAGTGTCTGAGGACTGTGTCTAAAGACGAGGTTCTGTCTCTCTTCTATGAGACACCATCCATATGGGGTGACCGCCAAAACACCCCATGCTCGGGCTTTGCAAAAGGTCCGAGATTCCTTACCATGATGATGACATTCGTTCTTCATCCATTGTCTCACTATAACTCTATCACCGAGCCTCGTGCTCGATTTTTGCTATCCCTCTTAGAGGACCTCTCTATAGACTTCCCTTCTCACTTTATCTCTTTTATCATAGATGTTTATAAAGATTCAGCGACTCGTGATAAGCTCATCTTTCCTTCAGCTATCACGCGAATCCTTCGCCATCTTTCTATCCCTTTTCCTGATTCTCCTCTCTATACCATTATGGGTGCCATTAGCGCAGCTTCTGTTTGATGGAGCGAGGCCTAGCTTCGACCAAAGCGGCCGTGGATTGAGACAATGACTCCTTCAGCCCCTTCCATTCCATCCACTTCCGCTCCTTCTTCTTTGGCGGGTGGTGTGACTTTTAAGGCAGTCATGGAGCAGTTTCAACGCATGGATACTCGCCTTGATACACTCACTACTGAGTTGTATCAGGTGAACACCTTTGTCAGTCGTATCGCACTACGACAGGCTCGCATGGGTGGCTTCACCGCTTCTCCTACTCCTTCACCTTCTCCGGAGGCTTCCGAGGATGAGGATGCTGCTGATGGTGATGATGATGATGATGAGGATGAGGATGCTAACTCTTCCGGTGTTGAGGAGATGACGACCTCTCAGTAACTTACCCTTTGTCATTCGTGACAAAAAGGGGGAGTAGTTTTGGGATGAGAGTAGTCATGTATTTAAGGGGAGAGTTAGCATAGGACATTTTTTATAGGGGGAATGTTTATATTTTTGAGGGATGTAGTGAGGATTATGTGTACATTTCTTTTCTTTCTTTAGTTACATTATCCTTTTGTATGTCGGTCTTGTGACCATTTATTGATAACATACATTGTACTTATTTCTCATTTATATATGATGATGTATATTATTATTCACCTATCTTTCCATGTGTTGTTTCTTTTCTTTCTTTATACGCATGTTTCTTTATTGTATGCAATCCTTTATTTCTGTTTCATAATAAGATGCCTTGATGAGTTTTGTTTAAAGTGTTTCCAAAAGACAGGTTGTCAAAATCTATCATGCCATGAACTCTCTTCTTGCAAAGTTTTTCAAGAGTTTGTGTTAGGATTAGATTTTATTGTATTTAACAAGTGATTATGAGTTTAGTGATTTATGACTTCTCTCATACTTTATTTGTTTGTTGTGGTTTTGTTACAAATTGCCAAAGAGGGAGATTGTTAGGATATATGTGGATATTGTTAGAGACATATGTTATGTAAATTGGCTAATCCTTTGACAAAACATACTTTACATGTAATTGGGTAGATTTAAGATGAGTTTAGTACTTCAAGGAACAAGAGTTCAAGTCTAGTATTGAAGCCATTCAAATCTATCCAAAAAACAAGTGAAGAAGTGTTGTTCATTAAAACTCGACAGATAGCTTGACAAATACATATCCATCAAGGTTTAATGAGGAAGCTCGACAGAAGATGTATCTGTCGAGAATTACAAAATTCAGATTTCTATATTTGTTTTCATGCATATCCAAGTGTATTTATGTAGAGTTTGTTTTCTCACAACCCTAGACATATATAAGGATTATTTTAAGGGCTGTAAAAGGTGATGCAAAGTGATACAACTCAATGCGAATTGATTGTGTATGAAAATTGTGACCGGAGACAGAATTTGCCTTAGTTCATCATATTCCTTGTAGAAGCTACTGCGTCTTTGCGTCAAGGGTTTTGTAACCAATGAGCTTCTTGATCTTCATCGTTTGGATGAACTGAAGAACTTTGCAGCCAACATCTTCCTAAAGTTGGTGTGTTAGTCACGTACTTAGATCCGTGCATCGATTGGTTAATCACGTACTGGGAGCCGTGCATTGAAAGGAGAGATTGTCACTACATCACAAGTTCAATTGGGTATTGGGGTAAGGGTTCAACTGTAGGTTGATATTAGGTACTGGGATTCCTTTTACTTGTAACCGCTTGTTTTGATAATAGTGGATTCTAGGGGAGTGGTGACCTTAAATTCACCCGGTGGGGTTTTGCCTCGGTGGTTTTCCCCATTCGTAAGCAAATCACCTGTGTCAAATTTATTTTCCGCTGCATTTAACTTAGTTGGTGATTTATTTGTGCTACCACGTTTATTGCATGTAATTGAATCTAGTTAATTCACTTGGCTAATTAATTGATTAATTTACCAAATGGGTCAATACATTCTTGGCCTATCAAAATCCTCACATGAACAGTGAACAATTACAACACATATATTTATGGCAATAATTAAGGATTTACATTTTGATTGCTTAAATAGCCGTATCAGCAATTCTTTTCTCACCCTTGCTTGTCATTCTGAGTTTTCTCCATAGACAATAGACAAAGAGGCTCAACATAAGCGTTGCAAGAGGCAGAGATATAGCCAGTATGGCGACTAATTGCTTAGCTCGTACAAGCATTACTCCTTCAGTTGCGCCAGGCGTTTCTGCTGGGCTAGATTCATTCCTTGAGATTGGGACTGTCAAAGAAAATCAGAGAAATAAATAAAACTTAACACTTGTTTGCAATGAATTTAATTGTCCTTACCTTAGGTTACCTAATTAAATTTTAAGAGTACATTTTCTAAGTTTTTGTGATTTATTGGTCAATAAAATTAAAATTAATTGAGAAAGCTAATGTAGTGCACCCAAGATAGTGTACTTAAGTTTTACCTTTAGTTTCATAACATGATCAATTCCCACTTGCCCAAAATCCTCTCAATTTAACAAAACAAATGAGTTTTTCATCTCTTCACTTTTCTATTCTCTCAATTTAACCATAAACCCATCACCAAATGAATAATTATTTTATCATGTCAGCTTGTGTTGATAATTAATCTTTACTTAAAAGAAAGAAAAAAAAGGCTCATAGAATTGCATCGTATATCCCACTAATTTGGACTCCTAATCCAGTAGGAATACAATTTAAAGAACAAAAACAATAAAAAACAAAAAACAAAAAACAAAACAAAAAATTATGATAGCATATACCAAACGAAATCACATTATCTAATTTTAATCATCTTCATTTGGTACCTCAAATATGGCCCACTGGCACAGAGTTACAATCCCACACATTAAAAAAGACCATCAAATCTTGTCCCAAAAAAAAAAAAAAAAAAAAAAAGACCATCAAAATTAAATGTGGATTTTCTTATTAGGTGCAATGCGGTTAATCTCAAATCTTTGATCTCGGAGAGGAAAGAAAAAATCCTTGTGGGCCCAAAATGATTGTGCTGGTACGAATACCACAAGCCCAAAGTAGTCGAGCCGAGCAACCACGTCAAAAGTCGACGGCCGAACCTCAAACATGGCCACAGGCACAGAGTTACTTTATCCTGCCTACCTTGAAATCAGCCACTTTCACAATCCCATTCCCACACATTCAGACTCAGGTTCTGAACACTAACATGAAATTTTTTGTGGTCAGTTAAAATAAATATGAATTTAATTATTTATTTATTGCTAGCATCAATCTTATCCATTTGTCTCTAATGGAGAGGATCCATTCAGATTTTTTTTTCATAAATCTAAAAGAATTAACATTTAAATTTGTTTAATTAATCTAGCTTTTTCTTTTAGTGCTCGATAAAGAACTTGATATTTCTTTACAGGAGCAAAGCCTTTTGCAGTCCCACTCTAATCATACTAATCCTGTGATAAAAAGTTGTAAGCTAGCGATTGTAGTAGCCAAACTAATTAAAGCTAATTCTGTCTTCTTTCTTGCATTCAAGTCCTATTTATGGATGATAGCCTGTTTCAATTAAGTACTTGGATAGTAACAAAACCACTTAAGGTGGATGGTAACAGCTTCTGTTCGTTCTTCTCTTTCAAGGAGTGGAGATAGTCTAAATTCGTAGTATTGTACTTCATAAATATATTTCTTTTGGGAAAAACGTAGACACATTTTCTTAAATGCTACTATAGCTTAATTTCTTAACTGATTCAATCACGTAGTTGCATTGACCAATGATCTACTTGGTTGAATTTATTCACTTTATAGGAGGATAACATTGTTTATATTGCATTAGTCAATATAACTATGCGCTTGAATTTAATTTGAAAACCTTAATCATGATTTCCAAGTTTTTCAGGCTAAAATAATATTGCTATTATTTTTATTCCAAAAAATGGCATCTGCCTGGGCCTTGGCCTTTTTTGAGTGTAGGCTTTTAGAAGTGGCCCTAAAAACAGAAGAAGAAGAAGAGGAGGTATATAATGAAAGCAGGAGAAACAGGAAGAAGAAGCTTTAAATACTTGACAAACATCAACATGGCAATGAGCCATTGACTAATGGTAAATTTTGGTTTCTCAAGTTCAATAATATTATTGTTTATTTAAAACATGCTTAGGTAACAAGATAAACAATTGACGTATGATCAACAAAGTCTAAATTGTCACCGAGCTTCCAAAATTGAGTCTGTCACGTCATTTAAAGAACAAATTTCTAGATTTCTCTTAGATGAACCCAAATCCTCCATACCTCTGGCAAATGAAAACGCTGGTTTTTTTGGTGAAGGTAGAAGTGCAGGTTCCTTGTTAAACATCAAGATCACATCTAATATGGTAGGCCTATCAGCTGCATTTTCTTGGATGCAAAGGAGTGCTATGTTTATGTAACTCAAAAGGACATTTGCAAGAGGAGTATCTCCAAGGATTGGATCCATCAACTCCAACGACCTATTACTTTTCCACAAATCCCACGCCTGAAGAAAATTTAGCACCAAAACTAAAAGTAAGTGCCATTCATGATGCTCTTAGCATAGTATACATCACAAATAAGAAGAATTGCAAATTGAATTAAAGGAGCATTAGAAATGATCTTGGGTAAAATACCGAAAAGTAGCTACATAAGTTTAGAGGAAACTTAATTTGACACTGGTATATAACTTTTAAATCAACAATACTGACTCAGAATATAATCCTTTGAAAGGTCAAACTAAAGATGGCATAATTCACACACACGGACTCAAATGGTCAAACGCGAACACATTTTCTAAGCTTTTGTTAACTTAAAAGTAAAAGGGTCCATTACTCACATATCCAATAAGATTGATAGAGTCACTCTGATAGAAACTAGTATTCTTCTTGCCACTCAAGATCTCTAACAATAATACTCCAAAACTAAAGACGTTAGATTTAATTGAGAAGAGGCCTTCCATGGCATATTCCGGGGACATATAGCCACTGTATTTCATTGTTAAACAAACTAATTAGTAACTTCATTGTGTACATTGTATTTATTATTGATATTTGCCATAGAGCATACATACTTATGGATTATACTTACTAAGTCCCCACAATTCGGTTGGTTGCTTGTGACCTAATTCCACAAAAAATTCTTGCCAATCCAAAATCTGATATTTTAGGATTCATATCTTTATCCAGCAAGATGTTGCTGGCCTTCAAATCTTTGTGAATGATTTATAACCTGGAATACTGATGGAGGTAAAGAAGCCCTTGAACAATCCCTTCAATGATGTGAGTTCCGGTTGCCCAATCTATTATCCTGTGTCTAATTGGATCTATCTCAATATCACATACAGATAGTCAGATAGAAGACAGGAAAGAATTGGCAAGCATTATGTGTATGATACCCTAGTTACAACCAGATTTTGAACTTTGAACAAGCATAATGTAAGCAGATGACTTTGAAAGTAGTTAAGATTGTGTAAAACTACATACCCAAAAGGAAGTAATCTAAGCTTTTATTAGGCAAATATTCATATATCAAAATCTTTTCATCTCTTTCAATGCAACAGCCAAGCAATTTCACAAGATTCTTGTGTTGGAGTTTGGCTATAAGCATTGCCTCATTTTTTAGCTCTTCCCATCCTTGTCCAGATTTTCTTGAAAGTCTTTTTATTGCTACTAATTGTCCATTCAGTAAGGATCCCCAAAAATAATTCTTTTAACTTAGTTTTTTATTAAACCTTGGGAAGAATCCACATCAAACAATTATTATAGGTTGGATCCTAGTGTTGGAGGTATTAGGCTTACAATATAATTAGGCCTCGCCCGTGTATACCTAATACCTCTTAACACCCAGCATCAGTTTCATGCAAGTATTAGGGATTCAACATTTGTGTTAAAGGTTAGATTGTGGAAAGTTATATATTACTTTATAATTTCTCTTCTAAGATCAATGTGGTTAGTTATTGAAACTTACTTTGTAAACAGGTCCAAAACCACCCTCTCCAAGCTTATTTAAGGCATTGAAGTAATTAGTAGCAGTAGATACGCTAGAAAAACTAAAGAGTGGAAGCTCCATTTCCTTATTTCTACCTTTCCTAGTCCTCTTCTTGTTGATTATTCCTCGTTGTGTAGCCCTGTTGCTGAAATCAAATACTATCAAGTCCTCCCCTGCTTGATCAAGAAGATAGTCCCAATTACTCTAACCTGTGTGGTCCTGTTTCTCAAATCAAATTGTAACAAGTCCTCCCTAACTTGATCATGAAGATGGTGGTCCTGTTTCTCAAATCAAATTATAACAAGTGCTCCCCTACTTGATCATGAAGATGGTTCCTCTATTCTAATCCTAAAATGATTCATAAAAGCTGGCATGGCTCAACTAATAACTAGGATTTGTTGCATGGTTACAGAGGAATATATGCATCTAATTTCAAAAGCATTTAATTGTTTTGTTGAAATTCTTAAAGAGTTTATATGCAGGCAGCGGGAAGTCAATCTTAGTTTTATTTTATTTTTAATTATATTATAAGTTTTAGGGGCAATTTGGATTGCAAGCTTTTTATAGAACTAAAGGGATTTTCTCATGAAATCTCACGAGATGAAAAGATGGGGTTTCTCTCTAAAAGCATTGAGTTTGTTCCTCTCTAACTGTTGGGCTTTGTGGAGCCAAGTTATGTTTGATCTGGTTGACGATCTGACCTGACCCGAATAATGTTGATGTAGTTTTTTAAGAGACTGAAAAAATGTACTGCCGCACTTTGTATTTTTCCCTGATAATAGTGAAATCCTTGCAACTCCGTGGACGTAGGCAAATTGTCGAACCACGTAAATACTGTCTTGTGCGTGTGATTATTTTTCTTTGGCGTGTGTTTTCTCTATTTTTTTGTTTCTCACAGGTTGGGAATTTCATGTTAATTCCCTTCAACTAGTATCAGAGTCTAGGTTAGGTTTGAGTGGGAGCAATGGCAGAGGAAGCAGGAAAGGCGTTTGGAATAGAAAAGTTCGATGGCACAGACTTTGGATTCTAGAGGATGCAAATCGAAGATTATCTTTATGGGAAGTAGTTGCATCTGCCGCTTCTAGGGGAAAAACTTGAGACTATGAAGGCTGAGGAATGGGCTCTTCTTGACAGACAGGTACTGGAGTTATCAGGTTAACTCTGTCTAGGTCTGTTGCACACAATGTTGTAAAAGAGAAGACCACAGCAGATTTGATGAAGGCTTTGTCTGGTATGTATGAAAAGCCGTCAGCAAATAACAAGGTGCATCTGATGAAGAAACTGTTCAATTTGAAGATGGCAGAGAATGCATCAGTAGCACAACATCTGAACGAATTTAACACTATCACAAATCAATTGTCGTTTGTAGAAATTGATTTTGATGATGAGATTCGTGCACTGATCGTTTTGGCTTCTTTGCCAAACAGTTGGGAGGCAATGAAGATGACAGTAAGCAATTCTACAGGAAAGGAAAAGCTGAAGTACAATGACATACGAGATTTAATTCTGGCTGAGGAGATTCGCAGAAGAGATGCAGGTGAAACCTCAGGATCTAATTCTGCCCTAAACCTTGAGACAAAAGGCAGAGGTAATGACAGAAATTCAAACCGAAGCAGATCAAAATCCAGAAATTCTAAACGGAACAGAAGTAAATCTAGATCAGGCCAACAAGTACAATGCTGGAACTGTGAGAAAACAGGTCACTTTAGGAGGCAATGCAAAAGTCCTAAGAAGAAGAATGAAGATGATTCTGCTAATGCTGTAACAGAAGAGGTACATGATGCATTACTTCTTGCAGTAGACAGTCCACTTGATGATTGGGTTTTGGACTTAGGAGCTTCGTTTCATACTACTCCACATCGAGAAATCATACAAAACTATGCTACAGGTGATTTTGGTAAGGTGTATTTGGCTGATGGTATAGCCTTGGATGTTGTGGGTATGGGAGACATCCGTATATTGTTGCCCAATGGGTCTGTTTGGTTACTGGAGAAGGTTCGACATATTCCTGACCTGAGGAGGAATTTGATTTTTGTTGGACAACTTGATGATGAAGGGCATGCAATACTATTTGTTGGTGGTACTTGGAAGGTTACAAAGGGAGCCAGAGTATTGGCTCATGGAAAGAAGACTGGTACTCTATATATGACCTCAAGTCCAAGAGACACAATTGCAATTGCTGAAGCAAGTACTGATACAAGCCTATGGCACCGCAGACTTGGTCACATGAGTGAGAAAGGGATGAAGATGCTGCTATCAAGAGGAAAACTACTAGAATTAAAGTCCTTTGATTTTGACATGTGTGAAAGCTGCATCTTAGGAAAGCAGAAAAAATGTGAGCTTCTTGAAAACTGGCAAGACACCGAAGGCTGAAAAATTGGAGTTAGTATACACTGATTTGTGGGGGCCTTCTCCGGTTGCGTCCCTTGGAGGTTCAAGGTACTACATCACTTTCATTGATGACTCAAGCAGAAAGGTATGAGTTTATTTTCTGAAAAATAAATCTGATGTATTTGAAACTTTTAAGAATTAGTGGAAGGCCATGGTTAAGACAGAAACAGGTTTGAAGGTAAAATGTTTGAGGTCAGATAATGAAGGAGAGTACATAGATGGAGGGTTCAGTGAGTATTGTGCTGCACAAGGAATTAGGATGGAGAAGACCATTCTTGGGACACCACAGCAGAATGGTGTGGCTGAATGCATGAACAGAACTCTTAATGAGCGTGCTAGGAGTATGAGGTTGCATGCTGGACTACCAAAAACTTTCTGGGCTGATGCTGTTAGCATTGCAGCTTACCTGATAAACCGAGGTCCATCAGTTCCCATGGAGTTCAGACTTCCTGAAGAGGTTTGGAGCGGTAAAGAGGTAAAGTTTTCACATTTAAAAGTTTTTGGTTGTGTTTCTTATGTTCATATTGATTATGATGCTTGTAGTAAACTTGATGCAAAGTCTATAATATGTTTTTTCATTGGCTATAGTGATGAGAAATTTGGCTATAGGTTTTAGGATGAACAAAACAAGAAAATCATCAGAAGTAGAAATGTGATATTTAATGAATAGGTTATGTACAAGAATAGGTCAACTATAGTGTCAGATGTTACAAAGATAGATCAAAAGAAATATGAGTTTGTCAACTTAGATGAATTGACTGAAAGTGTTGTCCAGAAAAGGGGTGAAGAAGATAAGGAGAATGTAGATTCACAGGTAGATCAGAGTACACCTATAGCTGAAGTCCGTAAATCTTCCAAGACCATTAGACCTCCACAGCGTTATTCACTCACTCTAAATTATCTCCTATTGACTGATGGTGGTGAGCCAAAGTGTTATGAAGAAGCCTTGCAGGATGAAAATTCAAGCAAGTGGGAGTTAGCCATGAAGGATGAGATGGATTCCTTGTTAGGGAATCAGACATGGGAATTGACTGAATTGCCAGTAGGAAAGAAGGCTTTGCACAACAAGTGGGTATACAGAATAAAGAATGAACATGATGGTAGCAAGCATTACAAGGCCAGATTAGTTGTCAAAGGGTTCCAGCAGAAGAAGGGCATTGACTACACAGAAATATTTTCTCCAGTTGTGAAGATGTCAACAATCAGACTGGAACTGGGAATGGTGGCTGCAGAAAATTTACATCTTGAGCAGTTAGATGTGAAGACGGCATTCCTTCATGGTGACTTAGAGGAAGACATTTACATGATTCAGCCAGAAGGGTTCATTACTCAGGGACAAGATAATCTAGTCTGCAAACTGAGAAAGAGCTTGTATGGCCTAAAACAAGCTCCAAGACAGTGGTACAAGAAATTTGACAGTTTTATGCATAGAATTGGGTTCAAGAGATGTGAAGCTGATCACTGTTACTATGTTAAGTTCTTTGGCAATTCTTACATCATTTTATTGTTGTATGTGGATGATATGCTCATTGTAGGGTCTAGCATTGAGGAGATTAATAATCTAAAGAATCAATTGTCAAAACAATTTGCAATGTAGGATTTGGGAGCTGCAAAGCAAATCCTTAGTATGAGAATCATTAGAGATAAGGCTAATGGTACATTGAAACTTTCACAGTCAGAGTATGTGAAGAAAGTTCTCAGCAGGTTCAATATGAATGAAGCTAAACTAGTGAGCACACCTTTGGGTAGTCATTTCAAACTAAGCAAAGAACAGTCACCGAAGACAGAAGAAGAAAGGGACCATATGAGCAAGGTGCCCTATGCCTCAGCTATTGGCAGATTGATGTATGCTATGGTGTGTACAAGGCTAGACATTGCACATGCAGTGGGAGTTGTGAGCAGATTCATGAGTAGGCCTGGAAAGTAGCATTGGGAGGCAGTTAAGTCGATTCTGAGATATCTGAGGGGTTCATCAGATACATGTCTCTGCTTCACAGGTGCAAGTTTGAAACTGTAGGGTTATGTAGATGCTGATTTTGCTGGTGATATTGATAGTAGAAAGAGTACTATTGGGTTTGTTTTTACTCTGGGTGGTACAGCTATATCCTGAGCTTCAAATCTACAAAAGATTGTTACTTTGTCTACTACAGAAGTTGAGTATGTTGCAGCAACTGAAGCTGGAAAGGAGATGATTTGGCTACATGGCTTCTTAGATGAATTAGGTAAGAAGCAGGAGATGGGCATTTTACACAGTGACAGTCAGAGTGCAATCTTTCTTGCTAAAAATTCGGCTTTTTATTCAAAGTCGAAGCATATATAGACAAAATACCACTTTATTCATTACCTTGTTGAAGATAAGCTGGTAATACTTGAGAAGATTTGTGGATCTAAGAACCCGGCAAACATGTTGACTAAGGGTGTCACTATTGAAAAGCTAAAGCTGTGTGCAGCTTTAGTTGGTCTTCTAGCTTAAGGACAGGAGGATGAGTTGCAGGGATGAGGGATTGCTTTTAGAGGATTGCGGTTGATGTTGGTGATTGAACTAGTCTCCAAGTGGGAGATTTGTTGGGCTTTGTGGAGCCTAGTTATGTTTGATCTGGTTGACGACCCGACCCGACCCGAATAATGTTGCTGTAGTTTTTTGAGAGACTGAATAACTGTATTGCCATACTTTGTATTTTTCCCTGATAATAGTGAAATCTCTGCAACTCCGTGGACCTAGGCAAATTGCCGAACCACGTAAATACTGTCTTGTGCGTGTGGTTATTTTTCTTTGGCATGTGTTTTCTCTATTTTTTTGTTTCTCACAAGTTGGGAATTTCGTGTTAATTCCCTTCTCTAACCTCACTAAATATTGTGCGTAAGTGGGTGTTACATGTAGGGTTAGAATTCTAATCATAATAGGATTCAGATTTCGTTTCTACCATTCTTACTCAAGCGAGCGTTAGGGTGGTCAATTAGCGGGCTTTAATGAGCACCTTGAGCCTGCATGTATTTACTTGCTCGAATGAGCCTCTTTAGTCCGCAATACTTTGAACAACCACAAGTACATTAATTAATCAAGAGATTTACCAACACTCATATTTGCTTGTTATGCTTTAAATTTATCTTTTAGATTGGAATTAGACTCCATCGTATATGCGTCATTACATTAATGAAAGTAAGTTTCCTTCCAATGTTTTACTTCTCATGCAATTAGTTAATTGTAGTCTTGAGTTTATTTTCTTCGCAACTATGAATACTTCAAAGTAGAATAGAGCATACTGACTTAGCCTTGAAAATGCTTGTTTTAAGTTCTTCACTTAGTCCTAGTTATCGTATTGAAAATAACTTAGCCCTCGAGGATAGAATGAAATGTAGCCTCTAAGTGTAAAATTTTCATCAAATAAACACACTTGCTGCAAGTACTACAAGTGATTCAATTTTGCACAAAATCCTGGTCTAGTGACACAGTTTGACTTGCGTAATTCTTTAAAAAACTGGTCTAGTGACAGTTTGACTCTCCCAATAAAAAATTAAATGGCTATACATCACAGCTTTTCTTGTTCAACTATCTTATTAGTTGCTCTATACGTTTATAGAAGTTAGATCAAAGAACCTTGGTAAAATGACTTTGCGTAATATTACCTCTGAAGTTTGACCTTTTCCAAATGCAGTAGGGAATCTAGAGTACCCCAAAAAGTACGGCAATGACAGCCACAACTATCACTACCACCTTCATATTTTGCTTGTTTTTCACCTCTTTTTCTATTGAATTTGCTACAGAAAAGCAAAAATATTTTAGTAATGCAATAAAACAGATGGGAAAAAAGATTTTAGCATCGAGGGCATATCAAAATAGGAATAAAAGAGCAACAAAGAGTATGGGCACATACCTTGCTTTGAAGCAGGCATTCGAATATATACATCCTGACTGTGATCTGCCAACGCCATCCGTCTAATATCAGGTAAATCTCCAAGCCACGTGACACAGCCTCTTCCTGAACCTCTAATATCTGAGTTTGCATAAGCCGTACAGGAACAGTTGTTCAAACATTTGACTCTGCATTCGTTAAGATCCATACTTTCGTTCAACCAAGAATACGTGGTAGCTGGCATTTTGAGTCCAGCAAATTTAACAAACCCAATTTTATCTTTATCCTGGCAGCTCAATTGCGTACTTCGTACACATCCCCTAGACCACTCTTCCGGGTCCCCTGTTTCTAGTGACACAGGCTTGGATCCTTCTACACATTGACAGATAGGTGACTCACTAATGATTCAATTTCCATACGCACCACATAAATTATAAGTGTCACATTTGTCATTCGGAAAATTTAAGAACATGCTCCATTCTTTTTTTTCTTCAACCCACATGTACTGCATATACTGTGATTGGTTCAAAACTACTCTTGTGATTGCAGAATTTTGAGTCATGTCGAACATGAAGTATACCTCATCCTTGTTGGAGACAAACTTGAAGTTGTAAAGCGGGGTGTCCTTTAACACTGTCATACCACTGAAAGAATTGCCATTCCATGGGCCGGACCGGAAGTACTTCTGGGAGCCTTTCTTCATGACTAATTCAGGGTAATTATGAAGTTCAATCCCCCAACTCATTTCTCCAGGAGAGGGGTCATCTAGACTCTTCCATTCAGTTCGACGCCTTTCCAGACCAGTCCTTAAGTCCCATCCAAGCTTCATCACTGGCAGCCAAGTATCAGAAGGATAGTCAATGCTTTGCCACAAAAAATTGTCTTCATTCTCTTCTCTTAATACTAGATTTCCTGAATCTAAAAGCTGTACTATTGGATTCCTGGTCTCTTTTATTGAATTTGCCGACCAAGCAACAGTCGTATTCTGGCTGAGAAGAACAAGACTACCTGAACTGTTTACCATCAACACGCCAGACGAGTCTGGGATTGGGTTGAGCCAGTTTGTTACCCAAACAAGGGTTCTACCCGGGATATTGTCTATGAAACATGGGTGCGTTTTCGGATTTGGGTGCGGATACGGGTGCGAGACTCGGCAATTTTTGAAAAAATAAGGTGTGAGTGCGGAGATTAAAAAATTATTAAAAAATTATTAATTTATTTTTCTATATATTCTAAGCATACTTTTTCACATTATATAAATATATACCGAATTTAAGAGTAATAGTAGATAATAACTAAAACATGATGTTCATAAATTAAATACAACCCAAAAGTTTGAAACTAAAACTTCCATGATGTTTGGAAATTAGAATACAGGGAGGGAGGCAGAGAGCAAAGAGAGGCAGAGAGTAGGGAGGCAGTGAGAAGAGAATGAGAGTTTTTTTTTTTTTTTTTTTTTTTTTTTTTTTTTTTTTTTTTTTTTTTAAGATGTTCAAGTTCAAATGGTGTGTTTTGCATTTATTTTTTTCTTAAAAATTTTTATTTGAATTTCGGCCTGATTCAAAGCCGGTATCGGCTGGTACGACTTGAATCGGTTGGTTTCGGCCGGCCGATATGATTCAATTCGATCCAAATCAGCCCGATTTGGCCCAAGTCAGCACGTATCTGGAAACGAAAAAACAAAAAATCCGACGCGGCACCGATGCGCGGGCAGCAGCGTCGCCCACCGCACCCCTGTAGCTGCATTGGTGCTTTCTAGGATATTGTTGTACCAAATTCCCAAGTAACGGTTATTGGAATTGCCTGGACTGAAGAACCCTAGGACAAAGCCTCCATCTATAGAGACAAAGGTTGTGTTCTCAATGTCCCTGAGGGATTGGGATTGAGTAATGCTGTCAAAAACATCCGAGGATACAAAGGAGAAAAGAAGCAAACTGGAACTCAAAAACACAGAAGCAAAGATGTCCATTGCTTTCTTTCCTTAGAGCTCTTAGCCAACAAGTTAAAGTTAGACCCATTATAACATAGAAGGTCACGCATTGCCTCAACCAAGTGGTGGTTCTGTCTAGCATTGACTCAAGCAAGGTCATGCATTGACTCAGTCACTTCAAAAATAACGGGCTTGTTTGAAAATTTTTCATTTTTTTTGTGAACAAGAATTTCCTGCATGGTTCCCTTTTGCAGATGTCGCATTTTTTTTTTTTTTTTTGTTGTTCACCGTGGTCCCCACTATTTATGCACAAGGATGTGAAAGGTCGACAATGGAATGGAAAGGTGAGCACCAGCATTTGGAATTAGGGTTTTGGAATTTTGTTCTTGATTTCTTAAAAAAAAAAAGTGACACTTTTTTTTTTTTTTTTACCAAGAGCCTTATAGCTCAATTTGCATATTATAGTGTTTTCAAGGGAGTCACACACGATTTTAATACACCTCCCAACTATAGAATTATTAAAAAATTAACATTTTATTTTATTGAAACGATAAAAAAAAATGTGCCTTGTCACAGATTTAAGTGGGAGCCAAATTTATTTCTTTTTGATGGGAGCTAGGCTAGTAGGAACTTCGATTCAGTGTGCAAATTGATCCAGGCCAATAGACAGAGTACATTAATTGTGGAAAAAATCTTATATCCACCCTTGCTTCTCTATAATGGAATTTGCTCCAAGGCTCTCCAGAATATACTCTCTATCTAGTTTATCTCCCAATTGGTGTAGAATACTCTTTGCATATCCCCTCTTAATTTAATTACCACCGAATTTTCCACATATAATGGTAATTAAGCTAGAGACTAATAAACTAAAGCGTCAATATTGTGAAGTACTAGTGGATTAATAATAAGCATATAAGAAAAGTGTGCTAATTTATTTCTAGTTCTAAACATCATTGCTTCCTCTGATCTAATACTAATAGGATTAATAAAAAGCTGCCATAGCTCAGTGGATAACTGATTTCTGTCATATGGTAGCAGAGGAATTTTTATGCGTTTAATTTCAAAAGCTTTTGATTGTTTTATTGAAATCCTGGAAATTTTTATCCAAGGGAAAATCTAGGATGTTATTTCAGGAGAGAGGATTATTTCCTTTCTAGCAAGACAAATTTCAAAGTTCGGTTTAAATAAACAATCAAAGAGGAAATGTAAGAAAGTTTAGATAGTTCTATATTTTAATCAAATCTATATCTATATTATATCTAAAAGTTAAAGCGTAGTATTTATTGTTGTTACGTTATTCAGGAGAGATGATTATTTCCTTTCTAGCAGGACAAATTTTAAAGTTCGGTTTAAATAAACAATCAAAGAGGAAATGTAAGAAAGTTTAGACAGTTCTATATTTTAATCAAATCTATATCTATATTATATCTAAAAGCTGAAGTGTAGTATTTATTGTTGTTACGTTCTAGTTAAGCCACATCAGCAGCCATGTCATCATCATTTTTTCCCCAATTTTTTATATAGTTTTTTATCATTTAAAGTGAATTAAAAACTCTATTATATTACAATCAAAATATCTTATTTATCTTATTTTTAACTACTCTTATTTATTATTAAATTTTCAATTCCATCTTAACTTTTCATATCCCCACTACTCTCTACCTTAACTTTATTCAACCTTTCTCATTCCATTTTAACTTTTCATATCCCCCACTACTATCTAACTTAATATCATTATTTTTCTTTCACTGTATCTTCCTTTATTTTTTACTCTTCTTATTCTTATCATCATACTATAATTTTGTCATTCTCTTTCTAATTCCAAACATAATTTTCTATTTTTTCACACACAAAAGGCTCTCTCTCTCTCTCTCTCTCTCTCTCTCTCTCTCTCTCTCTCTCTCTCTATATATATATATATTTTAGTTTTAGGTTTTTTTTTTCTTGCATCTCTACTTTAGGTTGATGAACTTTTGTATTCTTTCGAATTCTCCTTTGAGGTGATAAGATTTAGTTTTGTGTTTTATGTTTTTATCTTTTCTATTCTCATTGATTGTTAAATGTTATCCTATTGCGTTATAAAAATAGTACATAAAATAATGTTATTTTATTACATAGCATAACTAAAATAATTTGGTGTTTATCGCTATACATTTTAATTTTACTATTTTTTCTTCCCATCCTATTTTATTCAACATTTAAATTCAGAAATATTCTCTATATCATTAAATTATTTATATTTTGTCTCTTTTTTTAAAATTAAATGTATAATATTTTATTTAAATTCAATAAATAAAAATTGTTCTTATTTGTGTTGAATCCAATACATTGAAACATTGAACCTAAATCCAAACTCAATTTAACAAATAAAAAATGCAACAAATAAGCCTATTCAAATTGGTGTTAGATATGCATCTTTGGTTCAATATGTCAAAGAAAATGATAAGATGAGGCACTGACACCCAATGATCCAACCCAATCAACCAACCCAATCAAACACCAAATCAGTGTTTATTGTTACAACAAATCGTTGGATAATATATAGTTTTGCAAATGCACTAAAAGAAATTCTACAACAAATCAACAATTCTAGCTACCATGAACTCTGTAGTTTAAGATCTGATAAACCACAGGGACCAGGGTGAGTACCACGATATTTATAGGTTGCAAATAAAAGTGTCGAATTCATGAATTATTATAAATTTATAATTTGTTATTTTGATTGTCTATCATTTATTGGAGGGCTATTCCAGCTTTCAGGCCAATGCAATGTAATGGGCCAATGGTGAAATTTGAGGGCCCAAAAGTCATTGCAAAAAAAAATGTTATAGAACTACTAATTTTATTAACAAAATAAAAGTAATTTAATGTGACAGTAAATATAATTTGTTTACATCAACAATAGGAACAAGGTGGACCGAATAGGACCAAATTAGAATGAATGAACCGAATAGGACCAAAGTGGACAAAATGGACCGAATAGGACCGAGGTAGACACACTAGACCGAAGTGGACCAAATAGGAGTAGTGTGGCTGAATAAGACCGAGGTGGACTGAATGGACTGAATAAAACCAAAGTGGACAAAATGGACCGAATCAGACCAAAGAAGACCGAATGGCCTGAATGGGACTGAAGTGGATCAAAGTGGGCAAAATGGACCGAATAGGACCAATGTAGACCGAATAGAGCCAATGTGGACTGAGTGGACCGAATTAGACCGAAGTGGACAAAATAGGACCAATGTGGACCGAATAGGGCTAATGTGGACTGAATAGACCGAATTAGACCAAAGTGGACTGAAGAAGACCGAATGGGTTGAATTGGACCAAATAGAACTTTAGTGGACCGAATGGACTAAATAGGACCGAATGGACTGAATAAGACCAAAGTAGGCAAAATGGACCGAACATGACCAAATTGGACTGAGGTGGACATATTGGACCGAAGTGGAGTAATGTAGTCTGAATAGGACTGAAGTGGATTGAAAGGACTAAATAGAACCAAAGTCGACAAAATGGATTGAATTGGCCCAAAGTAGACTGAATGGCCCGAATAGGACTAACGTGGATCAAAGTGGACAGAATGTACCGAATAGGACCAATGTGGCCTGAATAGAGCCAATGTGTACTGAGTGGACCGAATTAGGCCGAAGTGGACAAAATAGAACCAATGTGGACTAAATAGGGACAATGTGGACAGAATGGACTGAATTAGACCGAAGTGGACTGAATAAGACCGAATGGGCGGAATTGGTTTGAATAGAACTTTAGTGGACAAAATGGACTAAATAGGACCTAATGGACCAAATAGGACTGAATTAGAATGAATGGACCGAATAGGACCAAAGTAGACATAATGGACCAAACATGACCAACTTGGACCGAATAGGACTGAGGTATATATACTAGACCAAAGTGGACCAAAGTAGACAAAATGGACTGAGTCGGACCAAAGTGGACCGAATGGCATGAATAGGACTGAAGTGGATCAAAGTGGACCGAATGGCATGAATAGGACTGAAGTGGATCAAAGTGGACAGAATGGACTGAATAGGACCAATGTGGACCGAAAATAGCTAATGTGGACTGAATGGACCGAATTTGACCGAAGTGGACTGAATAAGACCGAATGGGCCAAATTGGATCAAATTGGACCAAAGAGGACAGAATGGACCAAATAGTATGGACCGAATTAAATTTTTGAATATTTATAATTTTTATTGCATTTTTAGGTTCATATTTCTAATTTCTAATGTTTATTTTAGTTTTTTTTTAACTCAAAACTAAAGATTTTAGCCCAAATATAAAAAATTCCATACTTTTCAACCCAGAAATGAAGAATATTTTTTGAGTTAAACTTGGAAAGAAAACCTACAAAAAGAATCAAGTGAAGACCCAATTGTCCATCAAAAAAAAAAGTGAAGACCTAATTAGTCTAAAATGGACTGAAGGGTGACTGAAATTGACCGAGTGGACCGAATTGGACTGAAGTAAACCTAATTGGACCGAATAGATATTTTCTAATTTTTAGGAAGAACAAATTATCTTCAAAAACTTTTAGAGAAAAAATTATACATTATATTACAATATAAAATAATTATTTATTCCCACGTATCGTGTGGGTCTGCGACTAATATAACTAAGGTTCAAAACAAGCAATTTAGACCCTAGTGAAATTCTGTGGGATGATTTAAAAATGGTGAATTAGACTGTAAATTTGGCAGATGATAGGAGTTACTAAAAATAAATAAATAAGTCAATTTGCAAGTAGGATCTTCTTAACTACAAAAGCAATAGTGGCAATGCGTACAATGTACTAACACTTTGAGAAGTTTGGGGGAGCATGGCCCCAAACCTTCCATTTGATTTCTCCCCTGATCATGGTTTTCATGCTTGTAGTCTTGTACTAAACACATTGATGTTGAGTTTCATTTTGTCAGTGAAAAAAGTTGTTCTAAATAATTTGGAAGTTTAAATTCATCCTAGCACTGATCAACTGTCTGATACTTTTACCAAGGGCTTATCTTCTCAACCTTTTATTCAATTAAAGAACCAACTGATGCTTACTTATATGCTCATTAGTTTGAGGGGAGATGTCAACATTACTGATGACACTCGCACCACTCAGCCAGTCGACACTCACCACTCAGTCAAGATTGTAGCAGTTGCAGGATTAAGATATCCAGGGTTACAGTAGGCTGCTATTAGTTGCATTGGTCAGTTAAGATATAACTGTTTAAAAACAGTTCTGTAACTAACAATTAGTTATGGATTTTTCTCCCATGTATTATATTAAAATGCGTTTATGTACCAACAGTGTACAGATCATATTATCAGTGAATAGAATCATTCTTCTTCACTTAATCCTCTCTTCATTTTTATCATTATTTTCTGCTTCTTCTAGTACTGCACTTTCTGCTTTTGTGATTTAGACCTCTGTACACTTTCAATAGGATCCATGGTTTATATGTCAATAAAATGCCAGAGAATCCCATATGCAGATGTCTTAATAATTTAGATTTTAGACAAGAACTGGCTATGATGGTCCATCCATTCCATTAAAGGAAATACAGAAAAGCTAATTAATTTTACACACCCAAGCAAGTAGCAGCTATGAACCTCCCAATTGATAGAATTTACTTCTAAAAGCAAAAAGATGCCAAAGAATCTAATCCCAAACGCACTGCTAAATATATACTAAAAAACTTTCACATATAACTTTTCAGGCAATCTAATTATGAATTTCCTATCTAGCTTCTGGCATAGTTATAGTTACTGCATTTTCTGTGCTGGATTCTCCATTTCTTGATATTGCACCTAAATTATTGGGACTTCTTTCTATGAAGAAACCAGGCTGTTTAGGCTGAGGTAGAATTGCTTCCTCATTTGTTAACATAGAAAGCACAATAGACATTATCGGCCTGTCTTCAGGGAACTTTTGAACACATAGTAAAGCAACTTGAATGCATCTCAAGATTTGAGATCTTGAATGTGAATCCTCCAAACATGTAAACGATAGTTCCAAGGCCCTGCCCTCCTTCCACAACAACCATGCCTGGAGCAATACAATACAGATACTCACATAATTCTCCAAAGAGGGGGGGGGGGGGGGGGAAGAGAGAGAGAGAGAGAAAGAGAGAATTTTCCACTTATATGTCTTAAAAGGTTATGGTGGTGATCTGGGTGAAAAAACTTTCTATTTTTCATGCAACTCACTATCTCTAACATAAGCACACCCAAGCTAAAGACATCAGATTTCACTGAAAATCTTCCATCAACTGCATACTCAGGAGACATGTAGCCGCTGTATGAAACCATCAAATAAGTTTTATTACTGTTGTTGTTGTTTTTATCGATACCTTAAATGTCAATAAGTCTTTAACTCATCACCTCACCCTTTTAGACCATATTTATCGAGGAATGAGGGGTCATTTGCGTTAGATCACATTGATGATATATTTTCTACAGTTTGAAGAAAAAAAATCTAGTTCCATTTTTATATTACTTACTATGTTCCAACAACTCTATCTGTCTTCACTTCACTTTCATCCCCTCCAAAAGTTCTAGCTAAGCCAAAGTCTGATATTTTTGGGTTTAAGTTGATATCTAATAAAATATTTCCTGCTTTCAAGTCCCTGTGGATGACTTGAAGTCTAGAGTCCTGGTGGAGATAGAGAAGTCCTCGCACAATCCCAACAATAATGTCATAACGCTTTGGCCATGCCAGAAGTGTACTTTCATTTTGTTCTGCAAGCAATTTTTGCCCTTGTTACCATGATTACATTTATGACTATTTTTAGTTCTTTTTGTGAACTTCTTTTGACAAATCAATTGGAGGATTAATAAGATACATAATAGGCAATACACTCAGGTACACAACATTTAAAAGATAGAAAGTAATTATAATACATAAAGGGTCAGGAAAATCATACCAAAAATGAAATTATTTAAGCTTTTGTTGGGCATGTACTCATAGATTAACAACTTTTCATCTCCTTGAACGCAATAGCCTAAAAGCCTAATAAGATTCCTATGTTGAAGTTTGGCAATGAGAACAACTTCATTCTTGAACTCTTCATGGCCTTGTCTTGAATACTTTGACAACCTCTTTATTGCAATATCTTGTCCATTACATAGATGTCCCTGCAAATCATCAGATAAAGATGAATACTATCCATCTCAATTTGCATATATAATATCACCATAAATTTTTTGATATGTAATTAAATTAGAATCCTTTTCACCTTATAAACAGGACCAAATCCCCCTGCCCCGATCACATTTGCTGGAGAGAATTTGTTTGTTGCTGTAGCAACTGTTGTGAAATCAAATAAAGGTACGTCTACATCTTCTTTCTTTCTTTCACCTATTGAACCATTAAGTAACCTTCTCAGGAACTGCTTTTAATTTTTAGTCCTAGTACAGTTTATCTTGCTCACAATAAAATCTAGCTTTAATATGGGCAAGGATGGATGAGTACAAATATATATTGGAAAAATGGATGAGTATACTTACAGCTTCTATTTGTTGTCTTCCAAGTTAAACGCCAAAGCAACCCCAAAGTAAGCAATCCAGAAATGATTGATACTATTAGGACAACCACCAGCCTTTCCTTCGTGTTTAATTTGCGGATTGATCCTAGATCATACAGCAATTAAGTAAAATAAATTTTTCATTTTGCTTTAAAGCTTTCTGTGTATTTTTTTTTTTTTTTTTTTTTTTTCAGTTGAGAGTGTCTGAGTGAGATTTTAGGCTTGGTAGTGTGAGATAGTTGATTCAGACAGAAACTCTCCATAGAAACTCGGTCGACTAAGATCTCATTATAGAAATTTTGCTATTTTCTTTCAAGATTGTTTCTGCAGTCACGTTAAGCCTAAACCCTACTTGTATAAAAACAATTTTCAACCCTAATCTTTTAAGAAGGAAGACAACCATAGTAGAACATAGAAAAGCCTAGAGATAGCTAATATTTGTCTTCCAACCCTCTCCCAATGAACATCCTTTAGAGGTTGAGTGTTCTAGACACAAAGATCACCTTAATTGCGTTGGAGGTGCTACTAAAACCACATAGGCTATATGAAATCTTCAAAAAGCCTTGGGAGTGACTAAGAGATCGACTTATGGTAGATGGATTGAATTGCATTATCAATGTGGTTGTGAAGCTACAAGGAAGGAGTCTGAAGTTGATAGGAAGAGCAAGGAGATTGGATATGATCATGGATGGACCTAAGATTTCAAGTTAGGAGGGCCAGAGTCCCAGAGTATATGAAAAAAAAACTCTAACATAGTATTAACAAACTATAAATACACAAAATCATTATTTTTTAATACGTTAAGATGCAATTATCTACCAACAAAGATTAAAAAAAAAAAAAAAAAAAAAAAGAAGAAGATAATATTGATTTTAAATATTAGCCTAGCTAGGATTTTTTTTTTTTGTTGAAATTTTGTAAAGTTTTTGGGTTGGATAGTTGTTAGTTAGACTAGACTAGGCTAATTGAAAAGGAGAGTCCTAAGGTTTTAGAAAAGGGGCCACCTACAAAAATGAAAAATATAACTAAAAAAAAAATCTTCGGGTCAGGGGGGCTGGGTCCCCCTTGGGTCGGTCCTTGGATATGATGTCTGTCTAGGTACTTGTACATGAAGAGCTTGTTTGGGATGTGATACAAGTTTCAACTTATTTGAAGTTTTAGCTTTTTTAGTTACTATTCATGAGTCACATTGCACTTTTTGGTACTATTTATGAGTCTCATTATACTATTTAGCTAGCTTTTATCTTTTTTTTTTTTATCTTTTTTTTTTTATAGTATTTTCAACAAAAACTTTTCAGTTTGAGCTAAATAAGTTATTCCCAAACGGACCCGAAGTCTAATAAATATAGTAGGGGTGAGCAGATAACTGCCCGACTCGACCTGAACAAACATCTTTTGGACGGGTCTAAGTCTTTTCGGATCATATATTCAGGTTTTTATTGGTTTTGGGTTGGGTTGCGGGTCATTAGTAGGCCCAAATTTTTTTTTTCGAGAACCTGATTTGAGTCTTTTGGTTCTCTCTCGTAACTCTCAAACTTCTTCCCTCTTGTGACCCTCAAACTCTCTCTTAGTGAAACCTTCTCAATCTCACTCAAGACAATCTCTCTAGTCTCAATCAATCCTTTTGGTTTAAGGTTTCGATTTTGAGTATTAGTAAAGCTGAGGCTTGATTGGGTTTTTTTGAGGGATTTGCTTCATGGGTTTTTGATATTTTGTGGCTTTCTTTCGGGAAAAAAATGATCTCTCTCTCAATCTCACTTGGACCTCTCTCAATCTCCCCAACAATAAGTTTTTTTAAAATTTTCTGTTTTGATTTTTGGTTTAGGGTTTCGATTTTGGGTATTAGTGAAGCTGTGGTTTGATTGGAATTTTTTAGGGATTTGCTTCATAGGTTTTTTATATTTTGTGATTTTTTGGGGTTTTTTAAGACTGTGATGGTAATGGTTTGTTTTAGTTTTTGAGTAATTTGGGAATTTCGGCATCTGGGTATTAGTAATTTGTTACAATTGCTTGAATTTGGGTTCTAGTGCATGTTTAAATCTAATTTTGCTATATGGGTTTTTATGTCTGAGCTGGTTTAGATTGGAATTTGGTTGTTTGGATAGTTACTCTCAATGGTTGTTGTCTATGATTTTGACGTGTTTTGATATTTAAAGCTAGATTGAGGCATTGGGTGAAATGGGTTTATATAGACGGTTTGAACCAAGGTTGTCAAAATTGGGATCTTACATAGGATCGTAGGAGGTAGGTGGGATTGTGGATTGTAGGATCGTATGATTGGATCGTGGATCGTAAGATCTTACATATTTTCAGATTTAAAGCAAAAAACACATTGATAATGACTTTGTATGTTGAATAATCATGTAAATTGTGATTTTATCCATTTAAAAAAACAAAAAACAAAGATTTGCATCATATGATGCAATTTGCATGTCATACGTACATCGCTACACCTATACTAACGAAACAAATATATTTAAGTTTTAACCCAATGTATCTAAAAAGTTCAATAAATGTTTAATTAGCAACTAAATACCAAAATATTTATCAACACATATGGAAATATTTTCCAAGTTCCAAGTTTAAAATCCAAAATAAGTTATCAAATGAAAACTAGCTAACTAAAATATGAAATTCAAAAGCAAGATGAATATTATGGTGAAGTGAACATTTAATTCTTCCCATTCTAGGGTTCTTATAACCACCGTCCTAATCATCATCATATAGTTCATTATCTATGTAGACATTGTATGTTTGTATTCTAGATCTGCAAAAGAGATCAAGATACAATTTCATACTCAACTATTCAAGTTATACCACTCGGCAACAATTATAGAGCATGCTTAAAAAAATCAATCAATTAATATACAAATACAAGCATATTAATAAAATTATATATAAGAAAAACATTTTAGTAATATTAGAACACAAATTAGTATATTGATCAAAGAAATTTAACAACATTATAGCTTAAAAGGTAGCAAAACCAATATAAATTCTTCATTTAAAAACGATGAAGCATTCCTTCATTTTGATTACAAGTGAACTCGAAAATAGAAAACATTTTCTTAGGTTAACATAATTATATATATATATATATAAAAGTCATACCATCACAACATAGAAAAATAAAAACCCTTAAAGCTTCATCAAAACCAAAAATTTATCCTAAAAAAAAAAACCAAAAACTTATGTTTTGGTAGGATCGGTAGAATCAGTAGGATCCCATATGATCCTATACGATCCTACCATTTTTACGATTCTATTGCGATTCTAAAACGTTTTGGTGAGGTGAGATCGTAAAACATTAAATGGGTTGTTTATAGATTTTGGGTTCATGATGGTTTGATATATTTTTGACATCTCTTCATATTGCTAGCTGCTGATAGAAATTGAAAGCTCGAATTTGTGTGAAAACACAAGAGCTGTTTAGACCCCCAAATTAAAATTACGGCTCGGTTGATTTTACTCTAACTTAAACTAAGTGCGGAATAGAGTAAATGCGAGCGTACAAACAATATAACTACTCTAAGCCATATTCATCAAAACACAGCAGTAAAATGAAAGCTAAAAGAGTAGGGAAGAAAAATGCAAACACAAGATAACAAGCTGATGTGTTATCAAAGAGGAAACCGAAGAACTCGGCGAAAAACCTCTCCGCCGCCCTCCAAGCGGTAAATTGATCCACTAGAGAATAAGTTGGAGTACACAAATAACAAAAGACCCTCCAATCCTAGTCTACCCCATGTACTTGAGCCCTCCAAGCTCCTGCTACCAACTGACTTAACGAAGCCTTATCTTCTCTAGCTCTCCGGATCACGCAATTCAACCCGATTGCATCCACCAAACAAATGGCTTCTTCTAATGCTTCCCAACAGCACCAAAACCTCATTTTACACTCATGATGGGTGTGGTAAGTGTTTGGGCTATCAACCTCTCAAGGATTTGGAAATGGAGAAGTAGGAGTTAAGGAAAACCACAATGGATTGTGTAGAGGATTGTGGGTATGACAATCTCTCACTCTCAAGTGTAATAACTAGGGTTTTCTCTCTAAAAAGCATTCCTCTCAATATGTGGGTAATGTGGGTATATATAGTGTGGGTAGAGATAAGGTGTATCAGATATGACAAAATAGCAAAACAGAATGTTTCACGGGTATCTCGCGAGAAGACCTTACCCGCGAGACACTCGCAAAAACCAGCTGTCACCATCTGTCATGACTCTTCGCATTCCAATCATGTGCTGAGCACATGCTTCACTTCATGGGAAGGCTACTCGCGAGCTACCCGTGAAAACTCCTTTGATCTTCAATTTGCCTTGAGTCTTCACACTCTCTCTCACACACAACCCTTACAATGAAATCCCACATATAATACATGGTACATAAGATTGAACAAAATTACAATCAAATTTGGCACAAAATTAAAGCCAACACAAAATAGTTGTAAATCACAACTTTACAGAAAATCAATGCTGTTTTATTGAGACACTTGAGAATTCTTTATTTATGGAAAAAATGGTTTTAATTTGGAAGGCTAAATCTATTTCAGCTGTTTTGATAGCGGTCCTCTATGCATTTGAAGTTTTGAATAAGGAGCCTAGATTTTTTAGTGTTAAGCTTTTCTGATATCCTTGTTTCAGCATTATGAGTTAAATAAATTTATTAGCTGTGTAATGGAAAGCGTATGAAATTCATCTATTTCTTTTCTTTTCTTTTTTTTTAATAACATTTTTAAGTTGTTAGTATTATTTTGAAGCAAAGTCTGAAACAAAGCAACTCAAAGAAGATACTGAGCACATGATGAATGCTAAGGGCAGATTTGCTCATAGATTTTGGAAGACTCTTAAGTTGCTTAAGGCCAAAAGCTAAATGAATTAAGTTGTTATCATTAATGAATTTAATGCCAAAAGATTTTCTCTTAAAAGTTAAATTTGAACTTGAATGAATTGGGTTTGGCTTATCTCCAGTACTTTTTTAACTGAAATCTATTTTTGTTTTAATGAGAGACTGTCACATCACCCACTAACTAAATAAAAAGTGGAGATTAAAACCCAGTACCACTTGTTATTATATATTTAAAACAAATGGACATATCTAGTTAAAAAAGTACTGGGGGTAAGCCAAACTTGAATGAAATTTGGCAAGTAATAATAGTGTCATAAATATTAAGATTTGTTCAAGTTTTTGAATTGGAAAGATATTTGGTAGAAAATAACCCAAAAATAGCAAAAGACCAACGGCCAAAAAAAAAAAAGAGAAAGAAAGAAAAGCTAGAAACAAACAAACCAGACTCGAAATCCATAAAACTGACCCGAAATTTTCAAAAAACATGCGGGCGGATCTATCAACCATTCGAGCGGGTTTGGTTTTTTATCAGGTCGGCTTGCAGGTGACTCTAAACCCGACCCGACCGCCACAACTTCATATTTAATTTGATGAGTTGGGCTTGGCCACAATTTTTTTTTTTTTACCTTTTGAGTTTTAACTTTAGTGAACTTATACTTTTATTTTCCAAATATTTTATCTTTGAGTTGCCCTGCTATGGAATTTTATTTTCATGAAAATCCAAAAGTATCTTGGTTTATACTTTGTCAGCCTTATGTGAGAAGTGAAGTGAGAACGGAGTGTTATAGAGGAGATAAGTGCACTTACTAAGTTCCGAAGTATGCAGGCGTATATAGATGTCTTGCCGGGGATTTTCTTCTGAGTACCCGCTATTATCATTTTCTTCACTGTACCCTCTAATATCAATCAAATCCCCAAACCAGATCAAACAGCCATTGCCTTTACCAGTAATATCTGAATTTGCATATGCTGTACAAGAACAGTTCTTCAAGCACTCTGCTTCACATTCCTTGGTGCTCATACTCTTGTTTAACCAAAACTCTAGCAAGTCAGGCAATTTCACCTGCGCAAGCTTCATGAAACCATTTTTCCTCTGGCAGTCCAACACGGTTCTCCTTACACATCCGCCAGACCAAATGAGCTGTTTCCATTCTTCTGTTGATTTGGGGATGAAACCTTCCAAACACTCGCAGATTGATGCTTTGTAACTTTTGCAAACACTATTAGAGCCACACTGCCCATAATTGTCACACAAGTCATTTGGCATTGCATTCATAATAGTCCATTCACTGCTTCCCTTCTTTAATAGAAGGCCTTGAAGAATGCCTGATTGACTCAGCGTTATCCTCGTATTATGAAACTTGTTTGTAGAATTATATATACGTCCCAACAGTTCCTTGTTCAATCCAAATACGGAAACGAAATATTGATTTACAGGGATAGGAAGACCGCTGAATCGAACTCCATTCCATAGTCCAGTGCGGTATTTTCTTGTTGATCCTCTTCTAAGAATTATTTGAGGCAACCCCCAATAATCAAATCTGTATGTAAAGTCTCCAGGAGATGCAATATCTGAGTCACTGCAAGATGTCAAAAATCGGTCTAGACCATTACCTGTGTCCTTTCCGATCATCATGCCTGGTAACCATGTGTTAAATGGGTAATCAAAGCTCTTCCACAAATAGCTTTCAGAGCTGTTCGATGTATCATTAACATCTATAAGAATAAGGTTACCAGAATCTAAAAGCTGAGCAACTGGAGTCTGAGCAGCCCTGGATGAATTCGAATACCAGATAGTGTGGTTTCTTTGGTTGAGAAGAAGTGTTCCATTGCTAGTGATGGTGAAAACTCCATTTGTATCTGTGAGTGGATTGTTTTGGTTGGCTATCCACACAAGTATCCCTGGGGTCTTCTTGTACCATATGCCCAAGTACCGGCTGTTGTTGTAGCCTGAAGAGAAGAAGCCTAGCTCAAAAACATGGTCTGAGGAAACTAGAGTCTGGATTCCGCTAATTGATTGCCCTGGACTAATGGTGTCAGCTGCAATGCAGAATTGCAACAAGGTTGATGAGAAAGCAATGAGACAATAAAAGAATGGGGGAAGAGCAAGTGTTTCCATTAACATGATTAGGCTCTTTTCATCAAAATAAATAAATAAATAAAAAAGGCTCTTTTCCTTAACACTTATTGTGTCAACTGCTTATTGAGTGGAGCCATGCTATCTTATATTATTTTTTACCGCCCACGTTTTCGTAAATTAATTTAAATATAAACCAGGGAAACCTAGTCTAGCTCTTCGCCCATACTTCACCGTTCTAGATAGTAGGACTTTGGAAACAAACTTACCTGCTCTAATATTTGATATGCCTCTACTTTACCCAAAAAAAACTTACCTACTCTTGTGTCCGATGTGAATTATTTTTTTGTAATGGTTTTAAAGGTTTAAAATTTCTCATTATCTTAATACAATTGAAACATTTGCAAAGTCTTTGTAACTTTGGAACTGAGATGATTTTCTTTTTTAGCCAATGACAGATGACGGTTTTAGGCTTTAGAACTGTTACTAATTTTCTGTCCGTGACAAATCAAAATCATGTTTAGTGCTTTGCTAATGTCCTCTTGACGGCACTTAGTTTCCAAACCTATTTACCTCATCTTTCTAAAGTTTCTCGGATTTCATTATTTGTCCAACGTCATTTATTTTAATCCACATCTCTGACGGTGTACAAGGTTGATATTATGGACTTTAGGAAACAACATTTCTACTAATATATTGTTTTGTATTGTAATCATTCTTTTGAATTGACTATAAGGTCTATAATGGTGGCTCTTTCTTGTCTTGGGAACGGTTATTTTCAGCTAACTTACCATAAAGCATGGTGGCATTATATATTAGGGTCATGTAAAATTGTACATAGAGGAATAGAGCCACATATTTTGCTGGACCTGTATGACTGGCTTCCTCCAGGCTTCCTCTTTAGACCTAAAATTCGTTCTTTGTATTTTCCTGGAGTTGGAAATGCAAATTGATAGGCCAAAAACGTATTGACCCCTTGTGATGAATTAATTGATTAATTAGCTAAGTTTATTAATTAATCAAATTAACATGCAATTGTACGTGGTAGCACAAATAAATCACCAATTAACTAAAGTATGCAGCGGAAAATAAATTGACACGGTGATTTGTTTACGAATGGGGAAAACCTACATGGTAAAAACTCCACCGGATGATTTTAAGGTCACCACTCCCGAGAATCCACTATTATCAAAACAAGCGGTTACAAGTAAAAAAATCCCAGTACCTTATACCAACCTACAGTTGAACTCTTGCCCCAATACCCAATTGGACTTATTCTGTAGTGACAATCTCTCTTTTTCAATGCACGGCTCCTAGTATGTGACTAACCAATAGATGCGCGGATCCCAGTACGTGACTTGATCACCAACTTGAGAAAGATGTTGACTGCAAAGTTCTTCTGTTCATCACACGATGAAGATCATGAAGTTGCTTGGTCACAAAACCCTACGGTGTACAAACACAGTAGCTTATTCAAGAGAAAGAAGAACTAGTGCAAACTATGTTTTCGGTCACACTTTTCTTCACACTTGTGGAATTGTGCTCTTGTGCAACTGCATCACCTTTTACCGCTCTTAAAATAATCCTTATATATGTTTAGGGTTGTGAGAAAAGAAAGCCCAAACATACATATACGAATTGGATGAAAATTAGCTTGAAAAATTGAATTTCATAAACCTCGACAGATACCCTATCTATCGAGCAGCTGTCGAGCCTCGGGCTGAAACAGCTCTCTTAAACCTCGATAGATACTAGCTGTCGAGATTTAATAAACAACACTTCTTCACTTGATTCTTGGACAGACTTGCATGGCTTTAACACTTGAACTGAAGCCTTGTTTCTTGAAGCATTAAACACATCCTAGATCTACCCAATTACAAGTAAAGTGCGTTTTGTCAAAGGATTAGCCAATTACATAAAATGTTGACATATGTTCCTAACATGAATCACATATGTCCTAATAATCTCCCCCTTTGGCAATTCGTGACAAAACCACAACAAACAAATGAACATATGAGAGAAGTTATAAATCACTTAACTCATACTCACTTGTTGAATACAATAAAATCTATCTTAACACAAACTCTTGAAAAACTTTGCAAGAAGAGAGTTTATGGCAAGAAGACTTTGACAACCTGTATTTCTGAAACACTTTAAACAAAATTCATCATGGCATCTTAGTGTGAAACAGAAATAATAGATTGCATACAATATATAAGAAGCATGTGCATAAAGAGAGAAAAGAAACAACACATGTAAAGATAGGTGAAAGAACTGTAATAACAACCTCAAATGTATATATATCAACAAGTACAAGGTTTGCTATCACAACATGATTACAAGATCTAAGGTACACGAACAATGTATCTAAAATAGAGAGAAAAGAAAAAGATACATAAAATCCTCACTACATCCCTCAAAATATGAACACTCCCCCTAAACAAAAATCTCCTATACTAACCCTCCCCCTATGAGTATGACTACTCTCATATCCAAAACTACTTCCCCTTTTTGTCATGAGTGACGAAGGGCAAGTACATCAAGTAGACATCTCGTCAGCACTGGAAGAGCTAGCACCATCATCCTCATCAGCATCAGAAGCATCACTATCACCATCATCGTCCTTATCCTCAGATGCCGGTAGAGAAGGAGAAGAAGCAACAGTGTAACCACCCATGGCAGCTTGGCGTCGTGCGATACGACCAATATGGGTGTTCACCTGACACAACTCATCACTGAGAGTATCGAGGCTAGCATCCATGCGCACAAGCTGTGCCATGATGTCCTCGAGAATCACACCGCCCATAGAAGAAAAGGGAGCGGATATGGATGAAGCTGTAGAAGCTGGAGGAATCGCCGTCCCAAACCGCCTCGAACGAAGCTGCGCCTCGCTCCGTTTAACGGTAGCGGCGTCTATGGCACACATGACATGAAAGTGGTTGGAAACAGGAAAAGGGACAGAAAAATGGCATAGAATTCTCGTGATAGTCGAAGGGAAGATGAGCTTATCACGGGTCGCCGTATCCCTAAATACATCTATGATGGAAATAATAAAATGAGAGTGAAAATCTATAGTAAGATGCTCTAAAAGGGAAAGAAAAAATCGAGCACGAGGCTCAGTAATGGAGTTATAATGAGATAAAGGATGCAAAACAAAAGTCATAACCATATTAAGAAACCTAGGACCTTTAGCAAAGGCCGAACAAGAAGTGAACTGACGATCACCCCAATCAGAAGGACGCTCACAAAAAGAGGATATAAGCTCGTCTTTAGACACGGTCTTAAGACGATGACAACTAGAGTAGTCAAGATGCGCTACCCGAGGGACATGGAGCATGTCAGATACAATATTCGGAGTGACCACGATGCGCGTACCTCCAACGCGAGTGACAAAGAGAGGTACTAAATAATCAAATCCATGCATGTTGGAGTAGAACTCCTGTATAAGCACGGATGGACAAGTGATCGGGACATCACACAGTTACTCCCAACCCCTACTGTAAATGACAGTGGGTAGGTCAGTGTCGGAAAAGTCCGACAAAATGACTTGGCATTCCGAATGAATGCCTCGTCTAGAAAAGTTCTCTAAAAGTCCTGTCGGGCTTTATCATCACAGAACCAAACATGAGAAGGAGTAGGATCAGAAGAAGAAGATGCTCCAAAACGAAGAGGGTTCTGGGACGGAGTAGATTTTTGTTTAGGTGCCATAGAGCAACTAACCGAAAGAAGGAGAGAGAGAGAAAGACACGCAGAAAAGCATCAATAACAATCAATATATAAGAATATAGAGAATGTAAGGTACGTATGTATGAAAATGCATAAGCATGTGATATGCAATAGTAAAAACATCATGGGCTCTGCCCAATCCAATCCTACCAGCACACAATCATTTCAACAAAGTAAACACACATCTAAAGTGCATGAAACAGTGTTATAATGCAAATGTGATGCAATGCAAGATGATTTAAAACCATTTTCACAAAGCCCATCCCAAAAATTTCACAAAAACTCCATTAATATTGAAAAACCCCAAAGTTTATCAAAAATCCCAAAAGTTAGGTCAGAAAACATGAAATGCATGATAGAATGAGTGAAAAATATCATACCAGATGAAAGAAGATGATCTTTAGGCCGAAAATCTCTTAGGAATGAAGTATAGAGTGAGAAAAATGTGTTTGGGAGGTGAAAAGACACAAAAGTATCGAGAGAGATCGAGAGAAGTGAGTCTAAAATCGCGCGGACCCTATATATAGAACCTCTTAAATCTCGACAAATCGAGAGGTGTCGAGGTTTAAACTTCGACAGATGCATCTATCGAGCAGCTATCTAGAGCTGTCCACAGCAAAAATAAGCTCAATGGATCGAGGAGCTATCGAGAATCTATCAAGGAGACAGAAACTTTCTCGATGGATTGATGAGCTATCAAGAAGTTATCGAGATTGTGATAAAAAGAAGCTGAAGAGCTCAATAGATAGCCTAGCTGTCGAGAGGTGTCAAGTAGCTGTCGAGATTGCTTAAAAACAATTTTTCAAAAAGAAGAAAACACAGACATGAATGCAATCAAACATGCAACTCAACCAAGGATCCAAACATCATTTTAATCTCTCAAAAACATCTCTCAACAAGAAAAATGTTAAGCATATAGATCCCAAAACACACACACACACTAAACAAGTCTAACCAATTTTATATTTCAAAAACAAGTTAAGATAGTTTAGTGAGCATACATTAACACATGTATTCCTTGTGATGGCCAAATCACATTGTACCTGCACATGTATCAAAAGTAGCAAAGAATATTGCGTGTCGTGTGTGAAAAACATCGCAAGATTGCATAAGTGTCTACATGTTATGACGATTTGAGATATGAGAAAATCACTTTAACTCACACACAATCGTAACTATTTGATGGGAACTATCACCTTCGAGGTACATCCTATAACTCCCACATCTTCTAGAATACACGCTTGCAATCATATATAAAGCATTTTGATCTTTTTTCTTTTATTTTTCTTTGAATATTTTTCTTTTAAGCAAACCATGCATGGGCATATAAGAGATAGAAAAGAAATACCCAATTATGTCAAGCATTTGATATTCCAATTTTGCTATGCCGAAACATACAAATGTCATTTCATGATTGGCGGGCAACAGTGGTGAGATGGTTATTTATGCCTTTCTCTTAGGATTTTCTAGTCCTTCCCATCAAAAAGAGTGATACGAGTGTTAAGTGCAAGAGATCACTTAATCTTACTCATCACAAACATGAGCCACAAAGCTCACTTGCTTAGTTGTGCATAGAGATGCTCATCTAAGCTACAAAAGATATGAAATTTAGAAAACTTTGTTTCAATGGCCATCCAAGGTACACAAGTACCAATGTACACAAACACACACTGTTTTTGTATTTTTTTTATTTTTCAATTTTTTATTATTATTTATTTTTATATGAAAAACAAAATAAAACAAAACTAAAAGGTAACCAAATAAAAACATGTTAAACAAAGCAAATCAATGCATAAAACTAGACTGACTCAAAACATGAAAGCAAAACACATAAGTAATGCAAAACAAAAACACGAAGGGGAGGGAGAGAAAAAGTGACAGAATCACTTGGAGCCATTTTCCTTCTACACCTTGGAAGAACTTTTCTGTTTAGCAAACCCTTGATTCGGCGGTAAGGGGGAAGAGTTAAAACCGTTCAAGTTCGAAAGGAACATGAGGGCTTTAAGAAGATCTCCAAGAGGAGCAAAAGAGGATGGAAATTGATTTTGGTCTCCCGATGCGATCATGCTGTTGCTTTTTTGAGTGGCTAACCACTTGTAGCAATTAGGTCAAGTATGTCCAGCTACGCCACAGTGATGACAGAAATGTTGCTTTTTCTGCTTAGGCTTTTGAGAGTTTCCCTTCTTAGTCCTAGGGTTCTTAATCTCTTTCTTATCAAGCTTAGGGGGTGCTCTTAAGATAGATTTACCCTTGTCTACATTCTCACTAGCTAATTCATTCTTAACATCATTGTTCTCAGTTTCAATATTATTAGCAAGAGGAACAAAAACAGTAGTACTAGTAGAAGCAATACTAGGAGAAGAGAAATCATACCCTAAACTGGTTCGATCGGAAGCTGATTTCTGAAGACTGAGCATCTCATCGAGCTTAGTGCTTGAAGTTCTTTCCAGCTGTGCTCTGATTTGGAACAGTTCTGCCTCAAGCTTCTTGGTCTTCTCAGCCAAGAAATTGTTCTCAAATCTCAATGCTCCTATAGTCTGATTGGCTTCATCAAACTTTGTGGAGATTTCTTCTCGTTCAAGCTCCACATCACTAAGCTTCTTGGTGGCCAACCTATACAACTTCTCATGCTTTTCGGAGACCTTGTATAACTTTGCATAGGCTGTGTGGATGTCATCTTGTTCATCCATCTTTTCAAATTTAGACTCCACCAAGTCCTCTTCTTCATTCACATCTTCAACAATCCCTTCAATAGGATTTACGGTGGCAGTGAAGGCATTTAGGATTCCATCATCCTCATTATCGGAGTCATCCTCAAGCTCAGTGTCACTCAACGTAGCAGCAAGTGCCTTGCTCTTCCCGATGGTCTTGAGATATGTAGGGCACTCTTGTTTCATATGACCGAAACCTTAACACCTAAAGCACTTTGGTCCTGAGGGTACAGTGTACTGATCCTCATCCCTAGCATCCTTCTTCCCTTTATCTTGGCTCTTGAACTGTGAGGAACTGGATTGCCTACGGTCCTTATCAAAGCCCTTCCCATTTGCATTCTTCATGAACTTCTTGAATTGCCTTGTAATGTAGGACTTCATTCTAGAATCTTCATCGTCTGAAGACTCATCAGTATCACTGCTTTTAGCCTTCAATGCCATACTCTTGCTCTTGCTCGATTTCCCGATCCTTGTCAAACCCAACTCATAGGTCTGCAGATTTCCAACCAACTCTGTCAAAGGAATTTTGTCAATATCCTTTGATTCCTCAATCGCGGTGATCTTGGCATGGAATCTCTCGGGTAGAGATCTGAGCACCTTTCTCACAATCTTGGATTCAGGAATGGTTTCCCCAAGATTAAAGGCTGAGTTCACTATGTCCTTGAGCTTGGCATAGAACTCATCGAACGACTCATCCTCCTCCATCTTGATCTCTTCAAAGCTTGTAGTGAGCCTCTGAAACTTTGAATCCTTGACAGCCTTGGTTCCCTCATAGGTTGTCTGGAGGATGGTCCATGCTTCCTTTGCAGTTTCAGTGGAGGATATCTTCTTGAACTCCTCATTCGTGACTGCACTGAATAGAGCATTCAATGCCTTGCTATTGAAATTTGCCGCCTTGGTCTTAACATCATCCCAGTCGGCCGGCGCTTCTGTAGGCTTAGTCTAGCCTATCTCCACAGCTTGCCACACTTTCTCATCTAAAGACTGCAAGAAAGCTCTTATGCGTACTTTCTAGTATGCATAGTTAGTGCCATCAAATAAAGGAGGTATAATAAGAGACTATCCTCTATCCATGACAAACAGGGGTCAATGGATCACATAGCAAAGATTAAAACCTAATCAGAGTGTGTCTGCTCTAATACCACTTGATAGGCCAAAACGTATTGACCCCTTGTGATGAATTAATTGATTAATTAGCCAAGTTTATTAATTAATCAAATTAACATGCAATTGTACATGGCAGCACAAACAAATCACCAATTAACTAAAGTATGCAACGGAAAATAAATTGACACGGTGATTTGTTTACGAATGGGGAAAACCTACATGGCAAAAACTCCACCGGGTGATTTTAAGGTCACCATTCCCGAGAATTCACTATTATCAAAACAAGCAGTTACAAGTAAAGGAATCCCAGTACCTTATACCAACCTACAGTTGAACCCTTACCCAACACCCAATGGACTTGTTTTGTAGTGACAATCTCTCCTTTTCAATACACGACTCCCAGTACGTGACTAACCAATAGATGCGCGGATCCCAAACGCGACTTGATCACCAACTTGAGAAGGATGTTGGCTGCAAAGTTCTTCTGTTCATCACACGATGAAGATCATGAAGTTGCTTGGTCACAAAACCCTATTGTGTACAAACACAGCAGCTTCTTCAAGAGAAAAAAACTAGGGCAAACTAGGTTTCCGGTCACACTTTTCTTCACACTTGTGGACTTGTGCTCTTGTGCAACTGCATTACCTTTTACCACCCTTAAAATAATCCTTATATATGTTTAGGGTTGTGAGAAAAGAAAGGCCAAACATACATTCACAGATTGAATGAAAATCAACTTGAAAAACTGAATTTCATAAACCTCGACAGATACCCTATCTGTCGAGCAGCTATCAAGCCTCGGGCTAAAACAACTCTCTTAAACCTCGATAGATACTAGCTGTCGAGATTTAATGAACAACACTTCTTCACTTGATTCTTGGACAGACTTGCATGGGTTTAACACTTAAACTTGAAACCTTGTTTCTTGAAGCATTAAACACATCCTATATCTATCCAATTACAAGAAAAGTGCATTTTGTCAAAGGATTAGCCAATTACATAAAATGTTGACATATGTTCCTAACATGAATCACATATGTCCTAACACAAATACAATTAGATGATTTCTAGCTAGGTTCATTTAAATTATATCTGTGCGTTGGTGGTACAATTTTCTATTATACCATGACTAACTGATGTCCTACGCAATGCTCGTGTATGCTATAAACTTATTTTGAAATATTTAATAAAAAATTATTTTTATTACTATTATAATATTTTAGGAAAAAAAATGTAAAGTTTTAACATTAATGTAATTTAGAACATGAACATGTTGTAATATTATTTGCGTAAAATGACAAATATTTAATTCTTTTTTTAACTTAACAACATAATTATTTTCTTTACATTCTTGATTGTATGTTAGATTTATTTTGTAAGAATGCATCACATGTTATAACCTTGGACTAGTAAGATTAGAAAACTAAAATGACAATTCACAAAACAAGAGAGAGAGAGAGAGAGAGAGAGAGAGCATATTACCATTAGGGGGCCAAAGTATAAACGATTTTTATTTTTTAATGCAAACAAGTATTTATTTAGTATTATCAAAATATCAACAACAAAAATGCTAAAATTGCCACTAATCAATCAGTCTATATATATATATATATATATATATATATATATATATATCTAAAAGCTGAGATGTAGCATTTAATTTTGCTATGCTCCTGTTGAGCCACCTCATTAGCCACATCATACTCTTTTTCTTTTTCTTTTTAAATTATTTTTCTCTTTATGATTTTTTTATTTTTTTTATATAGAATAATTAAATACAAATCATGGACAAACATTATTGTTCATTAGATACAAATATTTGACTATTTAACTACCTAAATTGATTTCAATTTTTTGTTTTCTTCTTTCTAATTTCAAGTAATTTTTAAAATTGAATAATTCGTTATCTTTTTAGTGGATAAAATTAACATTTCAAGTGTCCCTTCATTTATCTACCGTTATAGTGTTTCCTCTTCCAAATTTTCAATTTTTCACAACATTATCTCTCTCTCACTCATACATTGATTATTTATTTAAGTTTTATAATGTTATATATACTAATGAACATTTTAGATACAATCACCCATCATCTACAACAAAAAATTTAGCACAATACTAATTGTTTTCCATATTTTTTAATCAATTTTAGTTTTCACCATTTTGAGAAGACATCAAGCATTAAGTGTCTCTTCATTTATCTACCGTTATAGTGTTTTCTCTTCCAAAATTTCAGTTTTTCACAACCTTATCTCTCTCTCACTCATACATTGATTATTTATTTAAGTTTTACAATGTTATATATACCAATGCACATTCTAGATACAATCACCCATCATCTACAACAACAAAAATTAGCACAATACAAATTGTTCTCCATATTTTTCAATAAAGGTTTAGTTTTCGCCATTTTGAGAAGACATAGATTATATTTGTCTGAAACTTTCAAAGTTAAGGCAACAATAGGAAGACCATTGGGGTAAACAAAATGCACAATAAAAAATTATCTTTTTTTTTTCTTTTTTCTTTTTTCTTTTTAGTATTCTTGCATTTTCTGTAGTGATTCTGTTGTTTTCCTTTCCAAAATTTTCAATGATATTGACTTTTGTATTTTTAATTGACTTAGAATTGTTAATGCAATTTTATTTGGCCTATCATTGTTGTGAAAATTCCTAATGTTGATATGAAACATATTGATAATGAACATTTTTTGTGCTTATTTGTAGAGTGTCAAAAAGTATTCAGTGTAGTAATTTTGTTATTGTTGCATCCCATGTGTTTGGTAGAATTTCTTCTAGAAATCTTATGCGTCTTTCTCAAATCTGTTTGTGATTTTTATTTTGTTCATTCTACTACAAATAATAGGCATCTCCACAATTAAATTTTTAGCTAATTTGAGCTTTCTTGGTAAGTTTTTACTTTGTTTAGTTTATCATTTTTAAGGAAAAAGCCAAAAAGAGAATAAGACAAAATATGATTTACTCTAGAGCATCATTATGCTATTAATGTTTTTATGTATAGATACTTAAGGAACTTGATTAATTCTTTCGTGGAATTCCTATTATCCTTACGTCTAGCCTCTTAGATTAATTTTTGGGGGTTCAAGTGATAGCCTAGCAATATTCTTTATGGTGCCCCCTATTTGTGGTTCAAACCCCACCATCCCCCCTCCACCACCATCTACATATGTTTCTCTCTCTCTCTCTCTCTCTCTCTCTCTCTCTCTCTCTATATATATATATATATATATAATCGGCTGTTCAAATTAAGAATTCTCATGTGTTACTCTTTAAAGATTTTATTAGATGTATAGATAACACTTTTGGTTTATGAAACATGATCAACAAAACATGATTTTTATATAATTATATCTAAACTATACTGCAATGTCATGATAGATGGATTGGTCTTATTTTACTTTATAATCTAAGTAATCATGTGGTTTTTGAATTTGAAGAGTTATATATTGAGGGATTTGTTCATATGTTCATATGATGAAATAAAGTTTTCTCTTTGCAATTTATTTTATTTTATATTTCCACTTTATGATATATGATTTATTGAATATGATCTATTTCATCGTTATTTTTATATACTTTTTCACTTAGTTTCAATTGTATGGAAGAAAGAGACATGAATCTATGTTTTGGAGAAAAAATATACCTATAAGTGTTGAATCGCATACATCTGTATAGTAATAAACAAAGTATACATGGTTAGAACTTGGTCTAATAGTTCTCACACTGTATTTTTTTTTTTTTAATAAAAAAATTATTGCATTGTATTTTCATACATATCTCACTATTAATACCCAACTACAAAATATATTTAATTTGTTAGTTGTTACACCACAAAAAACTTTTGATATAAAACATAGGTAAAGCTGAGAGAAAATCCAATTATATTTCAAATTGGAATTAAATTAGAGTCTAATTTTATGCCATATGTCCCATCTAATCTAAGTTTTTAAATTTTTGTGCCAAGTGAGTTAATTCAATGTAAAAATTGGATTTCAATTAGAATTTAATTTTGTGCCATGTGTCCCATCAAATCTAAATTTTTTTTAATTTTTTTGTCAAATGAGTTAATTTAGTGTAAAAAACGAGAACTATTAATAAAAAATATAATTTTTGAATGATTTTATATTTATGAGCCTTTTTTTTGTATAACTAAAAACAATTCAAATATATATATATATATATTAATAGCCAAAGCTAAGAGAAAATCCAATTAAATTCTAAACTAGGGTCTAATTTTGCACCACGAGTCTCATCTAATTTTTAAGAGTCTAAATTCAATTAGATTCTAAATTGAATTTTAATTGGAGTTCAATTTTGTGCATGTGTTCCATCTAATTTTTTTATTTTTGTGGCAAGTAAATTATTGAACGCAAAAACAGAACAGTCTAGATCTAATTAGATTCTAAATTATATATATATATTTATATATATTATTGTGATTGTTTTTAAATGTATCCGTGCATATGCATGGTATTACAAACTAGTTTCAAATAACACATATTGACTTTTAAAATATACAATCTAATATATTAATTCTATAATTATCCAATAAAACATATTCACATCAAATTTTTCCGTGCATCACTCGGGTCTGCGACTAGTATATATATAAAAGCAGAGATCTCATGTGAGAAAGCATGAGGTTCTGCCAAATGGGACATTGTATGATATTCTTTTCATTTAGGCTTCCACCTCATCTAAATTTAGCATTTATGTCAAACTATTAAGTAATGGCAAATGCATTTATTTCAATGTATTAATAAAATTCAAAGAATTTGTATACATTTATAACTTTACATGCTTTGAATAGATACGGATGGATCTAAAAAGTCATGGGAAATGTAGGAATTAAGAAAAAATTTCAATTTTCTACATAAGACTAAATTCAATGCAACTTTGCAAGAGTCAGCTTCAATGAATTGTATAAATAATATTTGTCTTCACATTGGTCCAATATAAATCCCCATTTCCATTGGATTTAAAAATTAAACTTCCATAATTTTTCTCACAATATCTTTGTTTTTCTTTCTAAGAGGTATGTTAATTTTCAAAATATTATGTTTGTCTTAAATATTTTGTTTAGATTTTATATATATGTTTTTACTTGTGAAGTATTGTAATGTATTTAGGCTTATTTTTTCATATTATGTGCCAATTTATATTTTTGGTTTTCCATATGATGCAAATACTTGGTAAGGATATGTTTTTGGTTGCTTTTAGTTCAATTAAAATTTGGAGGTTAAATTGTAATATTATTGCATCACTATAACTGCTTTTTTTTTTTTTTTTTTGGTTGTGTCATGAAATTCTAGAAGTTGTTATAGCTAATTGATATATAAAGCATAAATCATACAAGAAAAACTCCTAGGAACCAACAAGTTTGTAGGTGACAATGTGAAATGTGATCTAATGACATTTCTTGGTTGCATAAATTAGAGGAATTTCCCCCCAATGTATTTAGTTTGAATTTAGTTTTAGTAGAACATTTCATAGATTAAGTGTGACTAACAATAATAGTATTCATGAAATTAATGAGTCATAAATAATTTCTTACAAAATTTATTAAAATGCATTGCGCATCGCACAGGATATCGGCTAGTTTTGCTAAAAGTTTACAGACTAATGTGACAATAAACTGAATATGATTAGTGTCACATCAATAACATAATAAATAAATAAATAAAATACCAATTTTATTACAAAATATTTACAAACTAATTTACCAATGAATGTAATTGGTAACACATCAACAATATAATAAATAAATTTCTTAATTATTAATTTGTTGTGTTTTAACATTGATACACAATTTGTAATGCTTATGTAATCAAATGTATAATAGTGTTGAGTCATCATTCTACCCTCTGGAAGTTCATCCTCCTATCTCCCGGAATGATGATGTGTCCACCTCAAAGAAGCCATCATCAAGAGTGGTTAAAAACCATCCAGAAAGTAACATTATTGGGTCTCTAGATGAAGGTCTTCATCTTAGAAAGGGAAACACACTCCTTGCCAATCATGTAATGTACCATTGCTACCTTGCCCAATTTGAGCTGAAAAAGGTAGAAGAAGCTCTTCAAGATGAAAATTGGGTAGACTCAATGCATGAAGAGCAGAAACAATTTGTAAGAAATGATGTATGGGAACTTGTTCCTAGGCCTAAAAACGTTCATGTCATCAGCACCAAATGGATTTTCAAAAACAAGACCGACAAAGATGGCGAGATTATACGGAATAAGTTTCGGTTGGTGGCTCAAGGATACACTCAAGTGGAATGAGTAGATTTTGATGAATCCTTTGCTCCCGTAGCAAGGCTTGAGTCTATCCGCATTCTTCTGTCAATTGCATGCACTATGAACTTCAAACTCTACCAAATGGATGTGAAATGTGCATTTCTCAATGGATACCTGAATGAAGAAGTGTTTGTCGAACAACCCAATGGTTTCCAAGATCCTCACTTCTCGGATCATGTTAATGGCACTCTGGATTACGGCTTGTGGTACTCAAAGGATTCCAATGCATGCCTTGCGGGGTATTCAGATGCAGATTGGGCTGGGAGTGTGGATGACTGAAAGAGTACCTCAGGTGGTTGTTTCTATCTTGGCAACAATCTTGTCTTTCGGATAAGCAAGAAACAAAATTCAGTGTCACTCTCTACGACGGAAGCAGAGTACATAGCTGCTGGGAGCTGCTGCACACAACTTCTCTAGATGAAGAAGATGCTTCACGACTACGGGATTCCTCAAGATACAATGTGTGTGTTCTGTGACAACACCAGTGCTATAAACCTCTCTAAAAATCCGGTTCAGCATTCAAAGTCAAAGCACATAGAGATACGTTATCACTTCATCTGGGATTTGGTGGAAGATAAAGTCGTATGTCTTGAATTCATACATACAGACAACCAAAAGGCGGACATCTTCACCAAACCTCTCAATGGTCCACGGTTTGAATCACTCCGTAAGACCATTGGCGTTGGTACAATTCCCTAAATCTCATGTGTGATGTGTGCTTTACTTATCTATCTTGAATTGATCTCACTTATGTATGGCACACACCACTTTATTGGTCACGTGTATAGCATGTTTTGACAAATTTTTGTTTGTTTTTAAGAGTTTTGAATGTTTTTCTTTTTGATCAATCTTTACTTTCTTTTGTGTCAAAAATCCAAAAACATATAAAAAGTAGAAAATCCAAAAAGTTTGATTGGCATTATTATGTTTTGTCACACGCATGTTTTGCCTTGTACCTTCGTACAAATGGCTTTGTGCATTTACGAGCGTAACTTGTTCTCTATGCACTCATATCATTGTGGGAAAAATTTTGACATCTATGTGACTGTTGTAAATAGATCTTCAAACTTGTCATGAATGATTAGTAAATGGTTTTGTTGATCTTGAGACTTGCATAGACTTGTGCCTATATATCTTCCCACTCTTTTATTTTTTTGCTTAAAGAGCTCAACCAATGTAAATCTCAAAATGACAAGAGATAATGAACTGCAAAAGCCGTCGCACATACTAGTATTTAACTAGGAAAAAGAGAAAGCAACTTTTATGAAAATGTATGGTGCCAAAAGCCAAAGGCTTACTAATCAAATTGAAATATCAAAAATTTCAGGCATCGATCTCAAAATGAGATATATTGTTCCAAAATGATCAAATGTTATGAAATGTATGAAGCCAAATGAAAAGCCTCAAAATTATGTATTTAAGTTTTGTGGGAGGTCATATATGCATACTTCTATAATTGAGATTGATCACTCTTCCTAGTGCTAATTGTGTATGTCTTGGTTGAATTGATCATTGAAGCTTCACATTAGACTAAGGACTATCTCATCTTTGGTACCCACACACATCACACATGTCTATGTTCAATGAATGCCTTATTCATTCGTGTGATTGTACTTGATTAAATGTATTGCACTTACTCAATCATATGTTGTTCAAACACAAAAAGATTTTTGAGTATTTTAATTATTTTTGGAAAGTGTTTTTGTTTTGAAAAATTTCAAAAATTTCAAAAACTGTGCAACTCTGTTTTGGTGACTCACTCTCGCAGGTCAATCCAGTCGTGAGACACCAGTCACGAGCTTACTCAGAAGCTCTCGCGACTCTCTGGCGAGTCAAGCCCCCAGTCGCGAAAAAGACTTAGAAAATTTTCAAATTTTCTAGGTTTTTAGCATTTTCGCGACTCAGTTTGGCGACTAGTTCGCGAGTGGAAGCTCCAGTCGCGAGTTTACTCAGAATGCTTCACAACTCCCTTCGTGACTTACTCGCGAGTGGACCTTCTAGTCGTAAAAATACTTAGACAAATTTTTCAAAATTTGTCACATGGGATTTTTGCGACTTGATCTGGCGACTTGCTCGTGACTCATTCCAGTCGTGAAAAACGCGTGTTTTGCACAAATATGGTTAAATCCAAGATAGTTTTCAAAAACTTTTCAATTTTCCCTCGCATCACATGCTGTTTCATTCTCTTGTTTACCTCTCCCTCTTCCAAAACCACCATTTTCACTCACAAAACCTCCATTTTCTTCATCAATCCTTCACCAATCTTCAAGAAAAGGTATGGGTTTTCTCTTATTCTCAAAGTATTTCATGTTTCTAGCCATTGATTTCTTGAATTTTGTGTTTTTGTTAAGATTTGAAAATATGATGTTGGAATATGGTTTGTTGATGTTTTGTTGAGTTTGATGTATGCATTTTGTTGGTTTTGGTAGTATAATGCCTATTATACATGTTTTACATGTTTGTTTCTCATTTTTGTGCATTATACCATGTTTGTGTTGTGTTGTGCATATTATGGCCATGATAAACTGTCTCATAGACGTTTTCTTGTGTTTCTGTGGATTCCATGGTATACAAATGCTGTAGGGATAATCATGTTTCTTTGATTTTGAAACATCATATGATTATGTGTTTTTACACTTTGCCTTAATTTGTACATGCTTTGCATTTGATGCACACACACACACTCTTTGACATGATTGAGTGCTTAATGTCATGATTCTATCATGTCTTCATTTATGTCTTCACATGTCATTTTTTTTTTGAATTACCTCTTTAAATTTCTATTTTTAAGATTGTATTTCAATGTCTATTGTGCTGGTACTAACTTGTTGCTAATCAAGTTTGCTGCCCTTTGCATTTCATCTTGCTCTTTGATTTGACTAGATACAGCTTGATAATGTCTCCATTCAAGAAATCAGCTGTGAAAGGAAGTAGTAGCAAAGGAAAAGAACCGGTGATTAACCTCGATAGCTTCACTCCTAAGTCAAAGAAGACTTGATCATCGACAGGATTTTATGATGCTAACAAGTTCAGATCATATGCCACATCTCAAGCCTATGAGAACTACTTCCGGGATGCTCCCATGTTGGTTGAAAGGGTGGTTGAGCAAGCTTCTCTTCTTGATACTAAGATTCCGAAATGGTTTGCATCCAAGGATTGGAACTTCCTTCTAAATAGCTTTGAAGAACCATATGAAAATATGGTGAAGGAATTCTATGCAAATGCCATTTCTGAAGGGGATGAGCTGAAATGTTGGGTTAGAGGACAGAACTTCACAGTGACACCTTACTATCTTGCTAACATTCTGCGCATCAACTGGCCAATGTTTCTAAAGCCACTAGTGTATGATGACTTAAATCTGAAGGAGGATTTACTTTAGGAAACTCTTGGAGATAACCTGGAATTCTCTCCCAATGGGAAATCAATTAGTGTTTCCTCACTATCTCCAGAATTGAGGGTGCTTACAACAATCATGTTCCACAACCTCTATCCCCTATCAAGCACCGGATACATGAATCTCGATAGAGCTTTATTCCTTCATGACCTGATTAATGATGAAGAGATCGATATTTGCGCTCACATCTTCCATATTTTGGGCAAAACTGCTGAGAGAACTGCCTCAAGGAACTGCATTCCTTTCTGCTGCCTCATTTCAAAAAATTTGAAGCTCAAAGGCATTCATCCATTGGAAGATGAGTATCCCTACCCTAAGCCAAGTCCAATCAACATTCGTACTCTCAATGCTAGCATAGGTCACAACCAAAAGGGAGTCAAGCCAGAGAGTCATGCTCCTCATGGTGGTTCACACTCTAGCTCTCACTCCTATGATAAGAAGTTAGACAACATTATGGCATCCATCCGAGACATAAGCACCAAGATGTCCGGACTTGCATCTCTCATGCACTCTCACCACATCCATTATGATACGAAGTTCACTTCTATCCAAACCCAATTGGACCAAATCCAAAGGAAGCTAGAAGAAAATGAGGACTAGCTATTCCATGACAAAAATGGGGAGATGGTTCATGATAGGGGGAGTGTAATGATAGGGGGAGAAATAGCTTGATCAAAAGGAGAGTATTGAAGTTGAAGAGCAAGAGAAAGAAAAGGCCTATGCTTAATATTTTGCTTTATATTATCATATATCATGTTTATGTTGTGTATTTGAACTATGCTTTAATATGTACCTTTGCTTTTGTAGCCTAGAACTTTTAGTTAATGTTATGCATTTTCTTCAGTACTCCACACTTGTGCCCTTATTAGATCTTGTATCCTTGATGCAACTACCTTTGTGTTTTTGTATCGGTTGTGTGTTGGACATGCAAATGACATTTTGTATTGAGCTTATTTGCTTGCATGTCCGAATGTTCATTGTGATCACTATTTATAGTGATTGTTCATGTTTGGTCAAGCTATGCTTTATTGCTATAGTCGTTACTACTTGATCGCATTGTGCTTGTTCCATATGTATTTCAAGATTTTTGCTTACAATGATCATCTTGTGTTATTGTTTTCAGGAAAACTTGTCCATTTGGATTAAGAGCTTCACAGTTTCTAGAGTTAGGTGTGAGTGAGTTTTGGTAACTGTTCCCAACTCACATTTTAAGTCTGGAGTCTATTTTAGGGTTTTGTCATGAAATAACCAAAGGGGGAGATTGTAAAGTTGAATTTATTCAATCATGTGTTGGCTTTATTTTGTGCCAAATTTGCTTGTATTTTAGCAATTAGATACCCTGTATTTAGGTGGGAATTATGTTAGGGTTGTATGTAAGAGAATGTGAAGAAAACTCAAGATGTGTGCAATCAAAGGAGTCTCGCGACTGGATCTCGCGACTAACTCGCGACTGGCAAGTCGCCAAAGTGGCACACATGTGAAGCATGCAGGGAACTGAAGGGTCACGATAGTTGGAGCACTACAGGACAAAATGTACAGTCTGGCCAGACAGTTAGCTCGCGACTCAAACTCGCGACTCGTTCCACTCGCGAGGCTGGGTCACCAGAATACCCTGTTTAGATGAAAACTAACTTTTCACATTCCTTACATACACTACTATAAATACCCTTATACCCACGAAATGTAGAGAGCTTCCAGAGAGAATTTTGAGAGGGAAACTCTAGAGAAAAACAAGATTGACTCATCCACAATCTTCATCATTTAATTCTCCAAATTCCTCTACTCTCACCCTCTCCATTGACATATCCTTGAGAGGTACATTTTGCCAAATCCTTATCTCACCATACCCACATCAGTGAGGAGGTATTTTGGTGCTTGGGAAGCAGTTCGGAGCTGACCAATTTACTTGGTTGATGCAATGGGCTTATTGCGGGATCCGAGAAGCTAAAGAAGACAAGGTTAGGTGTAACCCTGTTGGAACAAGAAGCTTGGAGGGCTTAGGTGCATTTGGTAGATTAGGCTTGGAGGGTTTTCTGCTATTCATGTATCCCAACTTTATTCTTTAGTGGATCATTTAACCGCGAGGTTTTTCGCCGAGGTCTTCAATTTCCTCTTCGATAACATGTGCCGGTGTTATCTTTGTGTTTACATCTCTCTTCCCTTACTTTTTACCTTTTAATTGCTGCTATGTTTGTGATTAACTAAGGTTTAGAGTGTTTTACCTATTTGGTTATAACTTATATACATCATTCCGCACATATATTATTTTTGTATAAGCTTGTGTTGGTATTGTTAAAATTGGGGGTCTAAACATTCATTAGTGTTTTACACATTAATTGAACTTTCAATGGTGATGATGACAGCAGCACCAATAATGATGACAACAGCAATAGAAGTTATGATAGCCCGTACAACGGAGATGATTGGGGTGAACCCCCTAGTGAAAGAGAAGATGAAGATGCAGACCTATTCTATGAGGAATATGACAGTGATGTGGACTACTATGATCAAGATATTGAAGATGATACTGAAGCTAACAGGTGGAGCGATACTGATAGTGATCAATACAGGCTGATAAATGTGTTAGAGAATGCAAGAGAGAAGAATGCACAAGCCAATCAAATGTATCATGAGGAATATCCCTATGGGCATCTTTCATATTGGAGCGATATCACTAATGTTAGCTCAAGGTCTGGCCCTAGGTATGACAAGCATAGAAGAGAGGTTCCTGAATTGGGGTCGTATTATGATTCAGAACCAAGTACATTAACCCTACATACTGAAGAGGAGGATGACATAGAAGCCAGGCTGGCCGCTCTAGACCAAAAGCTAATAGTCCACAGTCCTAGAATCATGACACTTGAAAATGCGGAACGTAATGAGAAGAAAATAGAAGAAAGTGAGGTAGAGCATCTCCCTCAATCCACTGACTTGGGTAATAGGGCAAATCCGATTTATTTGATGAATGGATGGATAGCATAAAGCACATGGATGCTTTTGTGACCAACAAGCCTACAGACATGGAGGTTGAGGAAGAAGCTATAGATTATATGGATGTAGATTCCACAATACTGATGCTGGGGGAAGAAGGAGCTTACTGGGAGCCACCTGTCATTGTGGAAGCCACGACCGAGTTGAAGAACTGGGTATGGGAGGGAGCCGCCCACCCCATGGAGGACTCTGTGAGGAAGATCAAGACCATCAAGTCAGTCACTTTTGCCAAGAAGATCAAGACCGCCGAGCCAGTCACTCTTGCCAAGAATGTTGTTTTCGTTCCTATTGAGTCTATTTCTGCTAGTGTTTCTATTCCTGTTAAGTCTGTTTGTGATAGTTTTCCAGTTGAGTCTGTTGAGTCTATAAAGTCTATTAAAAACTCTTTCCCTTTTAATATGATTTCTGATTCTGCTTATTTGTTGGCTTTGAATATTTTTATTTCTGAAATTGGTAAAGAAACTCTTAATAATAAGGAATTAAAACATGGATACCTAGAACCCATAAAAGAATAAAATCAACCCATTAACCTGGGAACTGATGATGATCCCAAAATAATCCACGTTGGCAATACTTTAACCACCTCAGAGAAAGATGCATTAGTGGCACTGCTGATAGAGTTCAAGGAGGTCTTTGCCTGGTCATATGAAGACATGCCTAGGATTGATACAGATATAGTACAGCATTACATTCCAACAAATCCAACCATGAAGCCGATCAAGCAGAAGTTAAGGAGAATGAAGCCAGAATGGACTCTTAAGATCAAAGAAGAAGTAGAAAAATAGTACAACGTAGGATTCTTGAGAGTGGTCAACTATCCAGAGTAGTTAGCTAATGTGGTTCCGGTACCAAAGAAGGATGGGAAGGTCAGAATGTGTGTAGATTTTCGAGATCTGAATAAGGCCAGCCCAAAAGACGACTTTCCTTTGCCTCACATTGACGTCCTAGTTGACAACACAGCAGGGCATGCGTTGCTCTCATTTATGGATGGATTTTCAGGATACAACCAGATTAAGATGGCTCTAGAAGATATGGAGAAAACCTCCTTTATCACTCCATAGGGGACATACTACTACAAGGTCATGCCATTTGGCCTTAAGAATGCTAGTGCTACTTACCAACGAGCAGCCACCACTTTGCTGCATGATTTGATCCACAAAGAAGTTGAAGTTTATGTTGATGACATGATAGTAAAGTCCAAAAACTGTGAAGGGCACATACTGGCTTTGAGGAAGTTTTTTAAGAGAATCTGATTCTACAAGTTGCTGTTGAATCCTAAGAAGTGTACTTACGGGGTCACATCCAGAAAAATATTAGGGTTTATGGTAAGCCAGAGGGGAATAGAAGTTGATCCTGACAAAATCAAGGAAGTTGTAGAGATGAAGCCTCCAAGGACTAAAAAGGAGATCTAAGGATTTCTGGGCAGGATACAGTACATCAGCAGGTTCATAGCCCAACTCACTATGACATGTTAACCAATCTTCAGACTACTTAAGAAGGAGGTCCCAACCGTATGGAACGAACAATGCCAAGAAGCCTTTGAAAAGATCAAGAGTTATCTGATGAAACCACCAATACTTGTTCCACCAGTTCCCGAAAAGCCATTGTTGTTGTATCTCACCACTACAGATACAGCAATAGGGGCTTTACTTGCTCAATACTTAGAGGAGACTAGAAAGGAGAATGCCATATACTACATCAGCAAGAAGATGTTTCCTTATGAAGAGAAGTACTCGCCATTAGAGAAGACATGTGTAGCACTTGTATGGGCAACCAGTAAACTCAGACATTATATGCTTGCTTACAAGGTTCTGTTGATTGCAAGAATGGATCCTTTGAAGTACTTAATGGAAAAACCTGTGTAAGATAGAAAGACTGCTAAATGGGTTTTGCTTTTGTCAGAATTTGATATTAAGTATGTGACTCAAAAATCTGTGAAAGGAAGAGCAATTGCCGATCACTTAGCCCATTGTTCACCAGAAGAAGCTGAAGAGATCGAAGGAGACTTTCCGGATGAAGACATCATGGGAATTGAAGTAGAATCGTGGAAGATGTATTTTGATGGAGCAACAAATCAAAACGGAAGTGAAATTGGAGTTCTCTTAATTTCTCCAAAAGGGGCACACATTTCATTTTCTGGCAGACTCAACTTTCCTGCTACCAACAATGCCACAGAATATGAAGCTTGCATTATGGGCCTACAAGCAACCTTAGGCCTAAGAGAGAAAGAGTTAGAGGTGTATGGAGACTCAGCTCTAATAATCTCTCAGGCACAGAATAAATGGAAGATCAAAGAAGAAAGGCTTATGCCTTATCATCAATGTCTCCGAAAGTGGTCATCAAAATTCAGCAAGATCCAATATCAATATGTGCTGAGGATGCAGAATCAAATTGCAAATGCTTTAGCAACCATGGCATCCATGATGGATGGGCCAAAAGAAGATGAAGCTAGACCGATAGTGTTGGAACGAAAAGAAGAACCAGCCTACTGTATGACAATAGAAGAAGATGAGGAAAAGAATGGGGAAGACGAATGGTACTCAGACATCCTACAATACCTCAAGAATGGAACATACCCGAAGTCTGCAGACAAGAATGATCAGTTAACCATCCAGAGGTTGTCTACTAATTACATCATTTGTGGTGAAAGGCTTTACCGAAGATCATATAATGGAATTCATCTCCTTTGTGTAACTACCAAGGAAGCACAACAGATAATTGAAGAGGTTTATGAGTCAAGTTATAGGCCACATATGAATGCACATATGCTATCAAGGAAGATAATGAGACAGGGTTACTACTGGACCGCTATGGAAGCCGACTATGCAGCTCATGTTCGAAGATGCCATCAATGCCAAGTCCATGGAGATCTAAAGCATATGCCATCCATGCCATTACATACAATGACATCACCTTGGCCATTCTCTACATAGGGAATAGACATTATTGGGAAGATCCACCCTACAGCATCTAATGGCCATGAATTTATACTTGTAGCCATTGATTACTTTACTAAATGGGTAGAAGTTGCTTCATACGAAGTCCTGAATTCAAAGAAAGTTGCTCAATTCATTCAGACCAATATCATCTGCAAATACGAGGTACCGCATGAAATTATCTCCGACAATGGGCAGCATCTCAAGGGAGAAACAGAAAAGTTGCTACGACAATTTAATATTCAGCACCACAAGTCTTCGCCTTATCGTCCTCAAACTAATGGAGCAGTTGAGGCTGCTAATAAAAACATTGGGCGAATCTTGAAGAAGAGCACAAAAAACTACAAGGACTGGCACCTACAGTTGCCCTATGCATTCTGGGGGTATAGAACATCAATCCGATCTTCCACAGGAGCCACTCCTTATTTATTGGTGTATAGGATGGAAGCAGTCCTTCCCATTGAGATGGGTGTCCGTTCACTAAGGACAGTATTGGAAAGTGAAATCTCTGAAGCAGATTGGTTGCAAAGCAGATATGATCAGTTATGCATGCTAGATGAGAAAAGACTCAAAGCCTTGTATCACATTCAAGGATATTAGAGGAGGCTTAGGAAAGCTTTTTTTGACAAAAAAGTGAGAACCAGAGATTTGAAGTTGGGGGACTTAGTGTTGAAAGAAATCCGAGCCCCGGTTCAAGATGCAAATGGGAAGTTCAAGCAAAATTGGGCAGGCCCATACATTATCAAACAGATATATTTTGGGGGGGGAGCAGTAAGATTGATGGACTTGGATGCAAACCCTTTCACTGAGCCAACCAACATGGATCAATTGAAGAAATACCATGTCTGAAATGGTTGTAAATTAAGTTATTTCCTTTCCTAGGTTTGACTAAAAAAAAAGAGCTCGCTAGGCTGAAAACCCGAAGGGCGGTCTAGGCAAAAGTTAGAGCAACAAAAAAAAAAAACAAAAAAGGTAGGTTGAAAACCCGAAAGGGCGACTTAGGCTAAAAAAAAAAAAAAAAAAAAAAAAAAAAAACCATCATCATCTATGAACTACGTGATGACCTGATCCTTCTATCAAGGGGGTACGTAGGCAACCATGCATTGGTTCGGTCACAATTTCCCAAAACCCACCATTTGCCCATTAACCAAAATTACAAAAATTCAACCATTCCATTACACAAAATCCAAAAGCCCAAACCCTAAACCAAACCATAAAAATTCCAAAACCCCAGAAGCCTACACGTTAAACAGAATCCCTAACCTGCAAATCCTAAATAATTCCTAAACATAAGAGTTTTTTTACATCAACTTCTAAAATAAATATGATTCAAAGCCAAAAAAAAAAATAAGGTCACTTTGTCTTCAATCTTTTCTTTTTCTGTTGATCATTAATTCCCTCTGTGATAGGTACTTTGTTAGCATTGTCCCTTCTTTTGAGTTCATAGTTGTCTTCATCGGGTTTTTCCCAATTGTCTCTGAAAAACCATTCTCTCATAGCAATCCTTTCAGCTTCCTTGTCAACAATCTTGTCTATCAACCAGTTGGAGTATTCTGTAGTCATCTTGTGGAAGTGAACCTTGACAAAAGATTGGTCCACTCGGTCAGCCATCTCTAAACCCAATAGCATGTTCTATACAGAAGTAGGATTTGTATGCACAGGAGAGAAAGGTCTTCTTCTTTTGCCACCAGGCATTCCTTGCTCATATTTGAATTGCCTTAAGATTCTATCTCCCTTGTAGAAAGTTGCTCTCCGCAATCCAACAAGGAAAATATGATCTGATCTTGGAGACCTTAGTAAAGGGGGTAGGCACTTCCACCAATAACAGTCCCATTGAATTGAGGTACTAGATTTCTTGTCTAATAATTTCACCCAGTCACTCTCAGTTTGGCATTTAGTCTTGATTACAGCCCTGTTAAGAAAATTGCTAGGCCCATAATTATCGGTTGTAGGCTTGGCAATCATGTCCAGTCACTCCATTAGCCATATCTGCAAAGTCAAAGGACTCCCTAAAAAGTTCTGAGTTTCTCCACCATGAAATATAGCATCCAGTCCTAGAAGTGTTTCTGCCAAGATCAAAGAAACAGGATTATCACCATCCTTAATCTGACTCACAACACTTATAGCTCGAGCATCCACAAAGCTGTGTCTTCCAGAGCAAAGTAAAGGTTCTCCCACAAAGCATAAAGCCAAACTGAAGTTTTTCTACATGTTGTCGGTCACTCCATAGGTGCGTTTGTCAATCAGTCGAGAGATAATGGCACGAAGATTCACCATATGACCTTCTTTCATACTATCAGTAATGGAAGTAGGAAGACCGAGAGCATCAAACAAAGATTCCTTATGCCTAGGGTCACATGAAACCGCTACTGATTTTTTACTCGGATCATAGCCCAAGATAGCAGAGAATTCTTCAATTGTTAGACAGAGTTCAGCAGTGTTAAACCAGAACACATGATCTTCGGGATCCCAGAATTTCACAGCAGCACGAAGGAAGTCCCACTTGATTTTGACATTCCTCAGAGCCTTGATTCCCTCTAATTTAAAGGCTGTAAAATTGGTTTTGGTACTGAAATCAAAGCTACGAACCCATCTATTGATGTCATGAATTGTTGAATGAGAAAAATTATGATTGCTAGCCATGGATGACTTTTTCTTGTGATTATTGTGTTTTGCTAACCTTTATGCAGAGATTTGTCGCAGGAGAATTCGTTTAAATAAGCTGCATCAATTCTTATTCAGGTTTGAAATAGGTTTCAGAGAGTTTGTAGCTGACTAGGAGAGAGTTTCATGATCACAAACGAAGTAAATGTTGTTCAAAAAATGTGAAAACGCGAAGCGCGCATTGGGAGACCATGAGGAGTCAGCCCACCATGGCGTGAGCGTCAGGCTGTGGCTTAGTGCAATTCGGCACTCTAGAAGTGCTGAACGGCACTCTTCAGTTGCCAAGTGGCACGCAGCCCCTCGGTCCTACATTCATGCAATTCCATGCAGTTTCGTGTACTCGTGTAATTTTTTAAGATCGTTTGACACTCAAAATGTTTTTTTTTTTATAATCAAGATGAGACATTCTGACAAGTCTAACATGCTTGTTTTCAAAAAATCATCACCTGCATCATTATTCTCAAAAAGTGATCAACTTAAGTTTTCTTAAGACTCATGGATTTATGTTCCAAACTAGGGGCATTCGCCCACGCCTCATGCATTTTCAAAAAAAATGCCACCATCATTTTCTTAAAAAAAATCACATCAAGATTTTCAAAAATCATGCATTCATTTTAAACTAGGGGCATTCGGCTCCACCTCATGCAAGCAAGTGCAGATTCCAACAGAGCCAAGCAAGATAAGTTTAAATTAGTACTACAAGATCTCATCAGGTGAATTCTAAACTTGTCTTAGTTAAAGTTTCTACATGATCCAAGGTGATACCAAGGACAAAGAGCTAAACATGGAAAATAATACAAGATTGTCTAAGGAACACTTCCTTTTGTTTTGCAGGAAAAATAAAAATACAAGTCATGCATCATTAGGACTCCGAGTCCTCCTGCGGGAGGATCTCCTTGATCCACCTCTAGAGGAGCCACCTTCAGTATTTCCTTCCTGACTTGCGAAAAAGCGAGGGTCGTACTGACGATTTTCAAGTTCGAGGCTCCTGATCCTTTCCTCTAAAGCTCTCCTGGTAGAGTTAGCAGTTTCCATTCGATGTGCCTAAAAAGTCAGCAAAATCAAGTGTTAAAGACATTATCAAGCAAACCTCAAGCCAAAGATAATCAGAAAATAACATGGCATACCAGTTAGAATCATTGATCACATATTGGGAGGACTGAGTACGAGCCAATAACTACAAGCCTCCAATCATCCGCATGCTTTCTTCCACAAGATCCACATCAACCCGAAGCACAACTCTACCGAGTTAGAATCCGTTCAAGAAATAAGGACAAAGAACTGAACATTCAAGAACATACCGGATCGGGCCAAGGAACATTTGGCACATGCTCTAGCCTAGTCAAAGGCATGGAACTATATGTTCCATCAGGATTCATCACATCATACTGCCATGTCAGAAAATGAGGATAAGTCTCTATGAAAGAACTAGAAGAACCACCAGAATGGTGAAGTGAGGGAATCTCTTTCTCTTCCTCTTCCTCTCCTTCAGAAGATGGAGGCTGAAAATCTAACATGCAAATATTGTTACCAAGTAGAAATATGGAAAAGGAATTGGCAGAACTTTGATTTTAGTAGGGAAGGAAAATACCGTTCTGCCAACCAAACAGCCTTGCAAATGATCCCGGATAAATTCAGAATAATTTCCTTCTGCTCCTATAACAATATAGCCATCACGGGCCCGAGTAATCTCTTCATCAGCCAGAAAGTCAGCCAACCGAATAATGTGACAAGGATGAGCTGGAATTGTGGCAGGAGGATACACATGTTCAACTTGGGACAACACCCGATCACCAAGATACCAGTACTTTCCATGCCCACATTCAAACAATACTTGGCGGCTATTTAATTCTAGAGCCCGCTCACACTCAGCATACCCTTCACATCCAGCCCAAGGATTTAAGTTCATCTGAAAAGTCACAAAGAAACTCAAAAAGAAAAGAGACTGGATCATAACCAAGTGCCAAGGATTTAAAAAGGAGAAAGAAAGAACTCACATCATCAATTGTCAGATTGTCAATCACCAAGCGCCAAATCTCTAAAGAACGCCTAGAGGGTGGAGACAAGCGATGTTTGGGCAACCAACGAAGAAATCTAGGAAAAATGCCAGTAACTTCCTCCCGAATTTCAGGACCTACCCCAAAATACTCATACATCCAAACCTGAAAAATTCACAACACCATTACCACATAGCCAAAATAATTTCCACAACCTGCACAAAGCCACAATAAATACCAAACCTCACTTGCCAAACAAATGGAGCCCCACCCAAGCTTGAAAGACTCCGCCTAGAGAGTTGGGTCATGAAATGCATCAGAGTAGCATAGGCCATGCCGCCCCAGTCATAATTCCGGAGATGTTCAATTTTTCTCAAGCTCCCCAAGTAGCGTAGATTCACAGTACTGCCTAAATCCGGACACATGAAAGTCCCAATAAAAAGAAGCATGAACATACGAGCACCCTTTTCCACAGTCTCACATTAGGGAATACTCTCACATAACCAAGACAAAGGAACATTATTACTCCTCATTCTAGAAGGCATTACACCTAGAAGTTTATTGAGCTCAGTTGAAGTAAGGGAATCATTGACAAGAATTCTTTTACCACCCAACCTCAGACCAATAATGACAGAAAAGTCATAAGGTGTCAACATTACCTCCCCAATGTTTGGAAAATGGAAGGTACAGGTAATGTCCCAGAAGCGCTCTGCTAAGGCAAGAAGTAACTGAAGATCCTTATACTCATGTGTCTCATGATTTGACAAAGCTTCGAAGAAGGTGCAAAAGCCCGCTTCATTGATGACATTTTTGATGCTAGGAGACAATGCTGCCCATGCACTTTTCAACATTTGGAGACTCCCTCGACTCTTGAGGCTCTGCAACATAAAAATTCAGCTCAGCAATTTCCATAACCCAAAACATATAACCAAAAATTTCCATACCCAAAAAAATATCCTCACAATCAATACCCCACCACTACAAAATCAAATCAATGCCCCACCAAAATGTCACCACTACCAAATTTATCACATATCCGTACAACCACCAAATTTTGCCGTAGCCATGCAAAAAGAAAATTTCTACATGTCCAAGAAAAAATTCCTACAACTTCATGCACAAATAAATTCTCACATAATTTTTCCACAATACCCACAAAATTTGCTAATACCCATAAATATATCCATGCACATACCACAAAATTTTGCCATGTTCATAAAACAAAGTTTACACATGCCAACAAGTTTTCCCACATACATCATGAACACATTCATATAAGTCAAACACAAAGTTTTCACAATGCCAATACTCCCAAAATCCAAACCAAAATTCATCCAACAATATCACAAATTACCTACATTGTCAAAATGCCAAAAGCCACCAACGTTGCCCAAATTGCACCATGATCAAAGAAAAAACACACTTCAAGAATGCTTTAAAGCCAACATTCCAAACATGATCAATCACACAATGCCCCCAAAATTTTAAAAGCGACAACATCTCACCATGAAATTGTCAATGAAACATGCAACAACATTTTTCCAAGCAAAGAAACCAAAGAAAAACTCACCTTGGTGTCCACATGACAATATGGAGCATGGGTCCTAGGGTCTTGAAGAAGTCCATCATCATTATTCCAATCAAATGTTGGATCATATTTCTTACCATGAGAAGCTAGAAAAGAAGATCCCTTGGAGGAAGAAGCCATTTTAATGCAAAGAAAATGGGTTTTAGAAAATGGGTTTCACCAAAAATGGGTGTGGGATGAAAATGCCCAAAACACAAAAATCTAAAGAAATATTGATAGAGATAGATGAGGGAGAGTTGGGAAGCTTAGAAAAGTGTTTTTTGTGAGAAGAAATGGTGAAATGAAGAAGAAAAATCAAGGGGAAAAAGAAGGTGAATAGTGCCAACGGAGGAAGAGAAGTTGATGGAAGATGAAGCTAAAAGGAAAAAAGAGAGAAACAATGAAGTGGGGGACCAAAATTCCGGCCCCCACACTCTTCAACTCAGCAAAAGCTGAGTCAATTCAGTCAAACTAAGTTGACTCAGTCAACCCAAAAAAAAAAAAAAAAAAAAAAATTCATTCCTAAGCTTTCAATTTCACATTCTCAATGCCCAAATTTTAAAAACCCAAATCTCTAGTTTTTTTAAAAGAAAAAAAAAAATCAAACTTTAGATTTCATGATCAAAATTCCAAGCCTTAATTTTCAAAATTCTAAGGCTCAAAATTTCAGATTTCAAATAAAAAATTTCTAAGTTCCAAAGTCTTAGAATTTGAAATAAGAATTTCAAAACTTCCAAGTTTCTAAGATCAAATGTTTCTCAAAAGAAAAATCGTTTGTTAATTAAACTTTTTTTTTGACAAAATTCAAATCAAGAGTGAGCAAATGAAAGTCACACATCTCAGAAATGGTGCGACCATGAAGCACCTGTCAGTTAAAGTCTAATTTAAAATTTTGACTTTTTGCAGAAAGCAAATCCAGATCGAGATAGAGGAGATCCCCTTGATCATCATTTCAGTTCTATATTATCAAAGTAGAGGAGATCCCTTTGATCATTGTTCCAAAGCTAGATCGAGGTAGAGGAGACCCCCTTGATCATCATTTCAGTTCCATATCAAAGTAGAGGAGATCCCTTTGATCATCATTCCAAAGCCAGATCGAGGTAGAGGAGATCCCCTTGATCATCATTTCAATTCTAGATTATCAAAGTAGAGGAGATCCCTTTGATCATCATTCCAAAGCCAGATCGAGGTAGAGGAGATGCCCTTGATCATCATTTCAGTTCCAAATTATCAAAGTAGAGGAGATCCCTTTGATCATCATTCCAAAGCCAGATCGAGGTAGAGGAGATCCCCTTGATCGTCATTTCAATTCCAGATTATCGAGGTAGAGGAGATCGCCTTGATCATCATTTTAGTTCCAGATTATCGAGGTAGAAGAGATCCCCTTGATCATCATTCCAAAGCCAGATCGAGATCAAAGTAGAGGAGATCCCTTTAATCGTCATCCCAGACAACTTCATTTTCAAGATCAGAATAGGAAAGTTTCCTGGCCACCCCAATTGCTAAGAATCATTTCCAGAGTCATCAACTACCAGCTAAGTCCGGTATTTTCATTTTTTTGAGTCAAAAGATAAGGCTAGTTCTATGTTCCAAGGTTTTAGGTTCGAGGACTAGGTAATCTTTGAAGATTCAACCTCAATTAAATCATAGTCGCTAAAATCGGTGTCTTTGTTTTACATTGACATTTGTTTTTCAAGCTCTATAATGAGGGGCATTCTATAGACACTCAATTTTGCACCCATTATTTAATCAAGAAGAATGACTTGAATGACCAATCCATGTACCCCAAAAATCATAATTGCATTACATGCATAAATTTGTTCTTGCATTACATGCATCGTTTTGTCTTTGCATTACATGCATTAATTCATTCATTGCATATCATAAAAATTATCTTGAGATTCTAACGGTCGCAGCGGTGTTTCCGATTATCAAATCGGACTATCGGATTGAAAGATATCACATGATCAAGTTTGCACGGTCAACATGCATTGTGTCTAGGTAGAATCGACCACACATGATCAATTTAAATTAATTCTGATTGGTTAAACAATTAAAATTAATTAAATAATTTTGTGATTGGTTGATAGTTAGTGTTTAAAATAGGGATGCATGCATAGGAATAAAAGGGATGATTGGACAACAATAAAATTGTGGATAATCTGAACTTTATCAAGATTTATTTTAGGGTATTTATCTACAAGATAATTGTCCTTAAATATCCTGAATTATCCAAAAGAGAGATGAAAAATCATAGGCGGAGGATGAAAACGCATCTAGGTACAAAGACCGGCCAAAAAACTCTAGAAGAGGAGTCCAAACGGCATCCGAACACGAAAGTGCATTCGGAGCCATAGGGCCAATTTGGCACTTTTGGAGTGCCGAACGGCACTCTAAAAGGGCTGAATTTCCCTGATGTGGGCTTTGGCCCAACGGCCTTCGGGTGACGATTATGCATACCATTTTCGATCTTTTCGCAAAAGGATGCATCCGGATTCAGACCCTAATCGTCCGTACCTATTTTTTAGAGTTTTCTGGCCTCTATAAATAGAGACTGAACCTCATAATTCAACACCTTTTTTTTTTTACGCTCTGAGAGGCATACGTTTTTTACTCTCAAACCACCCATATTTTCTGATCCCCTCTCTGAGTGTTGCTGCTTAAATTAGGGTTTTTAGATTTCAAAGAGAATTGCATAAATTTCTTTGAACCCTAAAACATCCTCTCAAGAATAAAGAGTGCTCATGCAAGAGGTTGTTTCCTTCACCCTTTTTCTTGTGATGTGATGATGCATGTTATATCTCTTTCTTTTTCAAATATCCATAACATGAATTGTAAATTGTTGTTTTGTTAAAGCATGATTGTTTTTTATGTGATTGTTATAATCTTTTTCTTGAATGTCAATAAATCTGCATGTGAACAATTATTTTTCTTAAGACAAAACAGATCTGCATCTTTATAAGATGTAGATCTAAATTTTTCTTAAAACAAAACAAATCTGCATCTTTATAAGATGTAGATTTGAATTTTTCTCAATATAAAAAAAAAGACCTGCATCTTTATAAGATGTAGATCTGAGTTTTTCTCAATATAAAAATAGATCTACATCTTCCTTAGATGTAGATCTGAGTTTTCTCAAACAAAAAGAGATCTGCATCTTTATGAGATGCAGATCTAAAATTTTCTCAAATCAAAACTGATTTGCATCTTTCTTAAGATGCAAATCTGATTTTCTTAATACATGCAAATTGTTGAAATAAAGAAAGAGATTGTGTATTATTGTGTTTGTGTTTATTTTAAATCATGATTGCATTAATTTGGATTATGAGTGAAACTCTCTTCTTAAAAAATATTTTTCATACTTTTTTAAATATAACAAAACAGATCTGAATTTTTGTTATCAAAAATCACATTTTTTAATACTACAAAACAAATCTGATATTTTGACAAATCAAAATCATTTTTTTTAATCATTAAAACATATCTGAATTAAAAAAAAAAAAAAAAAAAAAAATCCAAAGAAGAGACTTCATTCATAAATAAATTTGTGTGATTTAATTTTTCATTCACATGTTCAACATATCATTTATGACATGCATAAGAAAGTACATTGGTCACAAAAGTCTAGAAGACCAGACATTGTCTAGGCGGAATGGGTGCCTAACACCTTCCCATTCCATAACCTAGCCTCCGGATTTATGTTTTTGGTTTAATAGATCTAGCCTTGTCTTCATTTGTTTTGGGTAAAATGTAACTAGGACAACAAGCCATGTAAATATTTGGTAGATTGTAGCTAGGACCTAAAGCTATGTAGCTTTTTAATTTTCTTTCAGATATGTAATTTTATTCAATCAATGAATGGAACTATTCAGTCATGTATTTTGTAATTAGTATTTTTTCTTTTTTCTTTTTTTATAAAGAAAAATAAGTGGCGACTCCATTACACTTACCCAAAAAGAGAGGTGCCCTAAAAGGTACACGAATCTATTTTTTGAGGGACGCTTTTCGTCGAGTTCTCTCACACACATGGACAATTTTTCCATTTCCCATATATGCAATCAATTGAACCTAACATACCTGGAAATCCACGCCTTTTGCCGTGGGCCAATAATCTAGCAATGTCTTCATTATTTGGCTTCGTCAAATATTCCTCAGAGAAAATATCAACCACAGCAATAACAAATTTTTCCAAACTCTGTAGGGCAGTGGTTTCACCAATCCGCACATACTCATCCATAAAATCACCCGTTACTCCATATGCAAGAATCCTGAGTGCAGCAGTGATCTTTTGAAAGGAAGATAACCCAAGCTTTCTAGCACCATTTCTTTTTTGGACAAAGTACGGATCATGAGCTTCTACCTTAGAAATAATATTGAGAAAAAGAGAACGGCTCATCCAAAATCTCCTCCGAAATACTTTCTTTGGATAAACTGGTGAGTCGGCGATGTAGTCAAGGTAAAGCCTTTCATGGCCTGTCAAATGGTTACGTCTAATATAGGAACAACGTTTACGTCGTGACGTTGAATCCATGACAACTTCTTTGATTATTTCATCCTCATCGGAGTCATCAAGAAGCAATTTACAAAACAAAATTGGAAAGCAAAAATATATTTTTGATAAGTAATAAAACTAACTATATATATATATATATATATATTATATCATTTCAATATTCAAACCGTTGCACAAAAACTATAACCATCAATAAATATAAGAAACACAAAATAAGATTGTAATTCTAGAATCTTGTAAGGTTCTAGAATCCTTACATATTTTTTTATTATGGTTGTTACATATACATTTTCTGATTCGGTAGAACTGAACCTTTTTAAACATGCAAGAGTTTCATGCTAGGTTAGCCCATCAGCCATCTTAAGTTTTGACCGCCTTTAGCAAAATGTAGATTTGTATGGGTTCTTTCAAGTAGGTTTGGTCGTTGATACCCTGATATTTACTTTATTGGTCCAAAACCCATGTCAAATATCATGATGCCTAGAGTGGGCTAATTGCTGTAATTCGACTGTGTTGAATAACTATAGTTAGGTTTCAAAACTGATGTGAGTTGTTGAATATGAGAAGGTACAATAGTTTGACGTTTTCTCTTTCTTGTGGCTCCTTCTAATGCACATTTTCTTCTAGGAGATGTCCCTGCTTGTTTTCCTTTAAGCTTAATTCCTTTAATTTTTTTTTCCTTGGCAATTGACAGGTTGTACACTATCGTTTGCTTGTTGAGCCTTTAATTTGAAACGAGAGCCTCCAACAGTACATTATTCAATTGATAGATTTTTCAAACTTGCCTGTACTTTGTTCAAAGTACTTTCATGAGCATCCAAAGCCATACGAAAAGACTCATTAGTCACAGTAGCTATCATCGCCAAATTCGAATACAATTTAAGCAATACTTGGTACCGACTTCCCACATCTGCATTGTTGAGGGGGAAATTGATGCCTTTGAATAAACCCCCCCCCCCAGCTTCTTTTTTTCAACCCAAAAATAAGACTGAAACTCATCTCCTTTGAGGAATCAATTTACATTGTGAATATATGAAACTCTAGTATCTGGCAGTCAGGGATTGATACTCCAAAGACAACCCAATTCAATACAAACTTAAGAATATATATATAACCCAAACCTATTAACTCACAAAAAAATCAATCTAAGTGGGTTAACTGCACATCCATAGTTTGTCTAATGAAAAAAACAAAATTATAAACACTCACATTGCAAATTGTCCCTTATTTTTTTCTCCCTCTTGTCCTACTCATCCACATGTGATTCTCATCTATATTCTATAAACCCCATAAGAATGTGGATAGGAAAGCACCATGCTACAATAATGTCTAGAGAATTAGCAACCTCTAATTGGAGTCAACTTAGCTTTAATTATAACTAAGGTCACTTTTCACTTCCACGTTGGTAACATTCACCCACTAATCGTACCCACTTGGCAATGACGGTATGACCTTTTGCTTTTATTTATTTTTTTCTCTCCCAATGTGTTAAAGCACAGTCTTAGATCAGCTAGTCTCCTAGTTTTTTTTTTAGCCTCATGACTCAAAAGCATTAAACAATGAAAGAAACTTTGATGACATCAAAATCACTGGACTCCAGTGTTATATCACATCATGAAACACTAATTGGATCCAAATATTTATACCCCACCTCTCCAAAATGAACAAAAGAAGAGAAAAAAGAAAAAGAAAGAAGTCAATTTTCTCTTTCATTCACAACCCAAGTTGCAGTCTCACCAAGTCTTCCATACTTTTATGGTCTAATAAGTAAGTCTAGGTGATTTTATTTTTATCAAACAATCATTAGGAGTGAATTGCACCAAGGAAATCTTATTTTTTTCGTCTGACTCACCGACAAATGTCAACTACTGAATAATGGAAAGCAACAAATGTCAACTAATGTATAATGGAAAGCTAGTCTGCCATGATGTCAACAATGAATTAGTTTGCCATAATAGGTATATCTGAGTGCAAGCTATCTTCTATGAGCCAATATCCATTGTAAGAATAATTCAACCGTCCACACAAAAAGATGTTAGGACATATGTGAACCATGTTAGGAACATATGTCAATATAGAATTGGCTAATCCTTTGACAAAACGCACTTTACTTGTAATTGAGTAAATCTAGGATGTGTTTAATACTTCAAGGAACAAGGTTTCAAGTTCAAGTGTTAAAGCCATGCAAGTCTGTCCAAGAATCAAATGAAGAAGTGCTGGATTTTAAAGCTCGACAACTAGTATATCTCGAGGTTTAAAAGGTTGTTTAAGCCCGATGCTCAACAGCTGCTCGATAGATAGGTTATCTGTCGAGGTTTAAGAAAATCAGTTTTTTCAGATCTGATTTCACTCCAATCCGTGAATAGATGTTTGGGTTTTCTTTTCTCACAACCCTAAAAATATATAAGGATTGTTTTAAGGGCCGTCACAGCTTATGCAACTCAATGCAAAAGTTTTTCACAAGCATATTGTGAACCGGAGATATATGCCCTAATTCATCTTTCCATTCAAGAAGCTGTTGTGTTTGTACACCGTAGGGTTTTGTAACCAAGAAGCTTCATGATCTTCATCGTGTTGATGAACTGAAGAACTTTGCAGCCAACATCTTTCTCAAGTTGGTAAGTAAGCCGTGAACTGGGATCCGCGCATTGAATTGGTTAGTCACGTACTATAAGCCGTGCATTGAAATGAGAGATTGTTAGTACAGAACAAGTCCAATTGGGTATTGGGGTAAGGGTTCAACTGTAGGTTGGTATAAAGTACTGGGATTCCTTTACTTGTAACCACTTGTTGTGATAATAGTGAATTCTCGAGAGTGGTGACCTTAAAATTACCCGGTGGGGTTTTTGCCGTGTAGGTTTTTCCCATTCGAAAACAAATCACCGTGTCAACTTTATTTTCTGCTGCATATTAACTTAGTTGGTGATTTGTTTGTGCTACCATCTTATTGCATATAATTGAACTTAATTAATTCACTTGGCTAATTAATTGGTTAATTAATCACAAGGGCTCAATACATTCTTGGCCTATCAAAAGAGAAGCAAGTAAATATCAAAGAACACAATGATCTAATACATTCCTTTTTTATATAATAGTATAAAATAACAAAATACATCAACCATTTTCTAACGTAACAAAGTTGATCTAGGCTTCAACAAAATACATCAACCATTTTTCTAACATAACAAGGTTGATCTAACACAACAAAATACATCAACCCTTTTTCTAACATAACAAAGTTGATAAACTACTACCAAAATAAAGTCTATCCAAGACATCATTTACATGTTTCAACTTTCAACTACCAAACTATTTACTTGACGCTTGTCTCGCAAGGATTCCCTCTTGGAGTTGTTCATAAAAAAGTTTTAGTGCTCCGAACATGCCACTTGTGTCCAAACTCATAATTCCCTCATCCTCTATCATACTTTTGATAAGAAGCTTTTCTCTTTCAATTCTAATTCTTTCTTCCTCCATTTGAATTCTTTTTTCCTCAAATCGAACTCTATCCCTATCCCTCAACTCTTCCAATCGAATTCTTTCCTTATCCCTCAACTCTTCCAATCTAACCCTTTCCACTTTGATGCGAAGACTCTTTTTTTTTTTTTTGTTCTTGTAAGTCCTCAATAACTTTCATTTTCTTTGCCAAGTATTCTCCAACATCTTTCCCACTAGCCTTTTTCTTTCGATTGGCCTTTTCGGCCTTCCTACCAATTGGTCTCTCAAAGTTGGTAGTGTCATCAACTAAGGACACGTCATCCCCATCAGCAATAGATATTGAATCTCGAGTTGGAGGTAGCACTACTCTCGAGTTTTCCTTAGGCATGCTCTATTTTGGTTGGTGGTTCAACACATGCCAACAATGTTCAAATGGAAAGTATTTTTTGACTCTGTTTCTATACATAGCCTTTGCATTTTCAATCTAAAAAAATTAAAAGAAATAGAACATAATTAGTATCTTCAAACTATTGGTGAATATCTATTTTGAAACTATTGCAATATAATTATACCTTGTCATGTTCGGTTGTACCACTATGAAGGGTTGCTTCAAGTGCAGCTATGAACCCACAAAATCTACTTGTCTCCCTATTAATCATTCCCCATCGACTTAATAGGGAGACAGCAGTACGTGTGGTGCTGAATGGACTGTGTTGGCAGAAGTATTGCCAAATTTTTTCACGGAATGTTTCTTGTTTCTACTCATTACCATGCACAGCATCAATACTAGTATTGAGCCATGCCAAAACAATGATATTATCCTCCTCTACACTAAAGTTGGTACCCCGTCTCAGTTTATTAGAAGTGGTGATCTCAACTTCAGGTGAAGAAATTGGGTTATTTTGGGATATACCCAACAAAGGAGAGTCAACATCAATTTGCCCTTGTATGATACCAGTGTAAATCAGCATGTATTGTTGTAGGTCCATAAGTAGATAATGTACAATCAACTGAAGATCAATATAAAATTAGAACCAATAAAAAGAGTAAATAATTACAACTAGAGTAAATAAGTATGTGATAAAAGTCAATGAACTATAACAAGAACAAGAACAAAAACATGATATAATGCACAGATTACAACTAGATTGAAATGCTGAATTACAATACCATTTTCAAAGCTCCATAAAAGATTTAGACTAAAATCATAGAAAGATTGACAGATATAACAAACTTGTTTTGGAGTTGAATCGGCTAGAAGTTTTACCCCAATCGGTGAGGAACTTGTGACAAACTTGTGACAGCAATACAAGACCCACAAATTCCTTAACCTAAACCAAAACCTAATAACCCATTGTTTATACCCACGGAGCTTCAGTCTGACCCAAATGGAAGCCTAATCCCCTTCCTTGAATCTTCGGTTTTGAGATGAGAATATGGGTTTCAAGACTGGGTTTTTGGGTTCAGTCAGGGAGAGAAGAGTGGATTCGGTCAGAGGAAGAAGATAAGCGGTTGGGTTTGTGATTGTGGGTTTGATCAGGTAGAGAATGCTTGGGTTTTGTGATTGTGAGTTCAGTTAGAGGAAGAAGAGAAGAGGCTGTGTTTGTGATGGTGGGTTTGGTCAAAGGGAGTAGTGAAGCATAGATGGGTTTGGTAGCGTGGGTTGAGGGAAGGGAAGCGCGGCTTGGGTTGAGGGAGAACGAAGAAAATAAAAAAGAAAAGAGAGGAGGCAGAGGCGTAGGCGTAGGCGTGGGAAAAGACTGAAGAGAGAACCAGAAAAAAAAAAAAAATAAGGGAAAAGAAGAAGGAGATAGGCGCGAAAAGGTGGAGCGTGTGAGAGGAAAAGTGAAAAGGGGCACACGTGTTTTATTAAACAAGTATTTTTTTTTTAACATCTTGCTACAGTGGGCTGCTAGAGATAGTAGCCCACTATAGCTAGATGTCAAAAGAAATAGCATTTAGCATTCTTGATGAAGTGTGCTTTTTACAAATTTGATGTTAAAATTTAGCATTTATAGCATTTAGCATTCTTAATGAGAATGCTCTAACTCTCCTGATTGATTTGTCTACTTTAGCAATGACAATAATTTATATTATTCTTTTCTTCTCTAACCACACCTCATTTCACACCGGTAATTAAAAATCCTTTATTTTTAAAGTAATTAGAAAAATACCTATAATTTTAAAGTATTTAACAAATGTCTCTGTTTTTAGAACTCGATTTTAACAAAATCAAGTTCTAGGTGGAAATAATACATATTTTTTCACTTATTTATTTTATTTTATTTTTTTTTTGAAATTAAGTGGAACTTGACATTGCTAATGTTGAGTTCTACTTAAAACTACACATAGAACTCGATTTTGATGATATTGAATTTTACACAGAACTAGTTCCAAAATAAGGACATTTTGCTATATACTTTGTAAAGAAAGATGTTTTTCTAAATACTTTAAAAACAAAGGACATTTAGCCATTTTTCCTATTTCACGCCGATTCTCTCACCCTTTGACAGCCCCTATTACCATTGGTCCCACCAAAATAAATGCCACACTTTTTTTTTTTATTTATTTATGGAAATACTAAAAACTTTATTAAACACAAGATAAGAGATTATTTTAAAGAAGAGTTTGTTCAACAAAAACGAAGACTTTTTTTTTTTTATAATTCAAACAGAAAAATCATTGATGCCTAAGGCAAGTTTAGCTAAAAAATAAACATGTCTATTACCTTGTTGTCTAACATAGGAAAACTCTACATTACGAAAACCATGAACTAATGACAAAATGCCATAGACAATCGGAGCAACACTGGATGGAAGAGGAGATTGTTCACATAAAGCACTGGAAATAATATTTAAAGAAATCTTATGTTTGTAAAGGTCATACTTTTATGTATTGGTATATTTGAGATCAAAACGCACTTTATATGTATTGGAGTCTTAGTTTGTAGTACGCTCAAGAAGCACATTTGTTGACTAACAAGTGGTATTATTGAAGATATAAGACTACTCAAGAAAATGCTCAAGAAAAGCTAAATTTGCAAGTTTCAATACCTCCTTGATACTTGTTAATCTATTAAGAATTAATGAAGCTCGATATATGTCTTTGATACCTCTCAATTTATTGAGATATGAGATTTTTGATATCATTTTATTTAAGCAACTATTTATTTGTGAGTTTGTGCAACCTAATAGGAGAGCCTATTTAAAGGCCAATTAAGCTCCTATTTAAATAAGGTGGTAGAGACAGAATACCTTAGGCTTTCATATTGAAACTCTACCCTCCATCTATTGAACCTATGAATTCTGAAAACAAGAGCTGCAACTCTTGTGCACCTTTTGGTCCTATACCAAGCAAAGTCTTTGACACCAACAATTGAAAATCTTATTGATGTTTTGTGTGAAACTACTACAAAAAGCTACAACAATTAAAAGGGTTGCTGTGGAATTAGTTACTTATAGAAGATTTGTACAAAGAAGAAGTCTTCTACAAGATCAAGTTCAATTAGTTGGAGTTGAGCTTCTTACATAGATTAGTAAGCTCTATGATAGGTAGATACCTTGGGATAGATCTATGAGATAAGATTTTTTGTACTTGTAACCACTTTTCTTATTAATAGATTATTAGTTTGGGGTTTTGATTGTGCCTTAATATGATACTATAGCTAAAATAAAACCAGTGTAAGAGCATTCTCATCAGGTGTTTTATAAATATGCCATTTTGACACACTAAAAAACTTACTTTATTATTTTAGCACATCATTTTACAATATACTCTTCATCACATGTTCTATTCTTCAATTCTATACATTAAAATAATATATACAACACATTAAAATAACATTAAAAAAAAACTTCAAACAGTAATATATACTATACACACCACCACCACCACTGCCCATAGCACACCACCACCACCACTGCCCATAGCACACCACCACCACCACCACTACCACAGCCCATAGCCCACCCCTACAACCACCACAATCCACCACTGCCGACAACCATAACCAAAACCCAAAATCAACCAACCAACCCACTACCACTGACCACCATAGCTAAATCCAAAATCAACCAAACCACCAAAATCAGCCCACACCCACTGCCATAATCCACCAACATCCCATCATAACCCATGAAAATCAGCCCACCCACCAACATCAACCCATTACAACCCATGAAACTCAATCCACATCCACCAAAAAAAAAACCAAGGCAATCCCAAAAATCCACCATAACTACCACAGTAAAAAGTGGTCGATTGAGAGATCCGAAGGTGGGAGGTCAGCAACGTGGAATGGTGGAAAATGTGGGAGGTGGACGGCGATGCGTGAGGTGGATGGCGTTGCGTGGTGGACGGCGATGTGTGAGGTCGACGACAAGGCAGTCTCGAAGGCGTGAGTTTGTGGGCAATGTAGTGAGATCGGTGGGTGGTTGTGACATAGAAAGAGAGAGAGAGTTCAGAGAGGGGAAGAGAAGAGAAGAAAAGCAGATGGGGGAGAAAGAGAGAGATATGTGCTGAGGGAGGAGAGAGAAGTTAGATAAAATAATAATAAATTTTTACCATTTCTTGTCCGTACCATTCCAAAGATGGAACAGCACTATGTCAAATGTCAAAATCATTTGGCATTTGGAACGCCTGGTATTGGAAGGTTCTTATTGTTTGGTGTGTTAAATGCTAAATTTTTAGCATTTAGCACACCTGATATGAAATTTAGAACAGAACACGTCATATTGCAATCGGAACAGAACATCAATTGGGGTGGTCGACATTTGGCCTTTCTCTTTTACCTTTCTCCTCATTTGGCCTCTCCTCATTCCCTCTCTCTCCCTCCCCTTCAAGCGATCTTGGAGTCTCTCTTTTGCCTCTTTGATCGACAGCATATGTGGTGGTCAGTCTTTGGCTGTGGTGGATTCAGCGTTTGACAACCACAAGGGTTCAATTTATATATATTGTTTGATTTGGCTACATTGAAAAGCTTCATGTGAATTTGTTGTTGTTTTCTATTATTTATTTATCTGCAACCTCACCGACCTTCAATATGCTGTAGTCAAACTTATCTGACGCTATTATAGGAGCACACTTTGATCATGGTATTCTCTTCTAGCGTAGTCCTTTGTCTCTGTCAGCTTACATAAATGTTGATTGAGCTGTTAATGCCTGTGGTAGACGCTCTACATTAGGTAAAATTGTTTTTCTTGGCAATAATCCCATTACTTGGTCTGCCAAGAAACAATCCACAGTATTTCACTCTTCCACTGAAGTTCAATATCAATCATTGCTTCCACTGCTACTAAGTTATGTTGGCTTAGTACAATTTTATAGGACTTGGGTGTTTTCCTTTCCATCATATTGCTTGAATTTGGTGTGAAAATGTTTCGGCACTAGCCATTGCCCCAAATCATGTCTATAGTGCTCGTAGTCTCGCACTAAACATATTGATGTTGACTTTCATTTTGTCCATGAAAAATTTGTTTTAAATAATTAGGAAGTTAATATCATTCTAGCACTGATCAAACTGTCTGATATTTTTACTGAGGGCTTATGACACTCGCCCCACTCCAGCCAGTTGATACTCACCACTCAGTCAATATTGTAGCAGTTGCAGAGTTAAGATGTGGGCTGCTATTAGTTGCAGTAGTCAGTTAAATTAGTTGCAGAATGAGTTGTGGCTTTTTTCTTTTGACAAGTAAGTTATGGCTTTTTTCTAACAATTACTTCTGGCTTTTTTCTCCCACGCGTTTTCTTAATATACGGTTTAAATACCAATAGTTTTCAGATCATATGCTCGTGTGAATAGAATTATTCTTCTGCATTTAAGTCTCTCCTCGTTTTTATCTTTGTTTTCTGCTTCTTCTGGTTCTGTACTTTCTGCTTCTGTGATTCAAACCTCTGTAAACTTTCAATAGGATCCATGGATTATAGGTCAGTTTCACAACAAAATGCCAGAGAAGCGCATAAGTAGATTTCTTAATTACTTAGATACTAGATAAGAACTAGCTATGATGGTCAATCCATTCCCATTAAAGAAAATACAGAAAAAGCTTATTAGTTTAGCTTTAAAGCACTCAAGCAAGTAGCAACTATGACCCCCCAAATGGTACATTTACTTCTATCAGCAAAAAAGATGCCAAAGACTCTAATCCCAAACACACCCCTCAAACCCAAATTGATAAAAGTAAAACTTTCACATATAACTCCTCGGCAAGCTATTTATGAATTCCTATCTAGCTTCCGGCATAGTTATAGTCACCACATTTTCTATGCTGGATTCTTCATTTCTTGATGTTGTACCTGCATTGCTGGAACTTCTTTCTATGAAGAAACCAGGCTGCTTTGGCTCAGGTAGAATCACTTCTGCATTCGTTAACATAGAAAGCACACAAGACATTGCCGGTCTGTCTTCAGGGAACTTTTGAACACATAGTAAGCCAACTTGAATACATCTTAGTACTTGAGATATGGAATCTGAATCCTCTAAACAGGTAAACAATAGTTCCAAGGCCCTGCTCTCCTTCCACAGCAACCATGCCTGGAACAATTTCAATCCAGATACTCACATAATTCACAGAGAGAGAGAGAGAGAGAGAGAGAGAGAGAGAGATAATTTGCCACTTACATGTCCCAAAAGGTTATGACGGTGATCTGGATGAAAAAACTTTCTGTTTTTCTTGCCACTCACTATCTCTAACATAAGCACACCCAAGCTAAACACATCGGATTTCACTGAAAATGTTCCATCAACTGCATATTCAGGAGATATGTAGCCGCTGCATGAAACCATCAAATATAAGTTCTATTATCTTTATTGTTGTTGTTGTTGTTGTTGTTGTTGTTATCGATAAGTTGCATGTCAATACATCTTTAACACATGACCTTACCCTTCACACCATGTTTATGAGGAAAGGAAGTGTCATTTGAGTCAGAGCACATTGATGAAATATTTGCTATAGTATGACAAACAAGAATCTAGTTCCATTTTATATTACTTACTATGTTCCAACAACTCTATCTGTCTTCACTTCACTTTCATCCCCTCCAAAAGTTCTTGCTAAGCCAAAATCTGATATTTTTGGGTTCAAGTTGATATCTAATAAAATATTGCTCGCTTTCAGATCCCTGTGGATGACTTGAAGTCTGGAGTCCTGGTGGAGATAGAGAAGTCCTCGCACAATCCCAACAACAATGTCATAACGCTTTGGCCATGCCATCATTGCACTTTCATTTTGTTCTGCATGTAATTTTTTCCCTTGTTACCATGACTTCATCTATGACTATTTTTAGTTCTTTTTGTTTTATTTATTTTGTTTGTGAAAATCAATTGGAAGACTCTATCGGATACATAATAGGCAATAAACACAGGCACACAACATATAAAAGAGGGAAAGTAATTATAATACATAAAGGGTCAGGAGAATTGTACCAAAAATGAAATAATTCAAGCTTTTGTTGGGCATGTACTCATAGATTAACATCCTTTCATCTCCTTGAATGCAGTAGCCTAAAAGGCTGATAAGATTCCTATGTTGAAGTTTGGCAATGAGAACAACTTCATTCTTGAACTCTTTAAGACCTTGTCTTGAATCCTTTGACAGCCTCTTCACAGCAATATCTTGTCCATTACATAGATTTCCCTGCATATCATCACATAAAGATGCATGTTTTTTCCTTTTGAATTTGCATAATATCACCATACAATTTGTGACCTGTATAACAAATTCAGAATCCTTTTTACCTTATATACAGGACCAAATCCACCAGCTCCAATCACATTTGCTTGAGAGAATTTGTTTGTTGCGGTAGCAATTGATGTAAAATCAAATAAAGGTACCTCTACGTCTTCTTTCTTTCTTTCACCTATTGAATCCATATATTACCTTTTCAGGAACTGCTTTTTAATTTTAGTCTAAGCACCCTTTATTATGCCCCCTTCAATTGATCTTGCTTTGATGGATGAGTGTATATATATAGGAAAAATGGATGAGTATACTTACATCTTATACTTGTTGCTTTCCAAATAGAACTAAAAACCAACCCCAAAGTAAGCAATCCAGAAATGATTGATACCATTAGGATGACCACCAGCCTTTTCTTCGTATTTGATTTGTGGATTGATCCTAGAACGGACAGCAGTTAAGAAATTTGTTCATTTTGCTTGAAATGTTCTTGTTTCATTTTGGTAAATGTATTACATCATTGATTACACTTGTCAGGATTTATTATAAGTCAGTTGAGAATGCTAATGAAAGCATGAACAAAACTATAACCTGGGAACTTAAACTGAACTGTATTCTACTACAGATTATAAGACTTTCTGCACCATGTTGACCAAGGCTTTTACAAAGCCTAAATAAGCTAACATGTGAGAAGCTGTGTGTTATAGAGCAGATAAGTGCACTTACTAAGTTCTGAAGCAGGCAGTCGAATATAGATGTCTTGCCCAGGATTTTCTTCTGAATACCCACTAATATCATTTTCTTCGCTGTACCCCATAATATCAATCAAATCCCCAAACCAGATCAAACAACCGTTGCCTCCTCCTCTAATATCTGAATTTGCATATGCTGTACAGGAACAGTTCTTCAAGCACTCCGCCTCGCATTCCTTGGTGCTCATACTCTTGTTTAACCAAAACTCCAACAAGTCAGGCAATTTCACCCACGCAAGCTTTATGAAACCATCTTTCCTCTGGCAGTCCAGCGGAGTTCTCCTCACACATCCACTCGACCAAATGAGCTGTTTCCATTCTTCTGGTGATTTGGGGATGAAACCTTCCAAACACTTGCAGATTGATGATTTGTAACTTGTGCAAACACTATTGGCACCACACTGCCCATAATTGTCACACAAGTCATTTGGAATTGCATTCATAATGGTCCATTCACTGCTTCCTTCCTTCAATAAAATGCCTTGCAGGATGCCTGACTGACTCAATGTTATCCTCATATTATTCAACTTGCCTTTAGGTTCATAGAAATTTCCCACCACGTCCTTTTGAAGTCCTAATATGGGAACAAAATATTGATTAACAGGCACAGGAAGACCACCGAATCGAACTCCATTCCATAGTCCAGTGCGGAATTTTTTTACTGACCCCCTGCTAAGAATTATTTGAGGCAACCCCTTATAATCAAATTTGTATGTAAAATCTCCAGGAGATGCAATATCTGAGTCTCTGCAAGATGTCAAAAATCGGTCTACACCATTGTTCATGTCCTTTCCTATTGTCATGCCTGGTAACCATGTGTTAAGTGGGTAATCAAAACTCTTCCACAGATAGCTTTTAGAGCTAGATGTAACAGTGTCTTCAAGAACAAGGTTACCAGAATCTAAAAGCTGAGCAACTGGTGTCTGTGCGACCCTGGACAAGTAGGAATACCAGATAGTGTGGTTTCTTTGGTTGAGAAGAATAAGCGTTCCATTGTTGCTGATAGTGAAAACTCCAGATGCATCTGTGAGTGGATTGTTCTGGTTCGCTATCCACACAAGTATCCCTGGGGTCTTCTTGTACCATATGCCCAAGTATCTGCTCTTGTTGTTGCCTGAAGAGAAGAAGCCCAGCTCAAAAACTTGGCCTGAGGAAACTAGAGTCTGGTTACCGCTAATTGATTGCCCAGAACTAATGGTGTCAGCTGCAATGCAGAATTGCAAGAAGGTTGAGAAAGCAATGAGACAATAAAAGAGTGAGGGAAGAGCAAGTGTCTCCATTAATTTAGGCTCTTTTCCTTTTAGTTTCGCTGAAAAAAAAAATATATATATATATATATATATTTATTCGGCCAAAAGCAGTAGCAAACTGCTGCTTTCTGTAGAGAACTGCAAAACTATAAGCAGCTCGTCACTTCCTAAACAAGGACTTTATATTTCAAGTGATATTTATTTTTGTGTCCACTGCTTATGTGGAGCCATGTCGTTTTATTCTTTTTTTTTTTTTTTTTTTTGCCCCACTTTTTGGATAAATTTAAACAAGGGAACCTAGTTTCTCTGCCCATACATCATGGCTCTAGATATGGAAGGACTTGGAAAAGACGTTGTGCCTGCTTTGAATTGTGTTGGTGTGAGAGTAACCTACAAGACTGAGGCACTGACATTGACTAATGATGATAAGAAGAATGTGGACTAGTATTGTTAAGATTATGAATATAATTCCGTATGGCTTGAGCCTTGAGGAAAACCTTGGCTTTTTGGCGGAGACCAATATACATGTTATAATACCACTTTAGTTTAAATGAATATTACGGTTTTTTGTAATATATATTGATGAATTTTAATATTAATTGTTAAAGGAAATGTAATTTTTTATTATTATTTCGATTAAAGTGGGTTGGGAGATGAAAATGTGTAGAAATTTGAATTTGTTGTTGGAGAGTTAGTAGCATGCTTTCTAACTCCCATTCTTTAATTTTATAAACTTATACAATAGGGTGTGTGTATATATATATATATATATATATATATGTGTGTGTGTATTAATACTCTATGAATGCAATAATAATTTACTCTATCGTTTTACATAGTAGGGGTCTCACTACCTAAATTCATGGTGGAATCTACTATTCATATGAGATGAGGAAGTATGCCATTATTTTACCCCTAGGTATCTAATAATATAAGTATAACATTAATGTGAATTCATAAGTAATAATTCTGATTTAATTTTGAGTGAATACATGTTAGCCTATAAATACACATTTTGCACCAGGACTAATCACAACAATATAATTTATATTTTTTTTTTTTGATAAGTACACAACAATATAATTTTTATATTAATATATCAACTAATTTACCTATAAATAGATGCATATTTGAGAATATTTGAGCAAAGAGAGTTTTTTTCTTTTGGTGGAGTTTTGGGCTAAGTTATTAGTGTAGGGTTAGCTTAACCCATATGACGATTCATTTGGGATATTAGATCCTCAAGGAGACAAGTCAAATGAAAATCTATTGCATCAGTTTGTAAGTTTTGCCAATTGCAAATGACTTGAATCTCTTTTGGAGTTCCAAATTGTCACAAATGAGTCATTGGTGGGAAGATTGTGTAGAATTCTAGAAATTCTACAGTCATTGTGTTGTAAGTAAGTGGGGTGTTTGATGTAGGAGGAATCAAACCTCAAATCTCTTATTTGACAATAAAAGATTTTATCAATTAAGCTAACTGGAACTTATAAGTGAGTTACTTGCTTGATTACATATAATCGAGCTATGAAGTTTTGAAAGTAAGACTGGTAACAACTTACAACATGTAAGTTGTTTGCTTGATTATGTATAATCAAGCTATAAAGTTTTGAAAATAAGGCTGTAACAACCTCTTTTATTGTGGATTTTCTCCAGTGATAGTTTACCACTTTACCTTGGAGTAGTTTTTCTTTTGAAGAAGTTCTTCAAAACTTTTTAAATACTTGTGCTTTTTATTATTTACTTTTATTGTTATATGAATTGTGGTGATATATGTGTGTTTGATTTACAATTGTGAATTCCAGGCTTTTTTTATTGATCTTGTACGAACTTGATAATCAAAATTGATAATTTAAACAGTTAGCAGTCAAACCTGATTTATTTCTTTAAAGAAAATAAAATTTCCACTTAACATATTTAGAACCCAAAAGAAAAAAAGAGAAAGAAACACTTCCTTTTTCTATAAGAAAGGGGTAAGTTGGGATTCGCATTTGTAAAAAAAAAAAAAATATATATATATATATTAATTGTTTCTCAAAAAAAAAAAAAAAAAAAAAAAAAAAAACTCCCTGTGACGTTAATAGACTAATAGGTTAATCGTAATTTGGCTGATATTTTCATGAAAATTATATGCCACAGCTCGTCGAACGTGTGCAGTCCTTTGATTTTCAACTTGCGATCAACCTATCACGCTCTCATTGCCAATGCCTTCTCTCTCAAAAAACCTATTACTTTTCTCTTTGATTTGAAAAATCAAATTAGAAAAAGAAAAGAAGTGATGGAAATGCCGAAATGGAAGCTTACGCTGAAATGAGTTGAATTGAAACGTCTAGGGGAAAAGCGACGGAACCAAGGATTTCTACAAAGGAATGTTCTGTAGTTGTATTACTTTGAAAATGAATGTCAAGACTCAACTAATGTAATCATAATTCCAACTTCCAAGTCATCCAGCTAAAAAAACCAAAAAAACAAAATCATAAGTCCAAGTAAACTCCATTAAACACTTCAAAAGTAAATGCCTCAATTGAAACAAATGAAAATGTGATATAGAGAGCCATAACATACATTGCATTTTCCAGCCGAGGAAAATGATATGAGCCTGTTTTTTCTAGCATAACCCATATCTTGAGTTTTTGTCTCAGAAACTACCAAGAAAATGCTGTGCTCTCGCGAGCTTTATCTGTATAAAACTGTATCTCACTACAATGCCTATTTACGTAACTGATTATACACTCAAATTTCCACAACCAAAATTGTATTTTTCATTTTTTTCTCCTCAACAAATTGACTTCCCTGACACTACAGCGACAAAGCTGTGATTTTTCTTTACAACGGGTGCAAACTCTAATTAAATAAGAAAATTTAAATGAATTGTTTTGATATTATTTTGTAAAACAAAGGTAATTGCTTCAATAATTATTCTTTGATAACTTTTTGGTTCTTCTAGGACCACAAGTATTACCACAACATAATATTATATGCGATTGTGATTGATGAACTATTACTTTTACATAGACTCATAACTTTTTCTTTACCATTCGCGGCTGCACATGTCAGGGTTGTGGTAAGAGTTGTGTCCGTACTCCATAGACTTTCTCTAATAGTTTATATTTTGAATGTGTAGCATATGTAATATAATTTTTTTTTTTTTTTTTTTACAAAAATTGATTATAGAAATAGAAAAATATGAGGGCATTTTAGTTGAATTGCTTTTCAAACCCTTAGGAATATAATCTATGAATCTACCTGTGTCGGTACTCCTTGCTTACCATATCTACTTAACAACACTTATAAATATTATTTCGGATATTGTCTCTACTTGGTTAAGAGAATATGGCGTAGAACAAAAATTGTGATAGGGGTTAGATCTTGTTCTAACTTTATGAAACCCTTAAATCCATGCAGAGTTCTTTGAATCCGTGCGAAAACATGAAATCCACCAGAAAATGAGAAAAACCTCTCTAAAATTTTATTAATGAAATTCTGTTCTTTGATTTTTTTTGTTTTATATATTGTATAACTATTTAAGAGCATTCTTATCAAGACTTCTAAAAATTTTAGCATTTAGCATCTAAAAACCTAACTTTATAGCATTTATTACTATACCCTTTACATCAAAACTTCTATTTAAATATTCTTTTTTATTCATTTTTTATTCTTCCTCTCTCTCTCTCTCTCTCTCTCTCTCTCTCTCTCTCTCTCTCTCTCTCCCACAGCAAAAAAAAGCATTAAAAAATTATAACTTCTTGCTACAGTGCGCTCTCAAAAATGGAAGCTCACTGTAACAAGATGTCAAATTTTTTAGCATATAGCATTTTTGATAGAGTAGGTTTTTGTGGTTATAAAATATAAATGCTGGAAATAGCATTTAAGCATTTATAACACTCTTGATAAGAATGCTCTGGCTCAAAAAATAAACCTAGTTTTTCAAGTAAAAATATTCCTAAAGTGATCTTATTTGATGCCTGACCGAAAGAGGACTCTAATTTGAATATGAAAATCTTATATACACTTAAAATCAATGAATAAAACTCTAAATGATAAAATAACGAACATTACATAAAAAAAAAATTAAAATTAACAAACAATAAAAATTATCTTTCATATTTTGTCCTACATCATTATGGAATATTTATAAAATTAAAATTGACTTCATCAAACCCATCATTATATTATATTATATTATATTTTATATATATATATATATATAACATATCTTTTCAATTCAAAAAACCCAAAACATATATTTTTGTTATATGCCTTTTGTTTCTCCAGTAGGACTTTGTTATTTAATTTTTCTTAAGGACTAGGTAAAAAAACTTTCCATAGGAATTCCAAAACGGCGGATAATGTTCTTCCAGAAAAAGCTTCTGACGTTCCGCTCTGGAATTTTTGCCAATGGCTCTGATTCCACCCATTTGGTAAAATAATCGATCCCTACCACCAAGAACTTCATTTGTCTCGTCCCCATGGGAAAGAGACCAAGGATGTCCAACCCTTACTGAGCAAAGGGCCAAGGGACCACCATTGGAGTGAGGTACTCTGATGGTCGCTTGGGTATATTACTGTAGCGTTAACACTTGTCACACACTTTGACATAGGCTTTGGCATCTACTTGCATGGATGGCCAGTAGTATCCTACACGAACTATCTTATGGACAAGGAATCTAGCTCCTAAATGATTTCCGCAGGCTCCTTCATGGACGTCCCTCAGGACGTAATAGGACTCGTTTAGAGTTAAACACTTTAAATAGGGCTGAGAGAAACTCCTTTTATATAACACCTTGTCCATAAGGATGAACGTCGTTGCTCTTACCCTTAGCTTTCTTGCTTCTTCTTTATCCTCTAGAGGAGCCTGTCTTAGAGATAAGATACAATTGGGATGGTCCAGTTGGCTACTCCATCTACGTGATTTACTTCTAGAATGTCAATACCTGGGATGTACTGGATTTTAATTTGATGACCTACTATCTCGTCTGCAGATGCCATCTTGGTTAAGACGTCTTCTTCTGCATTTTCCTCCCTTGGTATCTATTGAAACTGAGTCATTGTGAAGCCTTTAATACATTGTCTAACTTTGCTCAAGTACCTTTTCATCCATTCCTCCTTAGCTTCACACCTTCCATTCACTTGGCCTATCACCAACTGTGAGTTTCCTTGGACGAGGACTAAATCTGCTCAAAGTGATTTAGCTAACTCCAAGCCCTAAAGTAGGGCTTCATATTTTGCTTCATTATTGGTCGTTTGGAACTGCAGACGAATGGAATACTTTAGATGATCCCTTTCTAGTGGCTATAAAACTATCCCAATTCCTCCTGCATGTTGCGTGGACAAACCATCCACACGAACGACCTACTGTTTTGCCCCTTAGTCTTTATTTTGCTGGTCACTAGTAGGAGTGAATTCGGCAATGAAGTCTGCAAGGACTTGAGCTTTTATTGCTTCTCTTGGTCCATACCACACGTCAAACTCACTAAGTTCCACTGCCCACTGTATCAATCGTCTAGCGGCCTCTAGCTTATTCATGGCCTTCTTTAGCGAGTGATCTGTTAGGACGAATAAGGCCTGAGCTTTCTTGCTACTGTCACTAATGAAAATGCAAGCTTTTCCATGGGCGAATATCGTCCTTTAGCTCCCCTTAAAGTTTTGCTGGTGTAGTAAATGGGCTTCTGTACCTTTCCTTCTTCCCTAATCAAGGCCGAACTCACTGCATGAGGGGACACCGCTAGGTAGAGATACAACTCTTCACCTAGTTTGGACGGGCTCAACAACGGAGTTGAAGCGAGATAAGCCTTTAAGCCTTCAAATGCTTGTTGGCACTCTTCCGTCCATTCGAATGATTTTATTAATACTCTGAAAAACAGTAAACACTTGTTAGTAGCTTTTGAAACAAACCTGTTAAGGGCAGCTTCTCATCTAGTGAGGCTCTGAACATCCTTGACATTTTTCGGGGCCTCCATATTCAAGATTGCTTGGATGTTATCATGGTTTGCTTTGATTCCTCTCTGTAAAACCATAAAACCAAGGAACTTCCTTGATGCAACTCCAAAGGCACATTTTCTTGGATTCAGCTTCATCTTGTATCGTCTAAGTGTGTCAAAAGTTTCTTAAAGGTCGTCCAAATGTTGCGTCTCCCTTGCGCTCTTGATCAGCATATTGTCCACGTACACTTCAACATTTCACTCAATTTGTGGACAAAACATGTGATTAACTAGTCTTTGATAGGTAGCCCTTGCATTTTTCAGACCAAATGGCATTACTTTGTAACAAAACAAATCTTGGCTTGTGACAAAGGATGTTTTCTTCTGATTTGCCTCATCCATCTTAATCTAGTTGTACCCTGAGAATGCATCCATGAAACTCAGCAGTTGGTGTCCAGCTGTTGAGTCCACCAACTGGTCAATGCATGGAAGAGGATAGCTATCCTTGGGGCATGCCTTATTTAAATCTATGAAGTCTACGCACATCATCCATTTGCCATTAGCTTTTTTGACCATCACTACATTAGCTAGCCAATCAGGGTAGTAGACTTCGCGGATGAACTCTGCGGTTATCAACTTTTGAACTTCTTCTTTGATGGCATTATCTCATTCTAAGGCAAACACTCGTCCGTATCATGTCCATGGTCTTGGTGAAAATGACAGTACTTGCTTTTGTTCTGCTTGCTATGATCTCCTTTCATCCTCTCAGGCCATTTCAAGGACGGGTCATCTTTAATCTGCATCAATACTTGGTCAAGTGAAGTATTTAGGGAAGTGTAGTTGGAGTATCACCCCGAGGACGACCCTGCTTTCTTGCCATCACGATCCATTTTCTCCCCTACTTTGGCTTTCTTTGGACGAGAATTCTACTCTCTATGGTGTACATAACCATTTTCCAGTCGTTCACCTTTCTTCTTTTTCTTAGCAATAATCGCGTCTTCTGCATTCATGAAACTTTAGGCTAAATGTATCAACTCAGCCGTTGTTTGTGGCTCCTGATCATACAACTTATGGATGAACAAATCTCAGCTGAATCCATTGTAGAAGGTTGCTAAAAGGATCTTATCATCCATCTCATCCACCAACAAGGCTTCTCTGTTAAAACGGCTAATAAAAAAACGTAGACTCTCGTTCTCTCCTTGCTCTATGCTTAAAAAACTAAATGAGGAACGCTTTTGCCTCTGACCACCAACAAAGTTGTTGACGAACAACTTACTTAACTTTTGGAACGAAGTTATGGTATTTGGTGGTAGTTTACCAAACCATACTCTGGCTGGGCCTTTCAACGTGGTAAGAAAGGCTCTACACATGATTTCATCTAGTACACCTTGAAGATGCATGGTTGTCTTGAACGTGGCAATGTGATCACAAGGATCATGCATCCCATCATATGAGTCTAGGGTAGGCATTTTAAACTTAGAAGGCAGGGGGTGACTAGTGATGGATGCAATAAAGGGAGAATCAGTCCTATGGACGAGGTCATCCATGTGATTTTCTCTCCTCATGGAATCCTTCATCTCTTTTATGGCTCTTTTCATCTGATCCATCTCCCTCTCCAAATGTGGTACCCTACGAGTAACGGTACTTCTGGACTGATCTCCTTCAGCATTGTTCCCAACCCCTTCATTCTCTGAATTTTGTCCCCGTTCTTCACCACGTCGCTGTTGACGCTGTCTATTAACTTCTCTAGTTAACTCCTGGTTTTGTTGCGTCAATTCTGCCATCACAGTTGCCATAGACTGCAACTCTTGTTAGACGGTCATCAGGGGTGCTGATGCACGGTTTGGGTGACTGGAGGCATTTCCACTCTCCTGGTGTCCTGGACTGGTGGCCATCGACCTAATCCGAACCATGCAGCCTTTTTGTCTTAAAAAGCAAAGAAGTTAACACTTAGAAACTTTTTTATTGTATCTTCTCATAGACGGCGCCAACTGATGATACATGAAAATCAGTAGGCTAGAATGCTTCGGGCTATGGTGATGATTGTAGGTCCTGAAAAGAAAGAAATAATTGTCAAGGGTGACCGGTGTAACCTGGCCAAGGACCCTCTGACGATTAAGTCAATTTTCTCTCTAGAACACATGGAAGGGAAATAGTAAATGATAGAACTCACCCTGAGTAAATGGGACTTGGTTCTTTTATAGAAAGTTAGAAGTAGGTCTACTTATTCGGATCCACCACCATCATGAGTGATGTGTGTGGTTAATGGAGAAAATGGGGTATGTGGAGCGGATTATGGGGAATCCCCTCCACATTGTAGAAGTAGTGCTTCATGGTCTAATTATACGGAGCTTCTGGAGAACTTTCTTGTAGAATTCACTAAGTGTCCTTTGGTCGTCCATGCTTTTGGGTCATGGACGACCTTCTTGAAATTGGATGACTTTGTTACCTATGAATGAGTTGTATTTCCACCTATGATGCTCATCCTAAGTTCCTTTTCTCCACAAAGCTTTTTGGACATGGTCTAGTTATGGACGACCACTATGGACGAGTTGACCTTAGATTGATCTCCATCAATATTCATACCCAATAACACTTCTGATTTTTTTTTTTTTTTTTTTTTTTTTTTTTTTTTTTTTTTTTTTTTTTGTTTTAATGAAAGGTTAGAACAAGGGATGTCATTGTTGAAGTTGAAGATGTAGTCACCGTCGGAGTTGACGGAGAGAATCTAAGGTGGCAGTTGTCAATGGAGCACTTCATGCTGCAATGGATCTCGTTGGCAGATATGAGGCCATTTTATCCTGGTCGTAGTCGTAGAGGAGCTCGCAGATTCCGCCGTCTCCAGAGCCAGCGTTGCATGTGGCAATTTGGCTTCTCTTAGGTGAATGCGGTTGCTCCGGTGGGATAATGTGTTCACACAAAATCACAGATTGAGATAGTAGTAGTTTTTGTTTTTTTAATAAATATTGAATTATATTGGTTTTCGAGGGATGTTATTCATTGAATCAGGAACCATGTTTTTATGTGAAAGAATCTAATGTGTCAACAATGTCTGATTGGAGAGAATAAATAAGAATTTAATCTCAAACATGTTCTATATCATAATGGGACACATCCATGGATTATAAATCATTGTTAAGTAAATCGTAGTTATTAAACCCTGGAAATTTTTTATCAATAAAAAAAAAAAAAATCCCTGGAAATTGATCCAATGTAAGCTTTGAGTAATTAGTTGAACTCGTGTATCACTAGTCAAATGTGTATTTAATTAAAATTTAAATAAAAATTAACAATATGATAAAAATGTACTAAACGATAAAAGCCATCCATAAAGGAGAGTATGACATAGCCTACTTTGTAATCCACAGTACATCGACATAGGGTAATGGGAAGTCATCTTTGGAATAAACTTTGTTCTTGTCTCAGAAATCAATGTACATGCGAATTTTCCCATTTTTCTTAGGCACATGGACGACATTAGCTCGCCACTCAGAGTAATATACTACATGAAGAAACTAGACTTTGTATTATTTCTCAACCTCTTCTTTGATCTTCAAAGTCACTTGGGTTTCATTCTTCTCATTTCTTTACTAGCTTCATCTCTAGAAAAATGGTTGTCTTGTGCTTGACTATTTTAGATATCAATAAGGCCATTCCAAGAATTAGGCATCCCCCAAAGAGATCTTTTCATAATTATTAGTTCATGGCGTGAAATGTAATCTAAGAAGTACAGATAAAGGTATAGGTACATTTGTGGGCACAACAAAGCAACACGACAATTTTTGAAAAATAGGACATTGGTATAGCAGGAATCGTCAATTAAATAATTATTAAATTTTTTTTTTATAAATTATTAAACATTTATTTTTCATATAATGTTAAATATATATATATCAAATTAAGGGTAATAATGGATAATAAAACGAATCCATAACTATTACTATTTAGAGCATGCTCTCTTTGTTTTCTGAAAGGATATTCAATTCATCTTATTATCGTATCCCAGTGGTATCCTACATTTAAATAATTAAAAAAGACATGGCTGGAACTCGCATGCAAAAACGTACTAGACGTGTCAAGTGTCTGATGCAAATACAACGCCCCAAATGAAGTATTTTTACTTATAACCTCACATTCATCCAGAACAAACAGATGAAAATGAAAGTTGGGTAAATTGCAATTTTTTGGTCCTCAAATATATGTAGTGCCTTTGATTTTAGTCCCTAAATTTAAAGATATTTTCACTGCACCTTCAAAAGTGGAATATTTTAGTCCATGCTTGTGCTTTTCGTCCAATTATTTATGATATGGCTTGAGTGAACTGTTGATGTATTATTTATTAGTTGCTTTTTGGTTACTTTATCCGTTAAAAAAAAATCGATTGGTATTTTAGTTTGATGATAAAGAGTACAATCATTAGAAGCGGACGCTATTTGTTGAAACTCTATCAAAAATAAAAATTGCCAAGAGCAATTGGTTTCTAGAACTCCCTTTCTCTATTTTCCCAACAGTTACAAAATGCTTGTTATATAGTTACTTAACAATTATCAACTATCGTTTTTCAAAAAGGAAAAATGTTATCTATCACTAGAACTCCCTTGCTCACACACCAATTGTTTGATGCTCAATTACTCAGGCACCCACATTTTCTACACATTTAGCATTCATTATTTGGTCAAATGCTAATATTTTGTAAGAGCATTAGTATTGGTGGTGCTAAAAAACCATATTGCTATTTTTAGCACCACCAATCACTACCAATTACAACGTTAAAGTCATATAAATGGAAATAAGTCATTTCAGCTACTCCTGTGGATTGCTACCATTCTCTTATAACTGCTTCGCCATTCCCTTCAAGAAGAATATAGCATATCATTGTTTGACCAACTTGTTTTGCACGTCAAAGAAACTCGGTTTTAAAAAGTTAAAAACTTTAATTCATCCAAGTTAAGGACCCATCTTTTAATAATATTTTCCCCTTTTTGAGTTTTTCCACGCGGAAAACATGAATTCCACCCCAGTTGTAACTTTAGATAAATAAATGAATGATTAATATTATACTATACGCTCTTTTCACAATGTTGGTCCCAATATCTTAAAGGAATAGTCCCTAATCATTCTATAGTTTGTGCATAATGATCAATCTCAATAATTGAACCAGTACAGCACCATGATAATACCAAACTTTTCATCATAACATCGAGCTTTCCTAGTCAAAAGAAAACCGGAAGGCTTTTTTCAGCTTCCAATCACAATGAAGATTCAAGTGCAATGATTTGGTACTATTTCTGTTCGCAGTTTGACACTGAGGATGTTATCAAGCACAAAATATATACAAGAACCAAAATCTAAGATGGTAGGTGGCAAATTTGTACCTGTTTTGCTCAATACCAATTACACCTTATACAATGTAACTGTTTTGCTCCAAGGAAGAGAGTTAATTCAAAGCCTAACACCACAAATATAGTACCAAATTCCAAAATATGATGGTAGGTGGCAAATTTAGGTACCGTTCTCCCAAAAACAAAAACAAAAACAAAAATATTTAGGTACCGCAATGGTTCCAGTTTTAACTTCTTTTTTGTCAAGAAGCAATGTTTTAAATTTTCCTACTTTCCTATATAAAATTGGGAGTAATAGAAAGCTCAACGTCAAACAACTATTTTCGATCTTGAACTATATATCATATTGGAATTTTTACCCATAAATTATCAATGGAGTGAATTTAATCCTTAACATTGTGAAACTAATCAAATGTTACTATTGTCTCCACTTATTGTGAGGGCCTTTTTTGAAAGGTTCCCTAGGCCCAAGTCCAATGTAAAGCTATGGGTCCATTTAAAAAGGCAGAGTATAATATGAGATGAACAAAGTTTCTCTCCAAACTAGTTTAGAAAAAAAACCCTACAAACTTGTCATATATATTTATATCGAGTGTGAATTTTAAAAATCTAACCGTTAGATTGCATGTTCTTATTACATCCTTAATACTTACAAAATTTCAAGAAAATCAAAGATCAATTGCTATGTCATCAAATAAATGTTATAATTTCAAGTTTTTGTAATCTAAAATTGTATATAAAAAATAAGTTAATTGATCAAATAGTAAATAATATCCGATTTGAATGAAATTTGATATGCATATTAAGAACATAAGGAACATGAAATTCAACGGTTAGATTTTCAAAATTCACGCCCAAAAAAGAAATATATGAGAAGTTTGAAGAGTTTCTCTCCAAACTAGTTTGGAAAGAAACTTTGTTCATATGAGATGCTGAGTTACGGAATTGGGATCGGTCCAACAGCCCAAAATCTATGTATCTTAGACTCCCTATATAACCTCTACAAACGCCTAACTTGCCCTGCTATCACATAGCCCTAGAACCTCCGGAATACTTCTCTAGTGATTTCCCTCATGAATGACACATTTGCATGGACTAGAAACTCCAACACTCCAAAGACTTGCTTTGCAGGGAATTGACTAGCAATATCCCAACTTTTTTTGTAAAAAACAAAAATCTCACGAACACTCTTTGTGGGGTCGCTAATTTTCTTGATTATATTAATCTAAACAATTTACTTACACTATCTTCCTAATGACATGTAATATAATTGAAATTAATTCCCCAAATATTATAAAGCATACTTATTAGACATGGGTCATAAATGTAAATTTTTATGGAATATTTTAAAATAAACCTATATATAAATATATATATATATATATATATATATACACACACACATATGGGAGTTGGTGAACTGCACCATTGCTTGGCAGGAACAAGGGATTATCAATGAATTGTATTGTTCTACCCTGGAGTATTCCAAAATTGTATTTTTCTACCAAATTTGTATTTTTCTACTACTTTTTCTACCATAACAGCATTAGCATTGGGGGTGTAAAATCCTCCAAGTTGCTATTTTACAACTCAAATTATTAAAAACCTACAACATCCAAGCATGTAGATGTAAAATTTATACCCTCTAGCTATAGTAAGTTGCTAGTTATACAATTTATTGTTCAAAGGTTGGGAAATTAAATTTTCTTATTTTATTACTCTTCACTCTCTCTGCTGGTTTGCTGGAGAGATAGAGACAAACCGGAGAGATAGAGACAAAGGAAGAGAGGAAAGAGAGAGATGAGAGAGGAAAGAGAAATGAGATTTTTATATTATTTTATTGGGTTGTATGTAAAATTAAAACCTGGGATGTAGGGTAAGTTGTAAAATGGGTTGGTAAAGTAGATGAAGTGGTATTTGAGAATGCAAAATATGTTTTTTTTTTGCATCCTCGGATGCTGATGCTCTAAGAGCAATCACACTAGTCTGTGTAAAATATTCAACCTACCTTTTTCTATTTTACACAACCATTTTTCCAAAACACCCACATCAGTTTATCTGTTATACACTCTCTTTTCTTTAAATAATCATTTTATATTCTCTTTTTATTATTTCATCCACCAATGTCAAAACACACACACACACACACACACTCTCTCTCTCTCTCTCTCTCTCTCTCTCTCTCTCTCTCTCACGGTGACTTTGAAATTTCTTTCATTTTCTTCTTCCTCCCCTCTTTCTTCACTGAAAAACCCCATAAACAAACCAGAAAACTCCATAAACAAACCTCCAATCTTCACATCGACATAAACACATATCAATCAAGTAGATATGGTAAAACGAGTCAGAATTTGTGGACCCAACCCGACTGACCCAAAAAATACCTGACCCGAACCTGAATTTTTTTACCCAAAGCAAAAACGAGTTGACTCATGACCCATCCCGATTTTTTGCAGGTCAACCCGACCTGACCTGACCTAACCTGGATAACCTGTGACCCGACCTGTTAAAAAAAAATTCACTAAAAAATATTTAGACTACATCCTGATACTAGGTGCATAAAGCACAAAGCATCGAAGCTAGCCAATAGTCAATAGATTATAGATGTTCACACTTCACATGAGACAAGATAAGACAACCACTAAGAGCTTCACATTCAATTTGAGCTTCACAAGTCACAACCACTAAGAGCTTCACAAACATGAGACAAGACAAGACAATCATTAAAAATAAATAAAAATAAAAATCTCATTCAATTTGATACGATCACACTTCACAGCTCACACACTAGACTCACTAGTAATCTGTAGTCTAGTACACTAAGTCACTACTCACTATTTACTAACACACTAAATGGCTAGACTTAGCCTGTAGTAGCTAACTAGCTGTAGTCCACAAAGGCACAAACATGACAAACCACAAAGCTTCCTCTATTCTTGCGCCTCTATACCCTTTTGGCCTTTTCACACTTTCACACAAAGCTTGAAGTGTTTCAGTTTCACTCTTGCGCCTCTACCCTTTTCTCCGCCTCTACTCTTTTCTCTTTGCGCCTCTACTCTTTTCTTTTATATTTTTCTTTTATCTTCTCTTCTTAGTTCTTTCGGTCCTTAAATCTTCAGACCAAGCTTCCTCGTATAAAATATTTACTTATTCTTCTTTACTTCATATGTTATGTTTATTTTTAAATCTTTTTTTTGTTTAGTTTATCTTTCTAAGTAATCTAACTTTACTATTATTTTAAATGCAATAGGAACATGTGCACTTAAGAAGGCCGATAACTTGATATGGTCCATGACATGTAGTTTTTTTTTTTTTTTTTTTTTTTTTTTTGTGGGAATGATATTATTAGTGATGTAAACTTAAAATATACTTTTTAGTACTCCTTAAGATCTCTCTCTTTTTGAAGTTGTAAACTTGTAATTATATGCATTTTGACAGTGAACTATTAACATTAAAGACTTTTTCCATCATGAATTTATGACTATAAAGAATTTTTGTCATGCTCAAAACTATCAGAATTGGAAGGATATTAACAAGTGGCATTAAGTGCAATTCATTTCCTTAATTGATTTTATTCATTCTCTCTAAACAGGTTGTCATTGATTTGTTTTTGTAATTGGCAAAAAAAAAAAAAAAAAAAAGCTGCTTTGAAAAATACGGGTCAACCCGACCCGACCCAACCTGACCCGACCCGCAACCTGATTGACCCGTTTAAAAATAACCTATTTTGACCTGCGACCCGATTGACCTGCAAACCCGATTGACCCGACCCGAACCCGACCCAACTTGCCCATTTTGCCACGTCTACAATCAAGTAACCAACCGCGAGGCCAAGCACAACAGCCATGAACACCCCAATGTTAAACAACATGACAGCGAGCATAAGTAAGGATTCAATCTCGGGGTTGAGCCCAAATAGGGCGGCTCCGACGAACCTCGCGACGGACCACTTGGATCCAGCGGTCTTTCCGTCGCCTTGCTGCAGCAAAGGAGCCTCAATCTGAGGCTTAGGATTGGAGACTTTGGTGGCGGAGACAAGCTTAAAGCGGACGCACTTATGGTATTGGTAAAAGGCAGAGACGATGAAGGGAGTAACCGATTTTGTTTTGAGTTGATTTTGAGTTGGATTTGTTTTTTAGATTTGTTTGTTTTGGATTGTTTTAAATTGATTCTCTTCTTCCTCCTTTTTCTGTATTGAATTGAGTCAGGGAAGAGAGAAAGAGAGTCAGGGCAGAGAGAGTAGTGGTGAGAGAGGAGAGAGAAGATATATTTAAATAATCAAATAGAAAGCTATAGTAACCATGCATATTTACACGGTTACTGTAACATTTTTGTATATGTACAATATTATAGACCATTAATATGGGTAATTTTTTAGCAAAAATATGTAAAAATGAGCACTTTTTCTATTTTTCAATGATTGATGCAATTGCTCTAAGGACCATAACCAAAGTTGCTTTTTTCTCCTGATTGATCTGTCTAGACTGGCGCCTGGCCGCCTTATTCTATGCTGAAAAGTTGTGCATAGTATGATTTTATAAATAAAGGTGCACAAGTAGGTTAAAAGAAGCAAGCACGAATCCTTCTCCAAACCAATTGGATTTCTGTATAATTTGGACGATCTAGCTTGAGTGAGTCTTGAACGAGTGACATGCCAAATTCTTACACTCTAGTGAAATCGATTTTGCTTAAGCAAAATTACACTGCTTCAATTCATTGATCAGCCCCAATAGTATCTGAATAAAAATTAATGTGTCTTGGAATTAGCGAACACTTAGGGCCCATTTGGTAGATGAGTTTGAGTAATATTGTTTGAGTGTTTTTGATATACGTGTGGGTGAAAAAATGTATGTAATGTTGTTTAAAATGTGAAAATGTGTGTTAGAACTTACTTGCCAAACAGACCCTTAAAAACATAACAGATTAAAATATAAAACTTGTTGAGAAAAATTGTAATGAGATATTTGTTTGAGAGAACTTTTTCATACAAAATATTATCAGATAATGTATTTAAGTGTTCTTTATTCAGTTAGGGATTTCATTTCGTTGTGAAAAAAATTATTGCTGGGTTACGGTCAAGGTCCAGTAAAATGAAAATCTTGATAGTGGTTGTACTCGTAGATATAACACAATAATTGACCCTTATGATAAAATAATAAATAAAAAAATAAAAAAAGAAAGAAGAAGACAATTTTGGTTGGAAATTATGAGCGTAGAAAAATGCAATTTTGGAATAAGTTTGATGGCAGTCTCAAGTTACCACCTTCCTCTAAGCAATAAGCTATTATCAGATAACAAAAGAAAATATTTTCCTGACCAAATAATCTTGTGTGGGACAACTTATCTAATTTTTTGCTGAAAAGTTTTAGTGAAACTGCATTATTGGTCTTTAAAATTCACTCTATCAATGCAATTAGTCTTTCAAGTTTCAAATGAGCACTATTGGTCGCTCAAGTTTTAAAAGTGAGTGATACTAGTCCATTTGTTAACTGTAGTTAGTGGTATTACTTATGTGACTAACAAATTAGTGACTTGACATATTTTTTAATGAAAAAATTAAAAAAATTATTTAAACATCACGATTTGAGTTGTCAAACAATTAAACTTCTTCTAATCCCAAAACAACCCTAGTCCCCTCAACCACAATCTTCAGCCGACCTCCATACCAAAACCAAATACCACATTGCTGCAAATACCATCACAAAATCCAAATCTTCTTGAACCATTTGATTTGTCAAAATTTGTGGAGTCAGAGCCATTGAACTCAAAATTGGAGACCATGATGGGGCAATTGTTCTTGCAAGCCAAGTTGCCTTCATGAGAAATGAGAGAGTCCTAGTCAGACTTGGGAGGCCTTTGGAGTCTTTGGGACCATGAGCCTTTGATCTTAACAAGGACATGAGAATTGCCCAAGATGGTGGCCAACACTTTAGGGAGCAATTGCACTTATAAGACAAACTTCAAGGACCAATAGTTTAGTTTTGTCAGAGAAGAATTTAGTAAAATGATTTCTCAATCTATTAATTATCAGAAGAGAAGCTTATATACAACTCGAGTACAACTCAGAGAAGCTAAGTTGTGCAACTAACTTAACAAACAAAACAGAAAATCTTACTAACTCAAGCACGTGAGGCACGTGTAAACACTAAAGGAAAATTACAATGAACTAAACTGTAAGTCGTTTCTGTACAAAGTAAGGAGAACTGAATTAAACTACTGTCGTTTTTGTACTTCCTTTATTCTAATGATTCTGCAGCTAGAACCTTCAACTACTGAAGCTTGTTCTGATTGTACGTTCTTGTTCAATGACTGCTTGTTCAAACTGCTTTTTACTTAATTTCTGTTTATCATGACCTTGATAAGTTTCTCCAAAATATTTTAAAAAAAATATGCTAAAATATATTTGTATGTTGAAAACTTAAAATAAAAATAAAATAAATAAAATTTTAAAAATTTGTACAAAATTAAAAAGTAAAGCTTAAATTTAAAACTTAAAACTAGGTGAAAATGGCCAAATACCACCATTTTGCAAAATTTGTAGTAATTTAGCACTGTTTCGAAACTAATTAGCAATCTACCACTTTTCTAGTACTCGAGTTTGACAAATTCGAGTTCTAAATGATACTCGAGTTCCTAGAAGTTCTGCCACCGTGGCATAGGCTAAGCTGGCATTTGGGATTAAAAAATGACACTTGGTACTCGAGTCCTAGGAACTCGAGTACTGTGTTAGTGTGGTACTCGAGTTTCTATAACTCGAGTATGGCTCGGGTTGCACGGTACTAAAAATACAAAAGATTCAATTTTATTTGTCACTTTCACTTCTCACTCTCACTTACCAAAACACACTCTCACTCTCACTTACCAGAACACACTCTCACTCTCCTTCACACCCAAACATACAAATCCCAAACCCTTACTCCATCGGCAGCAGAAGACTCTCGTTGGCGACCTTTCACTCAACTCTCTCACTCTCCTTCACACCCAAACATACAAACCCTAAACCCTCACTCCATCGGCGGCTAAAAACCCATCGGCGGCAGAAAACTCTCGTCGGCGACCTCTCACTCAACTCTCTCACTGTCTCGCACTGAGGTCAGTTTTTTAGTTTTAGGGTTACATCTTTCATTTGAAACTTTAATGGATTCAAAATTAGAAATATTGAAAAAAAAAAAAAAAAAAAAAAAAAAAAAACCGAGATGATATTGTGTTTCTATCAATATAAGTGCAAAGAAGTAAGACTCAAAAGTACTTTTCCTTTTTTTCTTATTTTTAATTATTTTGGGGCATGAGAAACAAGATTCTTATATATCTTAGCTTAATATATTAGGGTTATTTCAAATTTGGAAGAAAGGTAAATGTAAGACTCAAAAGTACTTTTTCCTTTTCCTTTTCCTACAAACAGAGTTGGAATTGATATGGTTGCTTGGAGTTTAAATTATCTGTTTTGATTTTATATTTTTTGGGGATAGCTAAATTTGATTTTGATTTTTCCTTTTATTTTATTTTTGGGTGGAAAATGTAATTGGGCTATTGCTGAATCATGCTGATAAGTTTGTGTACGTTATTGCTGATGATAACAAACATTATGGCATGCGCAACAACAACATATTATTTGCTCACCGTGTAGAAATTATTATAATAAGTGTTGTTTATTGCAATGGAAAATGTCCCAAAATGCTAATCTGAGGCTATCATAGAAACTTTGTTTGTTGCTTAAAAGCAATTACAACTGTTTCTCAAAAAAAAAAAAATTACAAATCCCCATTTTTTTTTCTTCTATATCATATAAGAATTACACATTGTTTTGAAATTCATCAGTGAGATGAACTTTCATTATTGTTTTAATCATTTCCAATTGTGGATTTTAAGATTAAGCTGCTCACAAACAATTGGTGGGAAAATATTGAAGCTTAGTATTTGGGACATAGGATTATTTTGAATTGTAATTCATATTAATCCTTGATTAATGATACTTCTAGAAGTGATAGTTTATGGTAACATGTAATGTTTCTCTTCACAGCTTTTGATGCATAAATAGATTGTTTGTACATTAGACAATCTCTGCAGTAGAAATTGTTCATTACTTATCTCTCTCTCTCTCTCTCTCTCTACATATATATATATATATGTATATATATATATATAGGTAAAGCTTAGAGAAAATCCAATTACATTCTATAATTGAAGTCCAATTTTGCACCATGTATCCTAAATTATTTATTTTTAGAGAGTTTTATTTCTTAATTTTGGAGTCAAATGTGGGATCATATCAATAGAGACAAACTACTATCACTGGACCAGTAGTAATTCCTCTCTTATTTGGTACAGAATCAAAGAACACTCACTTTCATGAAAAGAGAAAAACAATGATAAAGGAGAAATAGTTTCTTGGTTCCAATCTTGTAGATGGGGGAGGGTACTCGGGTTTTCTCTAAATTGTATTTGTTTTATAGTGAAACTCTCTCTCTTTCTCTCTCTCCTATTATTTTCTTTTGAAAATAAAATGCATAGAAGACATAGTGATTGATACATCCACTAACATTAAAATTTCTAAACTTTATTGATGCTGAAGTGAGTTTAGTTGTTCTTGTGGTTGATGGGATCCTTGTTGAACCAAACTAGTAGGGCTGGCTTTAATGGTGGTGGTGGGGTTGTGAAGGGGGTGTTCAATTATGTTTCTTTATTTGTAGACTTGTTGAACTTGATTGCTTTGAATATCTCTTATATATATTACGAATTGGGATTGATCATGGGAGGTCAGCTCTGCTTACACTGGCTTTGCTAGTTTTGAGGGATTAATTACTTGAGGAAAGAAAATATATTTGTATTCGTTCATTTTAATATCTAATGCAAGTGGTTTAGGCATGAGTAAATATTTTATTTGCTTATGAGGCCATAAAAAGTGTCTCCTTTCTTTGTGTGTGTGTGTATAATTGCTTATGGGTATTTGATGAATATGCTTTAAAATTGCTATGAGACTATTTGATTTGTATGTTTATCCATTGGCATTACCTATTTCTGTGATTGGTTCAACAGAATTTGGCATTGAGGATGGAATTTATTACTGACAGCAAGAAGTTCAGTTTACTACTTCTATTATAGTGATTTCTTTGCTTGCAAAGAAGTTCAGTTTTAGTTATGTGTGATTTCTCTGGTTCAAACTGAGCCTAATTTAAGTTATATTGAAACAACTACTTTTCATTGCAAATATTGAGAAAGGGCTAGGATCAGATATGGAGAATAAGATAAAAGCATTTTGACACAAGTCTAGAACAGACCTATGCATCCAAGTCTAGAACAAACCTATGCATCAGTAAAATTCAGAGGGAAAGAGAAGCTCATGAGCTTTATGTTGAAGCTAGGGAGAAACTTAAGAGGGTTAGAGAGAGTGTGAGAGAATATACAAGCTGGTTTTGTCATGGTTATTTTTCATGTTTGTAAAGTTGTTGGTGTGTTTTGCCTCAGTGAACAACAATATGGGTGAAGAACCTTAGTTTGCCATGAAAAATCTTATTGTATCTATCTTTTGAAATACAAAGTGTGGTCTTTGTGCAAATGTTCCGTAGTTTAATTTTTTTTTTACTTCATTCTGGGATTTGGATATATATTGCCACGAAGTGGTATGACAAACATGCATAATAATAAAAGAGATAGCTGTGGTACTCGCATATTTCCAATGAAAGCCCTAAAGGAAAAAATATTTTATCATAGAATGGTGAAAGTGTATACTCATGGGTAAGTGGTGAAAGTGAATTTGAACATTACTATATTAGAAAGCAACCTGCTGCCAAGCAATTGGGTATAAAGCAACCTGCTGCCAAGCAATTGGGTATGTATCCTCTGTACATAACAGGAAAAAAAAAAAATGATAAGCATGATAGTTTCCACTGTACATGACAGCACTAAAAGGTGTATAAGTGGAAGCTAGTATGCAGTATTAAGAGGCATATTTGAAGACCAAACTCGAGTTTAGAGGACTCGGGTACTACTAACACAGTACTCGAGTCCATGAAACTCGAGTATTAACCTGGATGATTTCACTTATATACCCGAGCCATACTTGAGTTATAGAAACTCGGGTACACACTAACACAGTACTCGAGTCTTGTAAACTCGAGTACCAAGTGGCATTTTCTAATGCCCAAATGCCATGTTAGACAGTGCCACGATGGAATGTTCGCTAGGAACTTGAGTTTACTATACTCGAGTACCATTTGGAACTCGAGTTTGTAGAGCTCGAGTACTAAAAAAGTGGTAGATTCCTCATTAGTTCCGAAACAGTACTAAATTGCTACAAATTTTGCAAAATGTTGATATTTGACCATTTTCACCCTTAAAACTGACTCATTCAAACAAAAAATGATATTCCTGAAAAATCTAGAATTGTACCATCATGGTGACGGGTCCAGTTAAAAATTCCATTGTTTTAATGAGTGGACGAAAAACACCGCTGAAAGTTGTATCATGGTTGACCTAAGTCTCCGTCCTCAATCCAACAACATGACTTTAGAGTCTCCTTCCTGGGTGCACTGCAAATTGCAAATTGGCATAGCTGCCTGACACAAACATGATTAGTAGAATTTCACCTCCTATTGCTTTCCTGCTTCTTCTTTTCTGCATTAGTTTTCAGTCCACCAACACTACCACCAATGATACTGTCACAAATACCATCCAACCTGGCCATTCCCTGAATACCTCCGAGACCATTGTATCCACTAATGGAATCTTCGAACTTGGTTTCTTCACTCAAGGAAATTCAACAAAGTATTACTTGGGAATACGATTCAAGAAAGTTTCTAAGCAGAATGTTGTTTGGGTTGCAAACAGAGAGTACCCATTCCCAAATTCCTCTGCAGCTCTTTGTCTTAATTCGGATGGAAATCTTGTAATATCCGATGGCAGAATGACATACATGATGGCCAACACTTCAGCTGGAAACGGTACCTATGCCATGCTATTGGATACAGGTAATCTGATAGTCACAAACAAGGTCTTGGAGGTTTTGTGGCAAAGCTTTGACTATCCTACTGATACTATTTTTCCCGGAATGATACTTGAATTAGATTTTGTGGCAACATCATGGAAAAGTACAGAAGACCCAGCTCCTGGTCTTTTCTCCCTACAGCTGAGTTCTTCGGATCAGCTAACTATAAGGGAGGGGTCTAAAGTATACTGGACTAGTTCAATCTATACTTTTGGGGTTTTATCCCACAGTGATTGGTACGGGTACGGTATTACTTGGCCTATTAATTACACTTCTGGAATTTTAAAAATGGTGTTGGATGTGTACGGACAGCTTAAACTGCAGTCGTGGTCAGAAGATGATCAAAGGTGGCATTCGTTACAGTCATCTAGGTGTGGGGATTATGCTTTTTGTGGAGGTTTTAGCGTATGCAATGAAACTGCTGAAGTACCATGTGGCTGTTTGACAGGTTTCAAACCTGTTTCTGCTGATGCTTGGAGCAATGGGAACTCATCCAGTACTGGCTGTTTGAGGGAAACTGCTCTGCAGTGCACTAAGAATATTGATGTTCAGAAAGATGGGTTTTTTCGCATGTCAATAGTTGATTGGCCTGATAATCCGCAGCATCGGGAGACAGCCAATCCTACTGACTGCCAATCGGCTTGCTTGAACAACTGTTCTTGTGTTGCTTATGCTTATTATTACATAAAGCGAGATCCCAAAAATCCCAAAGATCTCAAAGATCCCAAGCTTCAATGCTTAGTATGGCATGGTGCTCTATTGAACCTGAAACAACACTCAGCCGATGACATAAATGGAATTGATTTCTATCTGAAACTTGCTACTTCGGATTTGGTCAAGCTAGGTAAGAAATTTGAAGACTTGTTAATAATTAGTTATTAGTATCGCGGTAGTGTTTTCTTCTTAGCATAATTATTTATCTTCTGTTTTTTAAAGAACTTTGAGGAGATACCTATAGTAATGATGCATACATTATTTATTTCTCTGATTTCCTTTTTCAGATGCAAACTCAAGGAATGAAACCTCAATAGACACAGTAAATAACAATTCAATCTCTAGTACGAATTTCAAATTCGGAGTGTTGCAAATTTTGGTACTGACCTTGTCTACCCCCTTTGCAATGCTTACATTGGGCCTTTTGTTTTATTATGTGAGGAGAAAGCTCAGAAAGAAGGGTGAGTAAAGAATTGCTCGAATAGCTATTTAAGCAATAAAAATTTACATCCTTAATTAACACCGTATAAATTTGTTGTTCACTATTCAGGCGAGGATTTGTTACAGTTAGATGTGGGCATGACCCAAACAACAGAAAATTCTGAGCTTTCTGAAGTAAGTAAGCCTGGAGATGGTAAGAAAAAGGAAGTCAAAATGCCATTGTTCAGTTTAAAAAGTGTTTCTGCTGCAACTGATAATTTCTCAGATGCAAACAAGCTAGGAGAGGGTGGTTTTGGGCCCGTTTATAAGGTATGATTCAATATCCTTAAACGCAATGCTTAGGGGAGTGTACATAAAAGACTAAACTTTGCCATCTTAGTAAGTGTTAACAAGCACAAACAGGCACATGCCAGTTTTGTTTCTGACTATGATATTAAAGCCTACAAAGTATATCTCTTCAGATTTAAGTGAGCTAACGTTCTCCCTAGTAGTAATGGAACTAATTAAGTTTAAGCACAAGAATTTCAGGGAATTTTACAGAAAGGGGATGAGGTGGCTGTGAAAAGGCTTTCAAAAAGATCTGGGCAAGGTTGGGAGGAACTAAAAAATGAGGCAATGCTCATCGCCAAGCTCCAACACAAGAATCTTGTCAGACTTTTGGGCTGCTGCATTGAACGGGATGAAAAGATATTAGTTTATGAGTATATGTCCAATAAAAGCTTGGATTTCTTCCTTTTTGGTTTGTAGTTTCTCATATTTTGAAGTATTCACAAAATTGTGTTTTATGTTATGCTCCTTTCAATGTGTGCACGTTGCAATTTGCTCATTTATGTAAATCAGACCCAGAAAAGCGCAAGATTTTTCATTGGGGAACACGGCTCCAAGTCATTGAAGGAGTTGCTCAAGGGCTTCTTTATCTTCATCAATATTCCCGGTTTAGGATTATTCATAGAGACCTCAAGGCCAGCAACATTTTGTTGGATAGTGACATGAATCCAAAAATATCAGATTTTGGAATGGCAAGAATATTTGGAGGAAACGACTCTCAAGCAAATACCAATAGGATTGTTGGCACGTAGTAAGTAAAATAAATAGAAACTTCTAAATCATAATAACAAACATGAATGTATTCATGTGCCCATACATTAAAAAAAAAAAAAAAAAAAAAATTGAAACTACTAATTCTTTTTACTTGATAATGGTTTCTAGTGGCTATATGTCCCCTGAATATGCTCTAGAAGGCCTCTTCTCGATCAAATCAGATGTTTTTAGCTTTGGCATCTTATTGTTAGAGATTGTGAGTGGTCAAAAGAACACTGGTTTTTATCTAACTGACTCTCGCCATCTTCTTGGATATGTAAGTATCCTATTTGCACTTTCCCTTGTAACAACTTCCAATCACTTTTACATTCTGGTTTTTTAGTTGGGATTTGCTGAAATATGAAGTCCCTTGCTTTCGAGAGGGTATTATACGATTATGTGTAATGGTTACATATGAAAGAGGTTACTTACACATGTACCGGTTACATAAATTATAAATTCCTTGTTCTAAATACCTTAGAACCCTGACCAAATTTCCTCTGACTTTCAATTGATTATTCTTTTCTTTTCTTTTTTCTTTTTTTGTTTTCCTCCTGATTTTAAGGCATGGGAATTATGGACAAGTGAGAGGGGATCGGACTTGGTGGATCCTCTACTTGATGATGTATCTTCTATGCATGTGGCACTCAGATACATTAACATAGCTCTCCTCTGTGTTCAAGAAAGTGCAGCAGATAGACCTACCATGTCTGAAGTTGTCACAATGCTAAGCAATGAAAGCGTAGCTCTACCTTGTCCCAAGCAACCAGGTTTCTTGAATGTGGGAACTGTCGTGAAGGAAAACCAAATTAATAGCATGACTGAAATTTGTTCTGTGAATCATGTATCGATTTCAATTGTGCAAGGCCGGTAACATTTCAAATTCCATAACTTTTTAGTTTAAAACACTCAAATTCTTTGCTTATGGAATGATCCATAACTTTTATTTAGACGTTATATTTTTCATTTTATGTTCATTTCAAAACCCACTTAATAAAGTTTGTTGTGCTTTGGATCATGCACGCTTTATAAAAGTTCACAATTTGAAGACAATATTAGAATTGGTGCAAGCTGTGATCTTTAACAATGGTGATCTTTGACAATGCTGATGAAGAATTGAGAGAAACAATGTGAATGAGAAAATTGTGTATCCTGTATATTGCCAATAGATTACAAGCTGTGTCTTTATATACATAGATCAGAGTAGTGACTAACAGAATTATCCAAACTATAAGCCACCAATACAAAGAGAACACGTGTAAAACAAACTGTAACTGATTTACTAATAAATACTGATGCGCGACTTGTAGCTTTGTAACACTAATGCAAAAACGACATGTAGCATTACTGGTCTTCTTCCTTTTCTTCTTAATACCAACTGTTGCAGTCTTAATATCTTCTAATAGACAAGAAGAAAAGCAAAAGTCAAAGAGAAGTAAAATTATTAGTTTACATTATACTATCAATATAACATTTACATTGTAAACTAAACAAATATGCACAGAGCTCTAATCCAATTTCATAATTAATGGCAAATACTAAATTACTTTCACAAATTCTATATGCTTCTTTAGCTCCACTGGTAATTGATATTCAAAAGAATAAGATCCACTTGACACATTAGTCAGACGAGACAAAGAAAACGTACCTGAAAGGAAATTTGAGGCCTATATCCTAAAAGCTGCCTGCATGAACTGTGATGAATACCATGTCATCTTGGGACCATGACTGCTGTTTAAGGCTTTAAGCTGCCCCGAAATGTCCAACACCATTCTTGAAATTTCAAAAGTTCGATTGCAACCCAAACTTCGTTTTCTGTGGTAGTCAGTGATGGGCCTAGTTGGATATTCTATTATATGGGTGGTAGCATTGGTGGACTGCAAACCCAGGCAGAAAAGAATGAGGCAGCTATATATTCTGCACGGATTACACTTTGCACACAAGTATGTAGTTCTCAGATTTATTAGGAAGGAGATTTAGGTTATTAGAAGCTAGGCCATTCAAAAGAGCCACAGTTTTCGGCCCATTCAACGCATGTCTTTGAAAGAGCTAGACCAATGGGCAAAAAGATCCACATATCCTGGGCCTTTGATCCTAAACCAATTTCCTGAGCCCTTGAAAGTGTTCTAGGACTAGGGGTAGATAAACTAGATATACCTCTTTTCAAGCAAAGAAAGATCCACGTCACTGATAAAACAGTGGAACTTCTCACTAAAAGTCTAAAACTTGTACGTAGTGTTTTAGTCTAATTTAGTCCAAAATATGAGCTCAAAAAAAAAAAATTTAATCCAAAAGGACCAAAACAGCATGGAAATACCTCTCTCTCTTTTTTTCCTTTCTTTTTTTTTTCTTTTTTTAAGATAGGAAAAAATTTTAATTCATGATATCCACTCCATGATTATTGTTATTTATTATTAGGCCAAAATATCATTTGAGTTTTTTGTATGGACAATGTCTGAATCTCAGATCTCTTATTTGAAAATAAGAGGTTTTACCGGTTCAATTAACTAGAATCCACCAATATAAAAGTCTTAAATCGATCTCTAGCGTCTGATAAACAAAATATAATATGATAGTTGGTAGAGTCAATATTTTCTTTGGAGGGAGCCAAACCATTTACTTCTGATTATCTCTCCTCAAATAAAGTATGTACTTTGTCCCTTCTATATCATAAAAGGACATCTATAGATTTTAAATCATTGTTAAAAAAATCATAGTTGTTGAACCCAAAGTGGAATTTGACCTAGTATAAGCTTTGAGTCACTAGTTGAATTAGAAAATCACGAGTTGAATAGTGGCAAAATATACAAGGTGAATCTCAAAATTTCTTGACTTTTAATTTGGGATAATAAGATATTCCTATAAAATATTGTAGTAATTGCATACCATGTTAGCTTTCCGTCAAAGGCGTAGGATTAAAACTAATTGATATAGACAGAAGGACATAGAGTAAAACATTTACAGAAGTTTATAAACAAAAAACAAACTTTTTAAAGTTTAGAGATTAAAACTTAACTTTTAATAAAATTTTGGAACGAAAACAATATTTTTAGTATAATTTTTTCTTTTTGAGAAAATAATCTAAAATATATTTAATTGTTGGTCAAAACTCATAACCCATTTTCCAATAGGTCTATCTTCGGATGAAAAGTCTAGGATCCTTCAAAACCCCGTACCATGTCAAGCATCCGAACTTGCTTTCACATGCACAATCAATTGTAAGAGCAATTCGTTCTAGACCTCCCTTCTCACTCCTCTATTTCCTCAACAGCCACAAAATGTTTCTTATATAGTTACTTAACAATTGTTACCATTGTTACCTTTCACTAGAACTCCCTTGCCCACACACCAATAGTTTTATGCTCATTTACTCAGGCACCCACATTTTCTACACAATTAGCATTCGTTATTTGATCAAATGCTAATTGTAACAACGTTGAAGCCATAAACAGAATAATAAAATGATTATTTCCCCTACTCCTGTGGATTGCTAACCGCATATCATTGTTTGATTAACTTGCCAGTCGCCATAGCCAAGACAGAAGTCCTTAGAAGCAGGCCCATTTTTCTCTCTTACATGATTCAAGCAGTTGTTTTTGGTTGGTATTTTAAAAAATATATAATAATAATAATAATAATAATAATAATAATAATAATAATTGTTAAGGACATATTTTATGTAATTGGCTAATCCTTTGACAAAACGCACTTTACTTGTATTTGGGTAGATTTAGGATATGTTTAATACTTCAAGAAACATGTTGTTTAAGCCAAATATTAAAGCCATGAAGATTGGACCAAGAAACAAGTGAAGAAGGGTTGTTCATTAAAGCTGGATAGATTCCCGACAGCTGCTCGACAGATAGCTATCTATCGAGGTTTAGTGAGTCTCGACAGCTATCTCGACAGATTCTATCTATCGAGGTCTCGACAGCTGCTTGACAGATTCTATCTATCGAGAATTACGAAAATCAATTTTTCAGATCTGATTTTCGGCCCATGCTTATGTATTTATGTAGAGTTTCTTTTCTCACAACCCTAGACATATATAAGGCTTATTTTAAAGGCCGTCACATAAGAAAATACAAGGAGAATACATGCAAAAAGTGACCGGCGCCTTATTCTCTCTGAAAGAAGCTACTGCATCTTTGTACCTTAGGGTTTTGTAACCAAGTGCTTCTTGATCTTCATTGTTGATGAAGTGAAGAACTTTTCAGCCAACAATCTCTTCAAGTTGGTGTGTTAGTCACGTACTAGGAGCCGTGCATCATTGATTAGTCACGTACTGGGATCCATGCAAAAAGGGTGACGTTCATATATTGAAGAGTTCAGAGGTTCTGAAGCGGTAAAAGGTTTCTGCTGTAAGTTCATCTACGGGGATTGTAGAGTCTAGGGACAAAAGTTTTGTACTAGATCTGAAACTTTTTTTTACTATAGTGAATTGCTTTTCGGGAAGATTTCCCCCCTGGTTTTTTACTGTGAAACTAGTTTGTTTCATTGGTTTTCCTGTGTCATCATATCTAGTCTTATTTATTTTTCCGCTGTGCATGATTTTGACATGATATTGATGTTTGTTTGTTTTAACAAGGTTTATTCATAATAAATTTAATTAACAACTTGGGTTTAAAACTTGTTAATTCTATCAACCAAGGTCTAAATTTCCCAACAATAATAACTTGATATTGGCCTGGTAGGAATAACCATCTTCGCTACATTATAATTTTACTTGCACTTGGAGCTTGGATTCCATTTTTGCTCTTAAATTATGCAAGAAAAATGTTTGATAACCCATTTACCCAAAGGTGAAATGTTTTCCTAATGGATCTTTAACTGGATTTGCACATTGGGAGACAGGACAGTATTTTGATACCGTCCTTGTCAAAATTCTGAAGTTCAATTGGGGAGTTTTGCACGTTAAAGAAACTCAGTTTTAAGAGTAAAAAACCTTTCATCCAAGTTAGATAAATAAATGAATGAACAATAGTATATTATACGCTCTTTTCACAATGTTGGTCCCACTATCCCAATGTAATGGTCCTAATCATTCTAATTCTTGTTTTTGCATAAAATGATCACTCTCAATAATTGAACCAGTGCAGCTTCATGACAATACCAAACTTTTTTATCATAACATCAAGCCTTTCCTATCCAAAAGAAAAGGGGAAGCCTTCTTTCAGTTTCCAATCACAATGAGGAACTAAATGTGCCTAAATACCATGCTCTATTTACCATAAATAAGTGTACTGATGTACTATTTCTATTGGCAGTTTGACACTGAGGATTTTATCAAGCAAAAAATATATAATAACCAAAATCAAGGATGGTAGGTGGCAAACTTGTACCTGTTTTGCACTGCTGATGCACAAAAATCATCAATGAGTTGATCGTCCACACACTTGCCAATGGGTGTACCTGAAGAACAAAAAAGAAGAACCAATCAAAGGGGATCGGTGGGATACCGGCCAAAGACCCTCCGAAAGTTAAAAGTCAGCGATAAAAGAATCTCCAAGAACTCAAGAATGCAAGAGTTAGGGAGAATTCATGTACCTCAAGAAGAGTAAGGTTTGTGGTTTATATAGTGGTAGAGAGCTGACATGAATCCTTGATACAGGGGTATTTCCTTGTAGGGAGAAGGGTCCTAAGATACTCGGGATCACCTTTCCATATATAAGAGATCTCAATGCGTGGCAGGGCCTTTGGTCGTGATGCGCAAGTAATTTCCATGTAAGGATGTGTGAGTGGGCCCCACGTAAGTCCCATGGAAACCCTAGGGGGATGGGTCGTCAGGATCAAGGATTGCCTGACCCATCGGCTCATGGGTTGATCGTCCCTCTTGGGATTAGTCGTTCCCTTTTGGGGGTTGTTAGGGAAGTTCAGCACCCCCATACTGATCAATCAAAAATTATCCTCATCATGCACAATACCAAAAACAAGTATTGGCTTACACCTTATAAACCTAAAATGTACCTGTTTTGCTCCACGGAAGAGTCTTAATTCAAACCTTAGCACCACAAATATAGTAACAAATTCCAAACTATGAAGTATCAATTATTTAGGAACCGCAATGGTTCAATTGTTTACCTTGTGCTTGTCAAGAAGTAATGTTTTAAATTTTTAATAAATTTCATTATATTGCTTTCTCTTCCCCTTTGTCTTTCTCTTTGTCTCTCTCTTTCTAATTGTTCTACTGTCTTTATAAAAGTGGGCAATGCATCTTTAAATCTCTCATATTATAGATTTCTCTTATCTTAATTTGTTCATTTTTCTCAGCTAGCCTCATGACTCTCCCAAGTGAGCAAATGTGTAAGCTTTAAATTTGGGATAAATGAAAAATACTAACACTAAACCTCATAAAAAAAGACCTCACCACATGTGCGAAGTGATTGTGATGAGGCTAGGTTTTTTAATCATTTGAAAGGGGTAGCTTTGGAAGCCTTCTGAGAAACTCATTTAACAAAAAAATTTAAGAACACATTTTTAAATAAAGAGTTTGATTTAATTTATCCTTTCATTTTTTGGTGGGATAAGGTTTATGGTGCTAGCTAAAAAGTTAGCAACTTTAAACCCACGACCGCGCACCTTTAGTGTGATGGATACTCCAAAAGTACAAGTTCTTGTGGGATGGGAGGAGTAAGGGCTAGGATTCAAATTTTCAAGAAAGAGTTTCACATATATAAACACTTAGATTAGATAAGAGTAGAATTTGTATCTCAGCTAAAAAAAAAAAACTTTTATACCCATGAAAAATCAACAAGGATAATATAAAAAAAAAAAAAAAATTTAAAGTATTGGCAATAAATGAAGTAAAGCATTTATTTAAATAAGGTTCTATAAATATATATATATATATATATATATATATATATTATGGGGACGTAAAGGTCCTCGGGGAGTTTTGCACGGATTCTCTCTCAAACTATTCAAACAACCAACATATAAGTAAATAATAAGGGAAAAACACTCCACAATGGGAAACTCAAGCAACTGATTTCTCTAAACTCAAATATTACAATTTCACGTTGGATAATACAATAGATAACTCTCACGCTCCCGCGGTGTTATCTGTACTCTCTCTCTCTCTCTCTTTCTGATTTTTCTTCTCTATGTTCCTTTTTTCTTCTTTTTTCAGCTCTCCCATCCTTTTGCCTACCATCTCCCTTTTATAGCTTCAATCCTTGCTCTTAACGCTACAGTTGTCATGTTGCCTGCCAGAGTCTCAGAGATATTTTCTTTAACTTTATCAGTTTCCTCCCCACCCTTATCTTGGAACTCTAACTTTTGGGGGTTGTTTGTACTGTTCAAGCTGTCTTACTTCTATTTAATGCGGCAGAGGTTAGGTAAGAACCCTATCATTAATGCGGAGGCAAAGATCTTCAACTTTCTTACATGTTCCAGAAGTTTCCCATGGTCTTGGGTACCGTCGGGGAGCTACATATGGATTATCCGTGCACTTTGCCTCAAATAAGGTTCGCCCTTCTCTTTCTCCACGGGAAGAGCTTTCCCGTGGTATTCTCCTTTCTTGGGTGTGGAGGATAGTTCAACTTCCTCTTTCTCACAACTCGTTGCCCTCTGGAACTCTTTCAAGCATATAGGCTTGGCCTAGTTCGCTTCTGTGGCCCAATTAGTTATTGGGCCTTAGGCCTGGACGGGGATTCTATTACTCCCCACATATACATATATATATATATATATACTTTTATATTAAAATAGATAGATGGATATTCCAACTTCAAGAACAAGGAATTTAAAGGTATGGGGGAATGAACTTGAGCCCGGGCTGAGAGCCAAAGGCCTAGCAGATCACGTCTTAAAAGATGGGCCCAGCCCAAAGATGTAGATAGGAGTGAGGAAGCCTAAGGAATAAAGGGTAACTCCTCGAAATAGATCCCATGGAGATCCGAATTAGCTACCATTGCCAAAGCTCCTATCCAAGATAATAAGTAGGGCTTTTCCTATAGCAAATACGTAAGGAACCACGGGTAACCAATTCCCTTTTTGCCTAAGATACCACTGTCATCAAACTCGCCTTGGGAAACGCCACGAAAGGATAAGGACCACAAAGGCATTCACCTCCGCATTAATGAGATAGAGGTGATAGCAGAATAAGACTAAGACTTTTTAACTTTAAACCCAACCCTTTGTACCTCAGGAAAGTAGTTTCTATATCAATAAACAACTTCTCTCGTTTCTTATCACTTTGTAATTAGTTGTTTAGATCTCCCATTGTGGAGTTTTTACCCTTTAGATCTTATAAATTAATTGTGCAAGTCATTTACTTAGCCACTACAACTGTTAGTATTTGTTTTTGACCTCCACAAAAGGCATAAAGCAATATATATATTTATATATATATATTTATATATATGTAAATAAAAGACAAGACGGGTATTTACTGACTAAATCTTTTTTTTTCTTATGTCTTTTCTAAAAAAGATGGTGAAATGAATAGAAGAATAAAATATAATTAAAATCCCATGACCTTTACTTCTTACGATTTAAATAATACAATTAAAAGTAAATAACACAATAGACAGCAAAAGTATTTAACAAATTTGTTTTAAGTTATTTGCCAAATGCACAAATCTTTTATCAACATATAAAATATTATAGCTATAAGGGCAAGATTTGGTTCCTCAGCCCAAAGGGTTAAAGGATTTAGGCCCAAAGAGCCCAATATAATGAATTTGTAAAGAATGGGTTCGAAAACTAAGCTCTAATGAGTCAGACAACAATTATAGTTGGCCCAGATGACAAGGAAGCAAAGATAAAATAGTTTGATTCAAAGAAAATCGTCATCGACTCAATCCGAGGAGACCAGTTCTTGTATATATCTCTTTTGAATTTGGTTACAAGTCTAATTCTTGTTCTTACAGTGTTTTTCTCTTCATTCTCTAATCTCTTTCCCTCAAGGTCTTCTTTCTATTTTTTACTATCTTCCTTCTTTCATCTCTACCCTCCACATGTAGATTAGATTGTTGGTGTTGATCCTTATCCCATCAGCACCTTCCTGAAGTCTTTGGGAGTAGCTGTAAGGCTGAAAATTACTATTCAGGTATCACTTCCTCATTAATACGGCTAGAGAGTTGGCTACAGAGCATTCAATACGATGGTAGCAGCTTTCTCTTAGATATTTCATAGCTTTCTTTTGTCCTATGCTTTCATGATGTACATCCTTATCAATAGAATCTCTTGGAACGTTGCTTCTGGATGGCAGACCGCACCTTTTGACCTCTGCTTTGTTCAGCCAAGGAAGTATCCCTCCTCGAACCACCTTCTTGGACCATCATGACCAGACCCCTTTCTTTATTCATTAATGCCGACCTCCATAACAACGTCATTCACCCGTCCTCAGACTACTAGGTGTCCTCGGACCGGGCCCCCGACTCAATATATACTACTGGGCCTATCATCCCTACAATAACCCCTCGAAATTCTCCTTTTTTACTCCTCGAGAAGAAATGAGGATTTCGATATCACCACAAGTACCCCATTTTATCATACATCATCTCTGTCTGTGCAGGTACCTTTTTAACTGCCCAACGCACACTCCTATCGCTTCGGCATCCGAGATGTGCCTTCATTAAATTTCTGCTGCTCCATGTTCCCCACGTTCTACGGTGCGATGCGGATCCAACGGCTAGGGATTTTATTGGAACTCGAGCCGAAATTTTCCCGCATGTCCCTCTCTCTTATACAAATATTGCTTGAACACTTCATTCACCCCACTTTTACACTCATTCACTTCACTTGCACACTCATTCACTTCACTTGTGCCCTCACAAATATCAAGAGCTAGTCCAAGGAGAGTCTCTTTCTTTGCATAAGTCCTTTTGAACACTTTCATCTACCTTCTCTTCTACTTTTCTTTTCACAAAGCCCACTTCTCCTAGGCCTTCTTAATTTTCCCTTTACCATCTTAGTACCCTCAACCCTCCTTCAAATATGGGTAGATTTGCTTACCTAGTAGACTCCGCAGAGGGTATAGAGATCTTTAAAGCTCAATATAGGATCCCGTCAGGAGACTCCATTAGATACTGTAAGGAAGGGGACTGGCACTCTCAAAGGCGGGAGGGAGAAGTGGTAATCCCAATGATTGCCTTTATAGAGCAAGGGATGAGAATCCCCATAGGCGCAGTCATTAGGGATTACCTAAGGGTTCATAGGTTAGCCCCCACCTAGTGTGCCCCAAACATGTTTAGGATTTTAGGTAGCGTAGACGCCCTTAATGAGAAGATGGGCTTAAACCTTACCCACCACGATGTCAACTGGGTCTATAACCTTCATCACTTAAAAGGGCAGGGATATTATCTGAAAACTATGTACCCTGAGGTTAGGCTCATTTCATGCCTCCCTGACTCTAACAAAAGCATGAACAAAGACTTCCTAATCGTTTCAGAGGAGTGGCACGATGGCCTCCCCTGCCTGACGAGAGAGGGGCTACCAGGTGGGGTTTGTAGGTCTAGGCTTATTACTTCCAGGTCACCCTTCTTTCCCTTTGACATATTCTATACCTATTTTTCCCATTTGTGTTGGTAATTGAATTTCCCTTTCATTTGTGCCATCTCTCTTTTTAACGATGTTTTTTGTTTTCCAAATGGTTTTGCAGATAAGCACGCCACCGTCTCAAATTTCAATCTCGTCAACCAGCCAAGCTTAGTCAAGATACTCAAAGCCGAGGTGTTTGTTCACAGTGACGGTTAGTTACGAGTGGCCTATCTAATTCTCGGATACAACCCACTCTCATCAAGTTTCCAGGCGCCGAAGTGCGTGATCAAAGTTAAGGACCCGTGCTTGCATTTGATCAATGTTGCTATGCCGGGCTTCCTCAACCTAGGTCCAGGACCACAAAGTGTACTGAAGGTAGAGTCACTCCTTCAATACAAGGCCGAGGATGAAGCCACCCCCTCACAGCCAGCCGCCAAAGAGGAGGAAGAAGAACAAGAAGAAGAAGAAAAAGAAGAAGTGGTCGAAGTATTTGATTTCGAGGACGATTTTGAGGTCTTCAACCGACCTCAATCTCTAGAGGTTCTCACCAATGACTTCAGCCATCTACCTTCAATAGAAGTAAGCCAGACACAAGGAGACCCCTATGTTCCAAAAGATATGGGGATACAGCACAAACCCAAGGCTAATCTGATGGAGATCATGGAGTCTCAAGCTAGGGGCAAGGCACCCGAGGCGGCCAGCCAAGATAGACACCCTTCCTTCCCCACTCCTCATGACCCTCAGCCTGATCCTGCAAATAAAAAGAGGAAACGGGAGTAGAAGGAGAATGACGTGATAGAAGAGGGCCGAGGTGTCCCTCCCAAGGAGAACGAGCCTCAAAGGGGGGCCAAGGTAGCCAAGACTACCTAGACGAGGTCCCTGAGTGATGGGGCACCTAGAGACAAGGGACACGATCTTCACACCAGGGTTCCAAACTGGAATTCACCATGGTGTTAAACGGATCCCCTCTCTCCGCGAACTCCTCAATCAGGGACTTCCAACAGGGGAAGGCCAGGTACATGGTAGACGCTGTAAAGCAAGCCCTGCCACTACCTGATGACATGGCCGATCTAAGGACCATGAAGAAACACGAGGTGTTTCTAGGTCTGAAAAGAGACCTTGCTATGGTAAGTGTTTCAAGCTAAATCTATTATTTATTTATTTATTATCTTTTCTTTTTTTTTTTGGTTTACTTTTGCCTTTGCTCTCTACTAAGTTTCCTTTGCAGGCTGTCCAAGCCACTTTCCAAGCCGAGGAGTTGGTGAATATCTCTCATCAACAAACGAAGGATGAGGAAGGCATGCGGGTTTCTGTTGTTGAGGCCTCTAATATGGTTGAGAAGAGGGTGAAGGAGCTGAACGCCAAGCTCATCGAGGCCGAGAGAGAGAAGAAAAGCGCTAAGGCGGCACTAGAAGGGGCGAAGAGGCAGGCCGAGGATGAGCTTGCTACTGCCAGGGAGCAAATCAAGGTGCTGAAGAAGAAGCTAGAGGATGCTGAGAAAGCCAAGGATCAGGCCGAACAAGATGGCTATAACGTAAGGGTAGCTGAGATCGAAAAGGCCCTCAGGGCTGAGGTCTCGGGGGTATGTAGAGCATATTGCCTCTAGGTGTGGAATGAGGCCCTCAACCTGGCAAGGGTTGAGGCCTCCTCAGCACTAAGGAGAGCAAAAAATGTTTACTACCCCCTTGCAATCCGAGCATCAGGCTCCTCGGCCTCCCAGGATGATGCAGCCCCCAAAGGTACGAGCCCTATTGAAGAGGCTCCAACCAAGGACCCACCTCCTCCCAACAATCCTCCAAAAGGGGCAGAGCAAACCGGCGCACCTGAAAAGGTGAAAGAAGTCCCCAAGGAGGTCGCCCTTGAGATGACAAGGCCCTTGGACGCGCCTAAGGATTCTTCCAAGGGAGGGGTGGTTTCCCAAAGCCACGAGTTGGTTTTGGCAACTTTCCCCATTCCTGCCAAGGAAGAACCCAAGGGTAAGGGTCCAACATCCTCAGCAGCAGCAACAGCCCAACTTGCCAAGACTCCAAAAGACAAACTTGTAATAAAGATGAAGCCATAAGCTGTCTTTTTTTTTTTTTTGAACTGTTGTTTTTGTTTCCAAAGTTTGTAATCAAGTTACCCTTTTGTAATCCATTTGCCTCTTTCTTAGGCTCAACTTAATGATTATTATAAGTTTTTCTTTCATACTTGTGGTATTTAAATGAATCCTAACATAGTTTCTATTTCACATAACACTTAACCAATGTGACAATCAGATATAACTCCATTTAGTGATTTACATAAATGGTAGCATAGTTGCTACATCCCACATGATCTGCAACAGGACAGACTAGACCTGCTAAGTCTACAACCTTAACAAAGTATACCCTTAACTTCAAAAACATACACAATGGTAGAGCATCCATCCATGTCAGGCTCCACTTAACCCCACACTTATCAGTAAGTCTAAGGAACTAGAGGGATAATCAGTTCTCAAACAGATCGTAGACATACTTAATATACTTGCAAATGCTTTAAGTGATGCTCATGAATGTCTTTTTGATCAAATCACTACAATGAAGGTCTCTACCATTCAGCATGGATAATTCTACTTGACACTTAAATAAATAATAAAAAGTATTAATTTACCCAAGGCATATAGTCCGAGGAACCAGACATGACTAAGGTTCTGTTTAACACTTAGAAAAAATTATATAAAATATTAATTCACCCAAAGCATGTGGTCCGAGAAGCCAGGCGTGACTAAGGTTTTGTTTAACACTTAGAAAAATGGTGTGAAGTATTAATTTACCCAAAGCATGTGGTCCGAGGAGCCAGGCATGACTAAGGTTTTGTTTAACACTTAGAAAAATGATGCGAAGTATTAATTTACCCAAAGCATGTGGTCCGAGGAGCCAGGCATGACTAAGGTCTTGTTTAACACTTAGAAAATGATGTGAAGTATTAATTTACCCATAGCATGTAGTCTGAGGAGCCAGGCATGACTAAGGTTCTGCTTAACACTTAGAAAAATTATGTGAAGTATTAATTTACTCAAAGCATGTGGTCTGAGGAGTCAAGCATGACTAACGTTCTGTTTAACACATAGAAAAATGATGTGAAAATATCAATTTACCCAAAGTGTGTGGTCCGAGGAACCAGACATAACCAAGGTTCTGTTTGATATTTAAATAAATAATAAGAAGTATAACACACAAAAATATGGCAGAAAAGACTTTCATTAATAATAGTACCTTTGCAGGTTATTTACATTCCAGGGGCGTGGTACAACATTTTCATCTAGATCTTTAAGATAATAAGCACATATTCCAGCCACCAAGGTGATGCGATATGGCCCTTCCCAATTGGGCCCTAAATTTCCCCATGCTGGGTTCTTTGCAGTACCCAAAACTTTTCATAATACCAAGTCTCCAGGCGCTAATGGCCTTAACCTCACGTTGGCGTCGTACCCTTGCTTGAACTTATGTTGATAATACTCCAATTGAATCATCGCATTTTCTCTTCGCTCTTCAATTAGATCTAAACTTTTCTCTAACAGCTCATCATTGTTGCTCGGAGTGAAAGAACTCATCTTCAGTGTTGGGAATCCGATCTCCAAAGGAATCATAGCTTCGGCTCCATAAATCATTGAGAAGGAGGTCTCCCCTGTTGACCTACGAGGTGTAGTCTGATATGTCCAAAGGACGTGTGACAGCTCTTCCACCCATTTTCCTTTTGCATCATCCAATCTCTTCTTGAGTCCATTCACTATGACCTTATTGACGGCCTCGGCCTGTCCATTCTCCTATGGATAAGCCGGGGTGGAATACCTATTCATAATGCCTAGGTCACAACAGTACCTCCTGAAGGCTTTACTGTCAAACTGAAGGCCGTTGTTCGAGATGAGGGTATGAGGAATCTCAAACCGGATACCTATTCGTAATGCCTAGGTCACAACAGTACCTCCTGAAGGCTTTACTGTCAAACTGAAGGCCGTTGTCCGAGATGAGGGTATGAGGAATCTCAAACCGGGTGACAATATTTTTCCAAACAAACCTCTTAGCATCCACATTACTGATATTTGCCAATGGTTTAACTTCAACCCACTTGGTGAAGTAATCTGTGCCGACTAGCAGCCATCTCTTATTCCCTGCTGTTTTAGGGAAAGGCCCTATAATATTCAAGCCCCATTGAGCGAAAAGCCAAGGGCTGGACAGAGGGTTGAGGACACCCCCTGGTTGATGAATGTTTGGGGCAAATCTTTAGCACTGGTCGCACTTCTTTACATACTCTTATGCTTCCTTCTGCATGTTCGGCCACCAATATCCCTAAGTGAGGGCTTTGTGAGATAAGGATCTGCCTCCTATGTGGCTTCCACAAATCCCTTCATGTAACTCCTCTAGGAGTAACTCTGATGCCTCAGGGTGTATGCACAGCAAATATGAACCAGAAAAAGAGCGCTTGTACAACTTTTGGTCCTCAGATAGACAAAACTGATGAGCCTTTCTTCGCACTTTATCAGCCTCGGACTTCCCCTCGGGCAAGATATCCTCCTTAAGGAATAGCATTATAGAGTCCATCCAACTAGATCCCACCCGCACAGCAAATATGGACCAGAAAAAGAGCGCTTGTACAACTTTTGGTCCTCAGATAGCCAAAACTGATGAGCCTTTCTTCGTACTTTGTCAGCCTCAGACTTCCCCTTGGGCAAGATATCCTCCTTAAGAAATAGCACTATAGAGTCCATCCAACTAGGTCCCACCCTAATTTGATGAATATGGACCATCTCTCTCTTCATCTCAGTAGGTTTGCACAAGTCTTCAACAAGGATAACCCGAGGTAAGTCCTGTGTCGGGGATATTGCTAGAGTGGCCAGAGAATCAGCATGTATGTTTCCGCTTCAAGGGATTTACAGTAAGTTGAAATACTCAAACCCTAATTGTAATTGTCTAACCTGATTTAAATATTCTTACATTCTCACATCCCTAGCCTCTAAGTCTCCCTTTACCTGGCCTACAACTAACCTTGAATCTGAGAATATCTCCACTGTTTTTCCTCCCATTTTCTGAACAATGGTCATCTCTACCAATAGAGCCTCATATTCAGCCTCATTTTTTGTGGCCGAGAAACCCAATCTTAAGGATTTCTCAATAGTGAGCTTCTCAGGAGATATTAAAACTAGCCCCACTCCAGATCCTCTTTAATTCGTTGTACCATCAACGTATACCCTCCAAGATAAAGGTCCTTACAAGGAGACCATGCCAACTGATTTTTCATCCATGTCCAACTTCTCTATCTCCTCTTTTAATGGGGATTCAGCAAACTCAGCCACCAAATCCACGAGGACCTGGCCCTTGATAGAGGTGCGAGACATATACTTGATATTAAAAGCCCCTAAGATCATACCCCACTTGGCAATCCTTCCCGTGTAATCAGCACTCCGAAGTAGTGATCGAAGCAGAAGTTGTGTTAAAACAACAACTGTGTGGGATTGGAAGTAGTGAGGGAGTTTACGCGTAGCATGTACTACTGCAAAAATGGCCTTCTCTAGTGGTAAGTAACGAACTTCTACTTCATACAAAGACTTGCTCACATAGTAAACTGGGCTCTGCACGCCATTGTCAACCCGTATCAGCACCAAGCTCACGGCATGGGAAGCCACAGCAATGTAAGCAAACAAAACCTCATCCACCTAGGGCCTAGACATAACGGGTGGCCGAGAAATGTATTCCTTAAATCTCTTCCAAATCTCTTCCACTCAAGGCTGTTGGAAGGTCAAGGCACACTCCTCGGTCCACTCAAATCTCTTCCATTTATTCAACAACTGGAAGAAAGGTCTACACCTGTCCGCTGACCGAGAGATAAACCGGTTCAAGGCGGCAGTCATTCCTGTTAATTTCTGGACTTCTTTGGGATTCCGAGTTGGCTGTAAATTGTTAATTGCCTTAACCTGATCAGGATTGACTTCAATTCCACAATGAGTGACCATATAGCCCAAAAATTTGCCTGATCCTACGCCAAAGGAGCACTTGGAAGCATTGAGGCGCAATTTGTGTTTCCTCAGTATTTCAAAAATATTACCGAGGTCTCCCACGTGCTCGAACACCACCTTACTTTTCACCACCATATCATCTGTATAAACCTCAATATTTTTGCCTAATTGTGGCTCGAACATCCTAGTCATCATCCTCTGATAGGTAGACCCTGCATTCTTCAATCCAAAAGGCATTACCTTGTAGTGGTAATTTCTAGTAAGAGTGACAAAAGCTGTCTTCTCCTGATCACCCAGAGCCAGTGGTATTTGGTGGTATCCCTGGAAGGCATCCAAAAAGCTCATCCGAGGGTGGCCTACAGTTACATCCACTAGCTGGTTTATCCGAGGCATTAGGAATGGGTCCTTTGGATATGCCTTGTTCAAATCTGTGAAGTCCATACACACTCGCTGCTTTCCACTCTTCTTTTTCACCACTACAGTATTAGCTAACCACTCAAGGTAAAACATCTCTTTAATAGCCCTGGCCTGCTTAAATTTAATCACTTCATCCTTGACAGCATCAGAATGGTCCTTAGATGAGCATCAAGGTGGTTATTTTTTGGAGATGACGGACGGATTGACATTCAAATGATGGCAGATGAAGTTTGGATCTGATAAGCCAACAATGTATTGACCCCTTGTGATGAATTAATTAATTAATTAGCCAAGTTTATTAATTAATTAAATTAACATGCAAAATGCGTGGTAGCACAAACAAATCACCAATTAAACTAAGTATGCAGCGGAAAATAAATTGACACGGTGATTTGTTTACGAATGGAAAAAACCTACACGTCAAAAACCTCACTGAGTGATTTTAAAGTCACCACTCTCGAGAATCCACTATTATCACAACAATCAGTTACAAGTAAAGGAATCCCAGTAATTTATACCAACCTACAGTTGAACCCTTACCCCAATATCCAATTGGACTTGTTCTGTAGTGACAATCTCTCCTTTCAATGCACAACTCCTAGTACGTGACTAACCAATAGATACGCGAATCCCAGTACACGACTTGATCACCAACTTGAGAAGGATGTTGGCTGCAAAGTTCTTCAGTTCATCACTCGATGAAGATCATGAAGTTGCTTGGTCACAAAATCCTACGGTGTACAAAACACAGCAACTTCTTCAAAAGAAAGATGAACTTGGGCATATGTCTCTGGTTCACAATATGCTTGTGAAAATGTTTTTCATTAAGTTGCATCAACTGTGATGGCCCTTAAAACAATCATTATATATGTTTAGGGTTGTGAGAAAAGAAAGCTCAAACATACATTCACGGATTGGATGAAAATCAGCTTGAAAAACTGAACTTCATAAATCTCGACAGATTGGGTATCTATCGAGCTAGCTATCGAGTTTCCAGCTTCACAGCTTATTAAACCTTGATAGATGCTAGCTGTCGAGCTAGCTATCGAGCTTTAAAAACCTGCACTTTCTCACTTGATTCTTGGACAGACTTGCATGGCTTTAATAATTGAACTTGAAACCTTGTTTCTTGAACCATTAAACACATCCTAAATCTACCCAATTACAAGTAAAGTGCGTTTTGTCAAATGATTAACCAATTACATAAAATGTTGACATATGTTCCTAACATTGAATCACATATGTCCTAACAATCTCCCCCTTTGGCAATCCGTGACAAAACCACAACAAACAAATGAACATATGAGAGAAGTCATAAATCACTCAATTCATATTTACTTGTTTAATACAATAAAATCTATCCTAACACAAACTCTTGAAAAACTTTGCAAGAAAAGAGTTCATGGCAAGAAGACTTTGACAACCTGTATTTCTGAAACACTTTAAACAAAACTCTTCACAACATCTTAGTGTAAAACAGAAATAATAGATTGCATACACTATATAAGAAGCATGTGCATAAAGAGAGAAAAAAAACAACACAAGTAAAGATAGGTGAAAGAACTGTAATAACAACCTCAAATGTATATATATCAACAAGTACAAGGTTTGCTATCACAAAGTGACCACAAGATCTAAGGTACATGAACAATGTATCTAAAAAAGAGAGAAAAGAAAAAGATACAAAAATCCTCACTACATCCCTCAAAATAAACACTCCCCCTAACAAAAATCTCCTATACTAACCCTCCCCCTATGAGTATGACTACTCTCATATACAAAACTACTCCCCCTTTTTTGTCACGAGTGACAAAGGGTAAGTATATCAAGTAGACATCTCGTCATCACTGGGTGAGCTAGCACTATCATCCTCATCACCATCATCATCAGAGTCACCATCGTCGTCCACGTCCTCAGAAGCCTCTGGAGAAGAAGAAGGAGACTCGACAAAACCACCAAGGCGAGCCTGCCGTCTGGCAATACGGCCGACACGGGTGTTCACTTGACACAACTCATCACTGAGAGTGTCAAGGTGAGCATCCATGCGCTGAAGCTACGCCATGATCGGATCAAGAGTCACACCACCCGTAGAAGAAGAGGGAGCGGAGGTGGATGGAGCTGAAGAAGTGGGAGGAGTTGCCGTCTGTGTTTAGGGCCGCTGCGGTCTGAGCTGTGCCTCGCTCCGTCGAACGGTAGTAGCGTCTATGGCACCCATCACGAAAAAATGAGGAGAAAAGGGAAAGGGAACGAAAAAATGGCGAAGAATCCACATGATAGCCGAAGGAAAAATAAGCTTATCACGGGTCGTCGTATCCCTATAGACATCTATGAATGATAGAATGAAGTGAGAAGGGAAGTCGATAAAGATATCCTCTAAGAGGGACAACAAAAATCGAGCACGAGGCTCTGTAATAGAGTTATAGTGAGACAAAGGATGAAGAACGAATGTCATCACCATGTTAAGGAACCTCGAACCTTTTGCAAAGCCCGAGCAAGAGATGTTTTGACGGTCACCCCAAGATGAAGGTGTCTCACAAAAGCGAGACGAGAGTTCGTCTTTGGACACTGTCCTCAGACGCTCACAGCCAGGGTAGTCAGGATGCCCTACCCTAGGAATGTGTAGTACCTCGGAGACAATCTCCGGAGTAACTATAATGCGCGTACCTCGAACGCGAGAGAAGAAGTGAGGTACTAAAGTATCAATTTCGTGCATATTGGAGTAAAACTCCTGTATGATCACGAAAGGACAAGAGACCGGGACGCCACAAAGGGACTCCTAACCCCTACTGTGAATGACAGTGGGTAGGTCAGTGTCAGAAAAGTATAACAGAACAGCATGGCGTTTCGAATGAATGCCTTGTCTACAAAAGTTCTCCAAGAAGTCCTTTCAGGCGTTCTCATCACAAAACCGAACAGAAGAAGGTGTGGGGTTAGAGGAAGAAGATGCCCCAAAACACAGAAGGTTCTGGGATGGAGTAAATTTGCGTTTAGCTGCCATAGAAGCAGACTAACGCAAGAATGGAGAGAGAGAGAGAGAGAAAGAGACAATCAGAAAAGTATCAACACAAAGTATATAAGAATATAAGAAAATGAAGGTACATATGCATGAAAATGCATGAGCATATGACGTGCAAATTTAAAAACATCATGGGCTCAACCCAATCCAAACCTAACAGCACACAATCATTGCAACAAAGTAAACACACATCTAAAATGCATGAATCATTGTTATAATGCAAATATGATGCAATGCATGATGTTTTAAACCCATTAAAACAAAGCCCATCCCAAAACTTTCACAAAAACCTCAATAATTTTGAAAAGTCCTAAAAATTTTCAACAACCCCAAAAGTTAGGTAAACAATGCATGAAATGTATGATAAGATGATGAAAAGAAGATCATACCTGTAAAAAATGCAAGATCAAGACCAAGGAAGGAATGGGGAAAAGATTTGGAGTGAGTGAGAGGTGTTTAGGAAGGTGAGAGGTCAGAAAGGATCTAAAGAGATCGAGAAAAGTAAGGGAGAAATCGCACTAATCCTTTATATAGAAACTTTATAATTCTTGACAGATCGAGATGTGTCGAGAGGTGTCGAGCATTAAAAATGTGCTTTTTAGCTGTCGAAGAGCTGTCCAAGATCTATCGAGAGGTGTCCATAGTGAAGGAAGCCCGATGGATCGAGGAAGCTGTCGAGAAGCTATCGAGCAAACAGATGGTTTCTCGATGGATCGAAGTAGCTATCGAGAGGTATCGAGAATGCGATAAAAAACAACTAAAGAGCGCGATAGATAGCCTAGCTGTCGAGAGGTATCGAAAAGCTGTCGAGATTGCTTAAAAATAGTTTTTCAAAAGGAGAAAAACACAGATATGAATGCAATCAAGCATGCTTTACAATTAATGATCCAAACAGCACTTTAAGCTCTCAAAAACATCTCTCAACAAGAAAAATGTTAAGCACATAGATCCAAAACACACACACACTAAACATGTCTAACCAATTTTATATTTCAAAAACAAGTTACGACAGTTTAGTGAGCATACATTAACACAAGTATTCCTTGTGATAGCCAAATCACATTGTACCTGCACATATATCAAGAGTAGCAAAGAATATTGCATGTTGTGTATGAAAAACATCGCAAGATTGCATAAGTGTCTACATGTTATGACGATTTAAGATATGAGAAAATCACTTTAACTCACACACAATCATAACTGTTTGATGAGGACTATCACCTTTGAGGTACATTCTATAACTCCCACATCTCTTAGAATACACACTTGCAATCATATATAAAGCATTTTGATCTTTTTACTTTTATTTTTCTTTGCATATTTTTCTTTTTTAAGCAAACCATGCATGGGTATATAAGAGAGAGAAAAGAAATACCCAATTATGTTAAGCATTTGACATTCCACTTTTGCTATACCGAAGCATACAAATGTCATTTCAAGATTGGCGGGCAACAGTGGTGAGATGGTTATTTATGTCTTTCTCTTAGGATTTTCTAGTCTTTCCCGTCAAAAAAAGTGATACGAGTGTTAAGTACAAGAGACTACTTAATCTTACTCATCACAAACACGAGCCACAAAGCTCACTTACTTAGTTGTGCATAGAGATGCTCATCTAAGTTACAAAAGATACAAAGTTTAGAAAATTTTGTTTCAATGGTCATCCAAGGTACACAAGTACCAATGTACACAAACACACACTGTTTTTGTATTTTTTTTATTTTTCAATTTTTTTATTTTTAAATGAAAAACAAAATAAAGCAAAATTGAAAAATAACCAAACAAAAACATGTTAAACAAAGCAAATCAATGCATAAAATTAGACTGACTCAAAACATGAAAGCAAAACACACAAGTAATGCAAAGACAAAAAAAAGAAGGGGAGAGAGAGAATAAATGACAGAATCACTAAAGCCCTTTTCCTTCCAAACCTTGGAAGAACCTTTCCATCTAGCAAACCCTTGATCCGGCAGTGAGGGGGAAGAATTAAAACCGTTCAAATTCAAAAGGTACATGAGGGCTTTGAGAAGATCTCCAAGAGGAGCAAAAGAGGATGGAAACTGACTCTGGTCTCCCGACGCGATCATGCTGTTGCTCTTTTGAGTGGCTAACCACTTGTAGCAATTAGGTCGAGTATGTCCAGCTGTGCCACAGTGTTGACACCCCATTTTGCAACTCGTATTTAACCTCACATGGAGGGTAAAAGGGTAATTTCACCTTGGAAATATGCCTCTTAATTCTGGTCATTAGATCCTTAATCTTATTTCACTAAAATGATCTTGATGTTGTAACGATCAAATTGATTGGTCATAAGCCCTAATCGGACCACCAGATTGAAAGTTATCATCAAATCAAGTTTTTACGATTGAGATGCACCATCACAAATTGAGTCCGACTATATGTAATTATGAACAATTGATTTCAATTGGTTATAAGTATAATCAATTTGAGATTGATGATGTGTCATAATTTGATTGGTTAGGACTACATTTTATGGTAGGGTTGAACACACCTAATTAATTAGATAGATAAACATTAACTATTCAATGAGTAATTTGTGCAATTATCTTTTAACAAGGGTAAATTTGGAACCAATTAAGTCTGAAATGGGAGTGATTAGAGCCATTTAATGTTAATTGGGAGCTAATTTGGGATCTATTAATGTTAATTATGCTAAAATAATTTTCTAACAAATGACCTCTGCTCACCATTTCATCGATATCTCTCAGAATATTTTGAATCTGTGAATGAGGTTAATTTTCCTAGAAACTAGACATCCGAGGCTTCAATTTAAGCACAAGAACGAGACAATTCCGATCAGAATTGAGCCAGATATGATTATTCGAAATTGGCTCTACAGGTTGTTACAGCAACTACGAGAAAACCGAATTTTGGCTTACTCCTCACTCCACCAATCTTTCCATTTAATGTACCAGATTTCCCCCAAGGCGAAAATGAGGTCTAGGTTCATGATTATTTGTCAACCCTCATTAAATGGCCTTTCATTCATATTTCCTCCACCACTACTATATAAACCCCTCCTCTCCTTCATTCCAAGACACAAAAAATCCCCTCTCTTCTCCTCTCTTGAGTTCTAGGAAGTTGAGTAATCTTGTCATATCTTGGTCTTCTTGATACTCAAGGTATTGAGTGAGACTCACTCTTTCTCTCCTAACTCTTCTTTTCCTCCACCATATGGATTTTGCATGAAGGTATAATCCCTTTCCCTAATTGTTTTTTGTGTTGCCATGATGAGAGTTTAAGATTAAAGCATGATAATAATCATTTAAATTCCTTTGAATATGTTTGAATGTTCTTAATTATTCTTATATGTTCTTCACATGTTCTTGGTTGTTCATCACATGTTCATGCATAACACTAGTTTCGATCTTAAATCCACATCAAAAACATGAAAATATGTTTGTTTAATAATTCTTTTAAATTCTTGAATCTAGGATATCACCATCCACACATATTCACTAGAATTTATTTTTCAATCCAAATGCAATGCTTAATAAATTGAATTAGGGTTTATCACCTGCACACACATTAAATTCAACATGCAAATTAATTGACATATTGGATGAAATGATATGAATGTTGGCCACCATAGTCTAGAAGACCGGTTTCACTAGGCAAGGTGGGTGCCTAACATCTTCCCACCTTGTAACATAACCTCTAAGCTTAGATCAAGGGTTAGTATATCAAATGCTTATCCATGTACTTTTCAATTTTTAGATTGTAACTAGGAAACAAAGCCATGTACTTTATCTTAGATTGTATCTAGGACCAAGGCCATGTAATTTCCTATGATCAATGTAAATTCAATTTCAAATAAATAAAATGAGGAATTTTTCAATTTTGGTTTTCTTATTTATTCCAATAATTAAATAAGTGGCGACTCCATTGTAAAACTCTTAATCTAAAGGGGAAAATATAACTAGTTGAATCTCCATTTTGAGAGGCAATAACACGACTTCACCCATTCACGTGGGTTTGGCCCAACATCATAAAAAAAAGGGTCGGGGGCGCAGTCTCTCACACATAGTGATGATAGAAATGCTGCTTTTTCTGTTTTGGCCTTTGAGAGTTTCCCTTCTTAGCCCTAGGGTTCTTAATCTCTTTCTTATCAAGCTTAGGGGGTGCTCCTAAGATAGATTTACCCTTGTCTACGTTCTCACTAGCTAATTCATTCTTAACATCATTGTTTTCAGTTTCAACATTATTAGCAGGAGGAACAAAAACGGTAGTACTAGTAGAAGCAATGCTAGGAGAAGAGAAATCATATCCTAAACCGGTTCGATCGGAAGTTGATTTCTGAAGACTGAGCATCTCATCGAGCTTAACGCTTGATGTCCTTTCCAATTGAGTTCTGACTTGGAACAGTTCTGCCTCAAGCTTCTTGGTTTTCTCAGTCAAGAAATTAGTCTCAAATCTCAGTACTCCAATAGTCTGATTGGCTTCATCAAACTTTGTAAAGATTTCTTCTCGCTCAAGCTCCACATCACTGAGCTTCTTGGTGGCCAACCTATACAACTTCTCATGCTTTTCAAAGACCTTGTATAACTTTGCATAGGCTGTGTGGATATCATCTTGTTCATCCATCTTCTCAAACTTAGACTCCACCAATTCCTCTTTTTCGTCCACATCTTCAACAATCCATTCAGTAGGATTTACAGTGGCAGTGAAGGCATTTAGGATTCCATCATCCTCATTATCGGAGTCATCCTCAGGCTCAGTGTCACTCAACATAGCAGCAAGTTCCTTGCTCTTCCCGATGGTCTTGAGATATGTAGAGCACTCTTATTTCATATGACCGAAACCTTAACACCCAAAGCACTTTGGTCCTAAGGGAACAGTGTACTAACCGCCATCCCTAGCATCCGTCTTTCCTTTGTCTTAACTCTTGAATTGCGAAGAATTGGATTGCTTTCGGTCCTTGTCAAATCCTTACACGTTGGCATTCTTCATAAACTTCTTGAATTGCCTTGTGATATAGGATTACATCTTAGAATCTTCATTGTCTGAAGACTCATCCATGTCACTGCTTTTAGCTTTCAAAGCCATGCTCTTGCTCTTGCTTGATTTCCCTATCCTCGTCAAACCCAACTCATAGGTCTGTAGATTTCCAACCAGCTCAGTCAAAGGAATTTTTTCGATGTCCTTTGATTCCTCAATCGCAGTGATCTTGGCATGGAATCTCTCGAGTAGAGATCTGAGCACCTTTCTCACAATCTTGGGTTCAGGAATGGTACCCCTAAGATTAAATGCTGTGTTTACTATGTCCTTGAACTTGGCATAGAACTCATCAAACTACTCATCCTCGTCCATCTTGATCTCTTCAAAGCTGGTAGTGAGCCTCTGAAATTTTGAATCCTTAACAGCCTTGGTTCCTTCATAGGTTGTCTGGAAGATAGTTCATGCTTTCTTAGCAATTTCAGTAGAGGATATCTTCTTGAATTCCTCATTAGTGACTGCACTAAATAGAGCATTCAGTGCCCTGCTGTTAAAGTTTGCCGCCTTCATCTTAGCATCATCCTGGTCGGCCGGCGCTTCCATAGGCTTAGTCCAGCCTATCTCCATAGATTGCCACACTTTCTCATCTAAAGACTACAAGAAAGCTTTCATGCGTACTTTCCAGTATATATAGTTAGTGTCATCAAATAAATGAGGTATAATAAGAGACTGTCCTCTATCCATGACAAGCAGGGGTCAATGGATCACACAGTAAAGATTAACCCTAATTAGAGTGTGCCCGCTCTGATACCATTTGATAAGCCAACAATGTATTGACCCCTTGTAATGAATTAATTTATTAATTAGCCAAGTTTATTAATTAATCAAATTAACATGCAAAATGCGTGATAGCACAAACAAATCACCAATTAAACTAAGTATGCAGAGGAAAATAAATTGACATGGTGATTTGTTTACGAATGGGGAAAACCTACACGGCAAAAACCCCACCGGGTGATTTTAAGGTCACCACTCTCGAAAATCCACTATTATCATAACAAGCAGTTACAAGTAAAGGAATCCCGGTACCTTATACCAACCTACAATTGAACCCTTACCCTAATACCCAATTGGACTTATTCTGTAGTGACAATCTCTCCTTTCAATGCACGGCTCCCAGTACATGACTAACCAATAGATGCACGGATCCTAGTACGCAACTTGATCACCAACTTGAGAAGGATATTGGCTGCAAAGTTCTTTAGTTCATCACATGATGAAGATCATGAAGTTGCTTGGTTACAAAACCTTACGGTGTACAAAACACAGCAACTTCTTCAAGAGAAAGATGAACTAGGGCATATGTCTCCGGTTCACAATATGCTTGTGAAAAACTTTTTCATTAAGTTGCATCAGCTGTGACGGCCCTTAAAACAATCCTTATATATGTTTAGGGTTGTGAGAAAAGAAATCCCAAACATACATTCACGGATTAGATGAAAATCAGCTTGAAAAACTGAACTTCATAAATCTCGATAGATAGGGTATCTATCGAGCTAGCTGTCGAGCTTCAGGCTTCACAACTTATTAAATCTCGATAGATGCTAGCTATCGAGCTTTAAAAACCTACATTTTCTCACTTGATTCTTGGACAGACTTGCATGGCTTTAACACTTGAACTTGAAACCTTGTTTCTTGAAGCATTAAACACATCCTAGATCTATCCAATTACAAGTAAAGTGTGTTTTGACAAAAGATTAGCCAATTACATAAAATGTTGACATATGTTCCTAACATTGAATCACATATGTCCTAACAGGATCCATCCCAGGAGCTTCATAAGCACTCCATGCGAACACATCAATATTCCTTTTGAGAAACACTATCAGCTTTTACTTCTCCCGAGAAGGCAGTTGAGCTCCGACCTGAAAGAACCTTTCCATATCATCATCTACAACAATCTTCTCTAACTCCTCACACTTTGCCCCTTCTGATATCACATCCATAAGTAATACCAGAATCCTTGATTGCTATAAACCCCTATCAATAGAGGCCGAGGGCCCAACTTCAAGCTGATGCATAATTTCAGCCACCAAGCATTGCCTAGCCACGAACTAGCTCCCAACCAACTCCTCAATCTGATCTCCGGACGGATATTTCACTTTCAAGTGAAGGGTGGAAGAAACAGCCCCGAAGGCATGAAGCTAGGGTCTTGCCACGATAGCAGTATAGGGAGAATAAGCATCCACCACAATGAAATCTACCTCCACCACCTCCGAACCGGCTTGCACAGGTTGTCTAATCTGGCCCCTTGGAATAAAAACCTTCCCATCAAAGCCCAAAAGAGGTGAATCATAACCTGTTAAATCCTCAGGTTTCAAGTTTATCCCTTTGTACAAATCAAGGTACATAATCTCGGCCCCACTGCCCTGATCCATCAACACCCTCTTCACATCATACCCTCCTATCCTGAGGGTGACCACTAGCGCATCATCATGTGGTTGTATGGTTCCAACCTTGTCCTCATCCGAGAAACTCAATGCTGGTCGATTCTCCACTCTAGCCCTCTTCGGCTCAGGTTTAAAGTCCTCGGCAGGCGGCCGAGCCACAGACATCACCCTGGAGGGGTGAGAACCAGTTCTCCCTAGAGCCGCGAAGATGACATTAATCGTGCCTAAAAGGGCTCTCGAAAAAGCATCTCTTTGAGATCCCGATCCTGCCTGACCTCCTTGTCCATTAGGCTGATGTAAAAATTGTTTCAGCCTCCCCACTTTGACCAGCTGCTCCAAATGACTCCTAAAAAGTTCTACAATCTTCTGTGGTGTGTCCTCATTCCTGGTGGTATTGGCAATGAAGGCTTTGGTTGCGCTTCATAGGATCTCCTCCCATCTTATTTGGTCATTTAAAGTATGGCTCATTTTTAATCCTTTCCAAGACATGATGTACTGGTTCCCGGAACACCGTGCCAACCACCTGAGTAGCAGTAGGCCCAGATTACCCAACAAAGTCTCTTCGGGGCCGATTATTGTTGTATCTGTCCGACCTGAAATCCCTCCTATCCTGAGGGATAACCTTTGTCATCCCTTTCCCTTGCTGCTGGTCCTCCTCGACCCGCTTATACTCGTCAATACAATCCATGAGCCAATGCACACTCCTTACAGGCTTATTGGTTAACGACTTTCTCAAATCATGCTCAGCAGGTAGGCCGACCTTGAAAGTCCTTATGGCCACATCATCAAAGTCCCCATCGATCTCATTAAACATCTCTTAATATCTGTCTGAGTACGTTTTTAGGGTCTGCCCTTCTCGCATGATCATAGACAATAGGGAATCTAAAAGCCGAGGAACCCTACTGCAAGTCACAAACAGGGACCCAAATGCCCTAGTGAGCTCCTTAAAGGAGCTAATAAAGCCCTCTCTCAAACCATTGAACCATCTCATCGCCACAGGCCCCAGACTAGATAGGAACACTTTGCACATCAAGGCTTCGTTCCTATAATGAACTTCCATTCTCTGGTTGAAGTGGCTAACATGCTCCACTAGGTCCGTTCTGCCGTTGTACATGGTAAACGTTGGCTGAGTAAACCGCCGAGGAAGTTTTCCACTTTCAATCCTATGGGTAAAAGGTGACTTGGAAATTTGATTCAAAGCCTTGCCCATAGTGTCATTACCCAGGCCCTAGCAAGATGGACTCTCCCTTCTCCGCCAATAATGACAATCTTGAACACACGAAAAGGACTCACTAGGAGGAGTCCTGGACCTTGGCCGATAGCTAATATCACAATCATCACCAAAAGAAGGGTCAGAACTTGGAGGGGTTGTTCTACGTCGATCGCAGCATAACCTCCTTCGTAAATGGTCAATCTCCAATTGCATGCTCCTAGTATTCTCTTCATGCGAGAGGTGACTTCCACCTCGAGACTAACTTCCCCCAGTGTGAGTGGTATGTAAGCTAAACTCCTGGTCCCTCCTCCGCTCAAGGTTGAGGAACTAATCCTGACGTTGGGAACCAACAGATTCCCCCTGGTTTGGCCCTGAACCTACCATAGTTAAACATGGAACTCAAATAAGCTCTAGTAATTCCCACATATGGCGCCAATTGTAAGGGCAAGATTTGGTCCTTCAGCCCAAAGGGTTAGAGGATTTAGGCTCAAAGAGCCCAATACAATGAATTTGTAGAGAATGGGTTCGAAAACTAGGCTCTAATGAGTCAAACAACAATTATAGTTGGCCCAGATGACAAGGAAGCAAAGATAAAATCGTTTAATTCTAAGAAAATCGTCATCGGCTCAATTCGAGGAGACCAGTTCTTGTATATATCTCTTTTGAATTTGGTTACAAGTCTAATTCTTGTTCTTACAGTGTTTTTCTCTTCATTCTCCGATCCCTTTCCCTCAAGGTCTTCTTTCTATTTTTTACTATCTTCCTTCTTTCATCTCTACTCTCCACGTGTAGATAAGATTGCTGGTGTTGATCCTTGTCCCATCAGCACCTTCCTGAAGTCTTTGGGAGTAGCTGTAAGGCTAAAAATTACTGTTTAGGTATCACTTCCTCATTAATGCGGTCAGAGAGTTAGTTACAGAGCATTCAATGTGGTGGTAGTAGCTTTCTCTTAGATATTTCATAGCTTTCCTTTGTCCTGTGCTTTCATAATGTATATCCTTATTAATAGAATCTCCTGAAACGTTGCTTCTGGATGGCAGACCGCACCTTCTGACCTCTGCTTTATTCAGCCGAGGAAGTATCCCTACTCGGACCACCTTCTTGGACCATCATGACCAGACCCCTTTCTTTATTCATTAATGCCGACCTCCATAACAACGTCGTTTACCCGTCCTCGGACTACCAGGCGTCCTCAGACCGGGCCCCCGGCCCAATATATACTACTAGGCCTATCATCCCTACAATAGCTAATTATAAAAAATTTAAAATAAATAATTAAACACTTTTAAATGTCTTGAAATTTATATATATCTAAAAGCTGAAGCGTGGAGTTTAATGTTGTTGCGCTCTTGTTGAACCACATCAGCGCTATATCATCAACCTATTTTCAATATTTTCTCTCTCCTTTTTAATTATTTTTCTCCTTATTGATTTGTCACTTTACAATTACACCTTCTCTAACATTTACTTACTTTTACATTTTTATCTCCTCACTACTCTATACCATAACGTTACAATTTCTCTATCCCTTCATCTTCCTTTTATTTTGACTCTTCTTCTCCCCATTGTTTTTACTATAAAAATTTGTTATTTTCTATACCGTTCAATCCATATTTTGTTCAAACAAAAAGGCTCTCATTTTTAATTATTTTTCTCCTCATTAATTTGCCACTTTACAATTACACATTTTCTAATATTTACTTACTTTTACTTTTTTATCTCCCCACTACTCTATATCTGAACCTTAAAATTCCTCTATCCCTTCATCTTCCTTTTATTTTGGCTATTCTTATCTCCATTTTTTTACTATAAAAAATTGTTATTTTCTCTTCCATTCAATCCATATTTTGCACACACAAAAAGATGAATACTCTCTCTCTCTCTCTCTCTCTCTCTCTCTCTCTATATATATATATATATATATATTCCTTCTTTTGGTGGATGTTTAATTATTTAGATTGATGAATTTTTATGTTTAACTCTACTTTAGGTTGAAATGGTTTGGTTATATTTTAATTTTTTATCTTTTTAATTTTATTTTCTTTGTTTATTACATGTTATCCTATGAAATTACAGAATGATTTAATGTTATTCTATTACATAACATGACTTGGATAATTTAGTGTTTACAACTATACATTTTCTTTCGAATATTCTTCTACTCGTCTTCTTTTATATAATTTTGTTATTTGTCTCACATTCTCTTCCAAAAAAGGTGATTGTTCTCTCTCTCTCTCTCTCTCTCTCTCTCTCTCTCTCTTATTAATTCTTTTTTGCAACTCTATTTTAGATTGATGAATTTTTTTTTTTCTGTACTTTTGGATGATACACCTTGGTGGTGTGTTTTTTGAGTTATTTATCACATGTACTCTCTATTCCTCTTATAGTTCTGGTTTGAATTTAATTTTTAGATATTTTACAAGTGAGATGATTATGTATTTGAATGTTTCTATAAATTATTTGAATAATATCAATTATAAATTTGAGATGAAGTTAGGTTATCATGATAATCTTCTTAAGAGAATGAGAAATTCAAATAATTAATCTTGGAACTTAAAAATTTTAGTTGTAGAAAAAAAAAACCATAACACACTATACAAAAGTTTGAATAATATAAATCACTTGAAAAAAGAATAGTATTTCTATCTTTTATCTCGAAAAAGAAAAATAGAATAATATCAATCAAATGCACTTAAGTTTTTCAAAAAAAAAACTCAAAATAATAGAATGATATATTTGTAGAGATGAAGAGTTGAAAAATAATTTTAGAAATAATATCTCCAGTACGTTTTATAGAATAAATCATACATTATATCACGTTACAAAATAATTGTATATTCCCACATATCGCGTGGGTCTGCGATTAGTTTTTATAATTTTTAAGAACACATTTTAAGTGGGTGAGAGGTTATTGAACAATGTCTATGTTGAAAATATCAAGAAATAACATTTGACAAAGAAGTTATTGGCAAAAGTTTTTATAATTCAGTTTTAATTGGTGTCATATTTTAACTTTTTTGTTTTATTTGGAAATATAGCTTCACTTAAACTAAAATATGTAAATAATTTTAATCTATTTATTATGAATCACATTTTGAAATTATGTTGTAAAACTTGTAATACTTATATTGATTCACATAGTGCAAACACAATGTGTACACCACAATTTTCAATATTAAATCAGAACATAAGATAGATTATGAAAATAATATATAACTAATAACTTCTATTCAATTCTTGAAAGCTTTTGGTAGTAGAATTTTAATTGAAGTAATTTTTTTTTAGTTTATAAAATTTTGACAGTAGAATTTCACTTAGAACAAACATATTAATAAATTTAATATAAATATTTTGTATCGCATAACATACTGAAGAAAAAAATATATTAAATTTTTTTAAAATTTTAGAGTTTAATTTGAAATTATATCAAACTATAGGGGAATTACGTAATTTATACTAGTCTTATTAAAAGGTAGTCATTTGGCACAATGACAATATCACTTGGGAATGACAATTTTGCCCCTCCCCGCCTTGACCCGCCCCTTCTAGCATCGTCCCGTGCGGGTTTTTCCGCCTCGCAATAAGTGGTGAGGCAGGGATGGGGCAAGATTTTAGCCCCCACCACGGGCCGGGGTAGGGATGGGTTTAGACATTTTAGTCCCGCCCCGCCTTGCATTAATAAGATCTATAATTGTAAATTTTGAGGCTTCATTTAGAGTCTCTCCAAGGTGTTATCTTCCTAACAAGTGGTATCATAGCCCATGATAGTGTGTCAAGATGGCAAGGTTATCAAGCTCCCATTTAGAGATGAAGTAGGGATAGATTCCTTTCGCAATTGGAGTACGAACAAGGTGTGTGTACTTAGAGCTCACACAAGTGTGCATCGCATAAGGCAACTCCACAAAAGCCCACACAATTAATCATTGAAAATGGCCCAGAAAGTATAGTAATGTCAATACTGCTAGTTCATAAAGAATAGTAAGGTGTAAGGTTCCATGGAAATATGGAAGCATGGAGTTCTCATAGATGAGTGTGTAGGATTTAAACCTACTTCTTATGAATGGCATACAAGAGGCTCATGGTGACAAGCTGTTAGATATATAAAAGCCATAGACAAGGAGGAGTAAGTAGGACTTATTTATGGTCCACTGAGAGGCTCAAATCTCATGAAGGGACAATGACTCACACTCGATGATAAGATTGTTGAATATATACACGTGAGTGAGAGTACCACATTTAAGGGGAAAAAATAAAGGAATTAAGGAATTGCTATGACATAACGCGGTCTAATTATTTAGCTTTAAGCTTTTCGGTTAAGTAGTATCCTATGTGTTATATTAATGAATCAATAAAAAAATTTCCAAGGTATTATTTCCCAAGTAACGCGCTTATGAAAGTGCAAGTTATCATCCATTAAGCTGACCCATCCAAGATGGGACATATATTGGATGAAGTCTGGAGAAATTGTAGCTGAAATATTGGGGGGCCTGCACCATGTAAGGAACAATGGCAATATGGTGGCCCACAGAGTGACATGATATGCATAGAATATAGAGGATGTGAGGGCGTTGGTTGTAGACGTATTCTTTCAAAGCATATGAATAAAAGTTCAAACTTTCAATAAAAAAATAGTTCAAATTTTAGAAAATTTATGCAATCTTAGTTACAAATTCCACCTCAAAAGGCTTGCGTTAAATGGGGGAAAAGATTCCTTAAAACAAAATGGAGGAAAAGTAGTGTTGACTACTTCAAGTTGCAGCGTTGACATCCAAAAGTCTCCTTCCTCAATCCAAGAACAGCATACATCTGCAAAGTGCAATTTCTCTTTGCATAGCTTCCTGATAAGTATGAGTAGCCGAATTTCCCCACTTATAGTTACTGCTTTGTTCCTGATTGTTTCCTGCATTGGTTTGCAGTCCACCAATGATATTGTCACGAATACTATCCAACCTGGCCATTCCCTGAATACCTCGGAGACCATTGTATCCGCTAATGGAAACTTCGAACTTGGTTTCTTCTCTCCAGGAAACTCAACAAAGTATTACATGGGAATACGGTACAGCATGAAAGTTTCTGAGCAGAATGTAGTTTGGGTTGCAAACAGAGAGTACGGATTCATAGATTCCTCTGCAGCTCTTACTCTTAATTCGGATGGAAATCTTGTAATATTCGATGGCAGAATGACATACATGGTGGCCAACACTTCAGCTGGAAACAGAACCTATGCCATGCTATTGGATACAGGTAATCTGATAATCACAAACAGGGTCTTGCAGGTTTTTTGGCAAAGCTTTGACAATGTTACTGATACTCTTTTGCCCGGAATGACTCTTGGAGTTGGAGGAGATTTTGTGGCAGCATCATGGAAAAGTACAGAAGACCCAGCTCCTGGTCTTTTCTCCCTACAGCTGGGTTCTTCAGATCAGTTAACTATAATGGAGGGGTCTAAAGTATACTGGATTAGTTCAATCTATACTTTTGGCGTTTTAGCCTCAAGTAATTCGCTCAATGGCACCATTATTTCTTGGCCTATTAATAACACTTCTGATGAAATTTCAAGAATGGTGTTAGATGTGTCGGGGCAGCTTAAACTGCAGTCGTGGTCAGAAGATGATCAAAGGTGGCATTCGTTACAGTCATCTAGGTGTGGGGATTATGCTTTATGTGGAGCTTTTAGCATATGCAATGAAACTGCTGAAGTACCATGTGGCTGTTTGACAGGTTTTAGACCTGTTTCTGCTGATGCTTGGAGCAAAGGGAACTCGTCCAGTGGCTGTGTGAGGGACACTGATCTGCAGTGCACTAAGAATAATGATGTTCAGAATGATGGGTTTCTTCACATGTCTAAAGTTGACTGGCCTGATAATCCGCGGCATTTAGACTTTGGCAGTGATATCGAGTGCCAATCAGCTTGCTTGAACAACTGTTCTTGTATTGCTTATACTTATTATTACAAACTGCGAGGTCTTGAGCCTCCATGCTTAGTATGGGATGGCTCCCTATTGAATCTGAAACAACTCTCAGCCGATGACATATATGGAATTGATTTCAACCTGAAACTTGCTACTTCGGATTTGGTCAACCAAGGTAAGAAAATTTGAAAACTTGGAATTAATAAGAGTAAATCACTTTTTTTTTTATTGCGGTTGTGTTTTCTTCTTAGCACAATTATCTATTTTCTGTTTGAAAGAACGTTGAGGAGATATCTATAGTAATGATGCATAGACTATTTATGAATTTGATTTCCTTTTACAGATACAAACTCAAGGAATCAAACAGCAACAGCCGCAGTAAATAACAATTCAATCTCTGGAACGAATAAGAAATTGGGTGCATTGCAAATTTTTGTACTGACCATGTCTACTCCTTTAGCAATGCTTACATTGGGCTTTATGTTTTATTATGTGAGAAGAAAGCTTAGAAAGAAGGGTGAGTAAAGAATTGCTTGAAACGCTATTTAAGCAATAATAATTTACATCCTTAATTAACACCGTATACATTTGTTGTTCACTATTCAGGGGAGGATTTGTTACAGTTAGATTTGGGCATGACCCAAACAACAGAAAATTCTGAGCATTCTGAAGTAAATAAGCGTGGAGATGGTAAGAAATTCAAAATGCCATTGTTCAGTTTAAAAAGTGTTTCTGCTGCAACTGATGGATTTAAACACTAGTTTTTCTACTAATATCGCTGTACTATAAGACTTTTTACATCTGCTAAAGTTTATAAAAAAAAAATTTCCAAATCTTTTATTCAAATTTTATAGAAACTATGATACATTTTTTTTGTAATTATTATGAACCATACGAACAAACACCCCAGTGACCTTATTAGGTCTTTGTGGCGTCCGTCCTTATGTTGTGGAATTTAATTTTGGAGCCAAATCATCTTATTAATGATTAGAAAATATTTTTAAATTGCTGGTTATTTTATGTCAAATTAAACTCCATTCATAAAAGTAAACCAAAACAAATTGAAAAATATTTATAAAATCCAAATGATAGCTTTAAAATACATCTGTCAGTATAAAGTTTTTTTTTTTTTTGGAGAAGAATCTGTCATTATAAAGTAGGATATTGCATACTTGGCTGTCACCCCTTTTAAAGCTATTAATAGGGCCATTAATTTTTTATTTATTTTTAGAAACAATAGGACCACTAAATTGGAAGTAACAAATGACATTGCCTTTTTAAGCTTTCAATAAACTCAAAGTAAAATAATTAAGAATGGTAAAAGAACGTACCATTGACAAACTTCCAATTGGTTCTACTTTATCATTATTATTATTATTATAGATGGTTCTACAACTGCTACTTCTATAGTGGGTTCTAGTTAGCTCAACTGGTAAAATCTCTGATGGTTGTATAAGAGATCTAGGGTTCAATTCCCGCCTACACCAAAAATTGATCGGTGTTTTGATCTGATAATAAAGAACTATCATCAGGAGCAGACGTCACAAGTTGAAACTCTCTCTCAAAAAAAAAAAAAAAAAAAAAAAAACTTCTACTTCTATAGAATGACATTCAACTATGGAAACTATTTAAAAAAAAACAATAGTCATTTAAATACATAAAGTTTTAAAAAATAAAAAATTAGCCTTTCAGCATACGCGCGAAGCTCTTCTATTTTTTTTTTTTTTCTTTTAAAGATTAATAATTTTCAATTTTTATAGTAATCATGTATATACAAATTGAATACACAAATAAGTATTCTTCTCAAAAAAAAAAAATTACACAAATAAGTAAATGGTAAATATGTGCTAAAAAAGATTGAAAAATTCCCTAAGAAAGAAAGCCTGAAAAGACTTTGAAGATAAATTTTTATTACATCAATATTGTAAAATAGAAAGAAGAAGCAAACCCAACAACCAAAAAAAAAAAGGTATCAAAAAAAAAAAAATGCAAAAGTCTTGAAACACACAGTAAAATTATCATATAATTTGGCGTAGTCATCCACAAAAATTATTGGATCTCATTGCTTTTCTTTTTTCTTGTTTGATATAATTTACCGCTTTCTTCTCATATAATACTTTCCTTCTCTTTGTCAGAAGTTTGCGGTGGTTAGCGTTAAAAATTATCACAATTTTTGTTGTTGTAATTTTTATAGCAAATGATTGTGGGAATTTTTGGGAATTACATGTGCATGATAATTGATAAGTAGTTTTTTTTTTAGCACTGAAAAAGGAAAAAAGTGTGCAAAAAAGTGAGTTAGTGCGATTATAAAATATTTTTTTTTTTAAAAGACCCAAACATTTTTTTTTTAATTTTTTATACCTTTTTTTAAGAATTGAATTTATAAGTGAATAGAACAATTTGAAAACCAACAAAAGAGTTGTCCTATTTTGTAGGTAATATTTTAAGGATAAAGTTTAGCTACAAAATTAGTTGTAGCCTAAGACTACAACCTTACTTAATATCTTTTTTATTAAAGGTGAATTTTGAAAAATCCACCGTTGGATTACATCTTCTTTTTTTATCCTCCATTCTTGCAAAATTTCTAAAAAATTAAAAATCAATAGCTATGTCATCAATAAATTGTTTAAATTGTAGTTTAAAATTATGTATAAAATATAAGCTTATAGATCATATAGTAAATAATATCCGATTGACACAAAATTTGACATGTGTATTAAGTGTAAAGAACATGCAATTCAACGGTTAGATTTTTAAAATATGAAGTAGTATTTATTTTTTTAGTGTAAGGTTATGGCCTTAGATTATAACTAATTTTTGTAGCTAAACTTTGTCCAAGTTTTAATGAGAGTTAAAGATATATTTTTACAATGTTATCCTCTAATTTTATCTCTACTTCAACTTGGGGCATAGGAGTATTTTTGAATCATAAAAAATTTCTTCACAAATAAGGAAGCCCATTAAATAGTAGTATAAAAAAACATATTTGAAAGGAAAAATAAAACCATGAATCAGCCAATAAGGTGGGTTTATCAATTTTCTTAGCAGCATCAACTTGATTGGTGAATAGAATATTGTTTATCAAAGACCTCCAAAATATTCTAAAATGGAAGTCATAATCAGTAAACAATAAAAAAATAATTAGTTATATTTTAAACTAACTATCGTGGATCATCAATCATGTACAAATATGATATTAAGATAATTAATAATCATGTGGCCTTTTTTGAATAATGAATATACCATGGACGAACCTTTTTTCAGCCATGCTTCGTCTTATTTAGAAACATAAAACCTTTCCAACAAAAGGCGGAAGCAAAGACCTATACTACTTCTTCTTCAAGTATATGACTCTTATTTTAAGGTGAATTGACTCTTATTTTAAGTTATTATTATTATATGGCTTTTTTATTTATATTTTTTTTAGAAGAAAGTTGCCATATGAGTTGTTCAATAAAATAAAAAAGAGAGATGCTACGTTTACAATATTTTTACAACAAATCATAAGTGGTTAGTTGTTATTAGTTCAAATTTGAAACTAATACTAAGATTACTTTTTTGCCCCAATAATAACAACCAGTAACAACCTGCTACTTATGATTTGTTGTAAAAATATTGTAGATATATCATTTCTCAATAAAAAATAAGAGAATTTGTGGAATCCAACAATTCAAGTGTTAGATGGGATTGACGTCAACGACAATTTCTATACAAATAAAAACTGAACGATTTATTGATAACCAATCACAATAGTCAAACGTAAATAAAATAATAATAAAATAATATAAAATAACAAAAAACCAAGTTGTAATTACCCTTACCTCCCTTAAGGTTTGGGGGAATCACATTCCACCCCAAGCCTGAAGGGAAAAAACACTTCTCTTTCTTAAAATCCGAAGAAATTAACACTCTACATGTCCTTAAGCAAATGACAAGTTAATACAAAACATTTTTAATATTTTCCCAAACCTTAAATAAATGGTTTAATAAACAGTGTTTAAACGGTATTAGTAATTAAGGACCAAATTGATCATTTTGTAAAACCTTTAAATGTGCTTGGTAATAACACAAACCTCAAATTAGGTTACTGTAATTTACCCATCTTGTTTTTAAAAACAGAATAGAAATTAAATATGCATTTGTGATTGTCTCCGCATGGGTATTTCTAACTTTTTTATGTAGGTGTCTATCTATTGTCAACGTCAACCTTTCAATCAACTACTCATCATTATCTCTTTTCAAATATAAATTCAACCAGTTTTCTCATCTACAGTAGAAATTGGTTAAGGTCAGTGCACAAAATTTGAGTGAAAGAAAACTAATTTTACCTTAAAAATGTTACCTCAAGCGGAAGAAATTATATAATTTTCATTGTAATCATGTCATATGTCTATTATTTTACTAAAAATTTTAATTTATTTAAAATTGTTAAGTTAGTTTTAAAAAGAAGTTAGTTTCTGTTTAATTTTTTATCATAAATTGACTCAACAATTAATTTTAAACATGTATGACTTTTTTAGTTTTTTTTTTAGAGAGTTTCAACTTATGATGTCCATTTTTGATGATAACTCTTTATTATTAGACTAAGACACCAATTAGTTTTTAATGTAGACGGAGATTGAATCTCAGATCTCTTATTCAACCATCAGAGACTTTACCAGTTGAGCTAACTGAAACTCATGTAGAAGTTTTTTAATTGAATGATAGACAAGTGACGTGATTTACCATGAGTTTTAATTTACTAAAATTTTTAATTTATTTAAAATTGTTAAGTTAGTTTAAAAAGGAAGTCAGTTTCTGTTTAATTTTTTATCATAAATTGACTCAACAATTAATTTTAAACATGTAGGACTTTTTTAGTTTTTTTTTTTTTTTTAGAGAGTTTGAACTTATGATGTCCACTTTTGATGATAACTCTTTATCATCAGACTAAAATACCAATTGGTTTTTAATGTAGACGGGAATTGAACCTCAGATCTCTTATTCAACCATGAGAGACTTTACCAGTTGAGCTAACTGAAACTCATGTAAGAGTTTTTTAGTTGAATGATAGATAAGTGACGTGATTTACCATGATGACCGTATAATTTTTAAGAGCCAAGAGCCAAGATTTCAATTAAATGAGAAAAAAAATTAAAAAAGAAACAATTAATTGAAGTACAAAATATTTTGAGAAGCATTATTACTTCATAGAGAGGAAAAAAAAGTGATGGAGTAATATTTGATTGCTTGTTAGAAATGAAACTACATTGCTCGGATTTCATCACATTTGCATCAGCATTACTCTATGATTGGAACTACCTTGACTGAAATTAGATTGTCATTTTAATTTGATAGCCTCATGATTACATCATGATTACATAATCAACTAGTATTTCTTCAAATTGAAAATCAAATAAATATAAAATGAGAGTTATTTCATAACCAACAATTGTTAATAACAAGTTTTTCTTTTGCATTAATTATCATAGAATTGTCAATTTCTTTCTTAAAAAAAAAAAAATAATAATAACTTATGCGTATTAACTATATACTCATATCGATTATCAAAAAAAATATACTCATATCAATTCATTACTAACAAATTCCCCCCAAAACTTTACTAATTAAAATTTGTTAAATTGTCAGCAAAGAAACTCTTATTTAAGCAATTAAACCTCATGAGATCATGTTAAAGAAGTTTACAGATTGAATAACTCAAAAAATATCATACCATAATTTAATTTAAATTAACATTATAATTTGATAATAAATCTTAATAAATATATCTAAAGCCAAAAACATATTCATGCCATTATCCAATAAAAAAATATACGTTCATTTATTTACAAAAAGGGTATCCATCATCAACAAAAATATAAAAGGTTTGATTTAATTTAAACCTCTAAATTGATCTTAATTCTTAACCATCAATAAAAAAAATCAATAAAATAGAAACAATATAAAAATAATAATAAATCCATAAAATTCTAAGTAAAAAAAAAAAAAATTCATTCACTGATTAGCCTCCCTCTTTCCCATAATCTATTTATTAAAAATTAAAAAAAAAAAACTCTAATAATAATAAATATCTAATATATATATGAGATGAGTTCAAGTTACATCTGGTATAACTTCACAAGAGTTACACCTTTTTTAGACATTTGATTTGTATTAGATCTAAGAGTGAAAAAAACACTCATAGTCATGTATTTATTGTTCCCTAGAAATTAGTAACTAAGTCATTAACTCTTCTTATTAAAAATAGAAAAATAAAAAACAGCATTATCTCTGCTCTCCATCATCATCATCACCTTCATCTTCTCTCCCTCTCTCACATGGTCTTGTGTTCTATGTACTTTCACCCTCAACAATGGAAATTAAGGACGAGTTCAGGAAACAAGTGAAATTATTATTATTATTTTATGTCTGGGAGTGTTTGATTACTTCGTTCATTTGATACCACGTGTGAAGCTGTTCTTTCATAGGAACATGCTTTCCATGTTGCACCATCAGTGACAGATTGTTTGATTGCTTCGTTCATTTATTTATTATATTATATCCATTCTTTCCTATATAATTGTAGCTTGTATACAAAATTTGTGAAGTCCCTTTGATTTTATAATTAGAAATAAGTTCTTAAAGGTAGCATATATGCTCTAACTTTATGGTTGACACAGTGATTGATCTACTAAATAAAACAAATTCATTGAACCCAATACCTTTTTGGAGTGCTTCTACTGCTTTATATGCAGTTTATGTAAAGATATTTGGGGTTAGCCTGACAACTTTGTGTTTTTTGTTCTAGAGCGATTTGCCTTGGATCTTAGTTGGGTATACAATTTAACAATTGTATATTTAAAGGTTGCCTGAAAGTGCATAGAACACAAAGACTGCGTGAGAGAGGGAGAGAAGATGAAGCTGATGATGGAGAGTAGAGAGTTAATGCTATTTTTTATTTTTCTATTTTTAATAAGAAGATTTAATGACTTAGTTACTAATTTCTAGGGAACAATAATGACATGACCATGAGTTTTTTTTTCACCCTTAGATCTAGTACAAATCAATAGTCCAAAAAAGGTGTAACTCTTATGAAGTTACATCAGGTGTAACTTGAACCCATCTCTCTCTCTCTCTCTCTCTATATATATATATATATTTTTTTTTTTTTTGGAGAAAAACTATCTAACATATTTGACATACTGTAGTGTAAAGCATCACTAAAAAATCACATATATCTTACGTCTTATGCAGCTGTAAAATTTATATATAAGAGAGAAATGGTTCATATAGATGATGTACCAATATACCTCATGGTCAAAGTATTTGGGACACCAGACTTGCGTATTTTTTTAACTTTCCTTTTGTAGGTATACATCAACCTTACAATCAACTAGCTCATCATTATTCCTAAAAAAAAAAAACTAGCTAATCATTATCACTTTCATATATAAATAATAAATTCAACCAGTTTTTTCATTTGTAGTAGAAATTGGTTAAAGCCAGTGCTCAAAATTTGAAGTGAAAGAAAACTGATTTTACCAAAAAATATTAATGATGAAGTAATATTTGATTGGTCGTTAGGATTGAAACTACATTTTTAGGATGACATCATTTTAATATGATAGCGTCATGATTACATATTGATTACATAATCAAACTAGTATTTCTTCAAAATAAAAATCTAATGATATAAAAAGAGAGTTTCTTGGTAAACAACAATTGATATAAAAGATTTACTAACGTATGTCCTTAGGACATATATTAAAAATTTATTTTAAGAAACTTTTTATGAAAAAACGAAAAAATAATTCACTGTTTTGACAATTTTTTTTCAATTTTTCATAATTTTTTTTTTTCAAAATGAATTGTTAAACCCTTAATATAATAACAAGTTTCTTTCTTTACATGATTTCACTTCTTTAATAATATATAAAACCTAGTACAAAACAAAAGTATACCTTCTTTAAATTATTTTATTTCTTCGATAATTTAACATACATGTGCTACTGCTTCGTTCTAGCGCTGACAGCCTTAAAAATACAATATTTTCTTTTATAATATAAGTTGACTATAATATAAGTTGACACCCTTAAAAAATTTAGATGGAAAATATTAATTAAATAAGGTTAAAATTCTGACATATTGTCGTGGATCGACATTCAAGGGAGACTAAACAACAGAGAAAAGCTATGAGTATTAATTTATGTTTCTATTTTCTTTAAATTAATCCATTATTTCCTAGTCTTACAAAGTAGTTTTATTAAGCTGTCACTGTCGACGTTGATGGAGGCTTTTTTTTTTTATTTTTTATAATTGGGTAGTTGGGGGAGTGGGGGAGAACTTTACATCTCAACTTGACATAATGTATTCGTAAACCAATGTAGAATAAAAAATAACATTAACGACTCTTTGTTGTAGAGAAATTACAAATGTTATAAAATCATGTTACCCTATAGATGCAAGCGCCATATTAAAAACAAAATATTCTTTTTGACAGCGTATTAAATTATATAGGATCTTACATCTACTTGCTAACCATAAAATTTTATTATATAAAAAAAACTTAATCTAATTATTCCTAACTATCTACTTTCTGTCAATGTAGTTTCATTCACAGAGTAATGCTGATGCAAAAATGATGTCATCCTAAAAATGTAGTTTCAATCCTAACTAGCAATCAAATATTACTTCATCATTAATATTTTTTGGTAAAATCAGTTTTCTTTCCCTTCCAATTTTGAGCACAAGCTTTAACCAATTTCTACTAGATCCAAATCTATTACAGGCCAATGAAATTTTAAAATACCTAAATTAATCCTAATTAAATTTGTCAAAGTTCATCTACAATAAAAAGATATTAAGTAAGGTTGTAGCTTTAGGCTACAACCTTACTCAATATCATTAACATTACTACATATTTTGAAAATTTAACCGTTAGATTGTATGTTATTTACGCTTTTAATATACATATGAAATTTTATGCCAATCGAATATTATTTACTATATGATCTATACGATTATATTTTATACATAATTTTAAATTACAAAAACTTGCAATTTAAACAATTAATTGATGACATAACTATTAATTTTTATTTTTTTTTAGAAATTTTGCAAGCATAGAGAATATTAGAAGAAAATGTATTCCAATGGTGGATTTGTCAAAATTCATCTCTGATAAAAAGATATTAAATAAAGTTGTAGCTAAATTTTGTATTTAATCTAGTATGTTTTAGTAAACAAACGCTATATGAGTTCATTCTCAAAATGTTTGTATTTTGTACCTTTGTAAGTTTTTCTATAAGGATTTTTACTTCGTGAATAAATATGGTTTCTTTGTGTAATTGTAATTGTGTTCGTTCTTCATGATTTTATCTATATATTACTATTTAATTCATTTTTGACTCTTGTGATTCTAAACCATCTTGATTAAGAATTGAATCAATCCAATTCAAATTTGGTACTTCAAGTCAATGCGACCTGTTTTAATCCTCCTTTTGGATTAGAAGAAGTTGCCCTACCGATGGACATGCCCTACCAAGTTAATGCGAATGTATGATCTTATTTGTTAATATGTGGCATGCGTATAATCAGGACCTTGAAATTCTGGGAGAGCTTAATGGTGGGTGATTTAGAATATAAGTAATATTTGGTTTACTGGCTTAATCTTGTAACCTTAAACTTTGAATCCAAATAAATAATTGCTATGATCATCGGTTTACGATTACACCACTACGCAACCTTGACGTGATGATTACTTCACAATGAGTAAAAAGTTCTTATGAGATAGGGGGGCAAAGGTTGGAGCTCAAGCCTCCAAGAGAGAGCTTCACACACATATACACTTAGATTAGGCAAGAGTAGAATTTTTATTTTGTATAAAAAAATGGTTTACAATTACATTATGTCAGTGCCAACTGTTTCTCGGTTTCTTCAAAGGTAAATCAAGCTCATGATATGGGTTTTCTACTGGATTAATTTGAAAGGGTTTTGTCGAGGTTTTATATTGATTGGATTTTAAGAAATTCATCGCTTGGAGATAAGATAAAGAGTTTTGCTCTTTTAAAAAAATAGGGATAAAATTTTAAAAGGGTTTTGCAGTTGGGTTTCTTGGTTTTGGAACATACGCAAGGAGATTGGTTGGGAATTTGATTTCATTTCCACCAAAACCATGAAACCTAGGAAAATAATAAAAATACAAATTGAGCCTCACATCATTTTTGAGAGTTAACATACAAAGATAATAATGCAAGGTCTATTGCATCCTTTACACACAGATCTAATAGTATAAAACGACGTAAAGGTAAAGTAGGGAGAAAATGGGCATTTGCCCATTTTGCCAAAAATTTTCAGCAAAATGCCCCATATCTGAAACTATTTAGGGAAATGCCCATATTTTGAAACTCGATTTTTAGAATCGAGTTTCAATTTAAAACTCGATTTTTGGACAATTGAGTTATAGCGAACTGAAAATTAAAAAAATAAAATAAAAAATTTCTGGAACTCGAGTTCCATGTGAAGTACTCGAGTTCATGGAACTCGAGTTCCTTGAAAAAATTCAAGTGGAACTCGGGTATTTTACATGGAATTCGAGTTCCAAAAAAAAAAAAAAGTTTCTAAGTCCACGTTCGCTATAACTCAATGTTCCAAAAATCGAGTTTCAAAACAGGGGCATTTCTTTAATTAGTTTCAGACATGGGGCATTTTGCTGAAAAGTTTGTGAGAAATAGGTAAAATCCCATTTCGGCCGGTAAAATAGTGTAGTAAGAGCAAGAAAGCTGAAAGCTATTAAGCTGTACACAGTGTACGAAAAGAGAGGTTTTAGTGTTTGAGAGAGAGAGAGAGAGAGATAAAAGATGATTGAAAAAATATATGTACTTTTCTTTTTAACAATAATATGCAACAGAGGCTAATAGAAACAACCTCAAATGGGTAAAATGGTACTTTTAAACTACATGTAGGCAAAAATTCAAATTGGATTTAACCACAAGTAGGTAAAATGCAATTAACCCTATTTTCAAAATTGGCTTATTTATTTATTATTTATTTTATTTTATTGGGTAGTGGGGGGAGTGGGGAGAACTTTACATCTCAACTTAACATAATGTATTCGTAAACCAATGTAGAATCACAAATAACATTAACTACTCTTTGTAGTAGAAAAAATACAAATATTATAAAATCATGTTACCCTGTATATGCAAGCGCCATATTAAAAAACATAATATTCTTTTTGACGGCATATTAAAATATATAGGATCTTACGTCTACTTGCTAACCATAAATTTTATTATAAAAAAAACTTAAATATGTTAGAGATATTATGGTCTAATTATTCCTAACTATCTAGTTTCAGTCAATGTAGTTTCATTCATAGAGTAATGCTGATGCAAAAATGATATCATCCTTAAAATGTAGTTTCAATCTTAACTAGCAATCAAATATTACTTCATCATTAATATTTTTTGGTAAAATCAGTTTTCTTTCATTTCAAATATTGAGCACTAACTTTAACCAATTTCTACTAGATCCAAATCTACTACAAGAAAATGAAATTTTAAAATACCTAAGTTAATTCTAAATTTGGCAACATTCATCTCCAATAACAAGATATTAAGTAAGGTTTTAGCTTAAGGCTACAACCTTACTTAATATCATTAACATTACTATATATTTCGAAAATTTAACTGTTGGATTCACTACAAGAAAAACGGCTATTGCGGCGGGCCAGAAACGCCGCTAAAGCCCAAAAAGCGCCGCTAAAGGTACATTTGACCTATAGTAGCGGATGCTATTGCGGCGGTCGCAAAAAGCGCCGCTATATATGTACCTTTTAGCAGCGGGTGAAAGTTTATTGCGGCGGGCATAAAACCGCCGCCATATGTGTTTAGAATTTGTGGCATTGACTTTTAGCAGCGGGTCATGTACACTGCTACTGGTGTCTACCTTTAGCGGCAGGCAGACTGCGCCGCTATAGGCAAACAATCAAAATGGACTAATTGCACTTTTAGCGGCAGGTCATGTCCGCTGCTATTGTGTCTACCTTTAGCGGTGGGCAGACGGCTCCGCTATAGGCAATTAATAAAAATAGACTAATTGCACTTGTAGTAGCGGGTAGAAATGCTGCTATATGTTTCAACCTTTAGCGGCAAGCGATAAGCGCCGCTATAGGGATTCATTTAAAACATAAAAATGTGCACCTTTAGCGGCGCTTTTTGACCGCTGCTATAGGTCCTTTTTTTTTTTTTTTTTTTCTAGTGGGTTTTAAAACCACTGTTTGCTAATAAATAAATGGTTCACAGACCTGTTACAAAGAACCTGTAATAGTTTTAGCTCTACTAACACAATGCCACAAATGTAACTAATTAACAACACCACAAATGTCTTAAAACTAACGTAATATTAACATAAAAATATATTATCAAATACATAACATTGTCTATAACCACCATCTTAAGATTAACAAAAAAAGATGTGGTCCTTCGAATAAAAGGACCGCTTAAATTAAGCTAATACTATAATAAAAGTTTCAAAGTGTTTAAAAATATTCTCGAACACTTGCAAAAAATGCGCTATAGGTTAATTTTTTTTTTCCCCTCCTGGGTTCTAAAACCACATTTCTATTACAAATAACCTGTAATAATTTTAGCTCCACTAAGACATTACCACAAATGTAACTAGATAACACCACAAATGTCTCCAAACTAACATTATATTAACATAGAAATATATTATCAAATAAATAACATTGTCTATAACCATTATCATAAGATTAAAAAAAAAAAAAGATGTGGTCATTTGAATAAAAGGACTGCTTAAATTAAGCTAATACTATAATCAAAGTTTCAAAGTGTTTAAAAATATCCTCCAACACTTGCAAAAAATGCGGTTGTTCAAATGTAGTTCTTTGTACACAAAAAGTCCTCAAACACCAATAACTTAAAAAAGCTCATAATAAGACCTTGTGGATGACTCCAGCCTATTTCAGTAATCTATAAAAGAAGCCATTCACTCATAAATTTAACTAAACCAGCAACTTTCTAATGCAGAGAAACATAAAAGGCCATCTGATGTTCTTCTTGCACCTTTATATGTGAGATGACTACGTTGAAAGTGAATGGGTGATTTAGGATTAGAGCTCCTCCTAAAAGTAATTCATACCAATGATGCTCTCCAGAGATCCACAAAAGAAATAATATACCCATATAATATTGTCTCAAACTTGCTTGCTAACAATAATATTGGCTCAACCTTAGGAAAGAAGAATCACAGGCTAACCTTCATTTGCTTAGAAAAAACATTTGAATGGAAGCAAATGTGCCACGTAGAGACATACATACGGCCATGATACAAGAATGACCTCTCAAGTGCACAAGAATAACTGTGTTGAACAACCTGAAATAGGTACTCTGTTAATTAGGCCCACAACTGAAATTACCAGAGGGAAAACATAAAGAATCATATATACTTATAGTTATATATATGCAATTTGAAACTTCAGGAGATTAAAATTACCGCTAGAGCAGAGTTTATGCAACTCACCTCTAGTAAAACGGTCAAATATTGTTTGAAGAGGCCCTGGCTTTTGATGAACCACAGTTGGCCCTTGTTTATTTAAAGAAATCCTTCTTCGAGCATTAGCTCCAGCATAGCCATTCACATCCCTAATGGTAAATTATTAGTCATTACAACAGAAAATTTAAATTTATTAGAAATGAAATGATAATACTAACAATAACACAACAATATTTGAATTAAGGTTCCATCCCAGTAATAAAGAATGACACATATCTAAAAGGAAAATAAGCTGGACCAGCACATGCGTATTTGTTCCATGAAAGGGAAAATAATGTCTACAAGAAGATTAAATTGTGTCACACAAAAGCCAAATTCTGAGCCCCTATCATGTGCCATCATCAAATTCATATACCTTTTTCCTATATTTAAAAATTGCTTCAGCCCAGCTAAGCCAAAGAATGTGAACTAAGTTTGTACACCACGTGACAAAGTTACATCAACCAGATAGAAAAAGGAAATGGCAGCAGTCTGTATTTTGCCAGCATAATCAAAGAATTATTCAGAAAAATATTTCACAATCATTACTCAGAGAGAGAGAAAGAGAGTCCCACTAGCATTGGTAAGCATTAGAACACTAGCAATAAACTCTAAACCGTCTCCCTCACACACATACACATGCATTCTGTTGTGACTCTTTGATTCACATACACACACGCATACACACTGTGGTTTTTGTTTATGTAAGGTTGAATTTAATCAACCATTCTGTTGGCTTTATTCCTTGCCAATTTGCTTGTAATTCAGCACTTAGAAACCCTATATTTAGGTGGGAATCATGTAAGGGTAGTGTGTGAGAGAGTGTGAAGAAAAGCTCAAGATTGTGCACTCAGCAAGGGACTCACGACTGGATCTCGCGACTTGCAAGTCGCCAAAGGATGCACACGAGTGAAGCATGCAGAGGAGCTGAACAGTCACGCCAGTTGGAGCATTACAGGACAAAAAGTCCAGTCTGGCCATTCAGTTAGCTTGCGGCTTGGACTCGCGACTCAGTCAAGTCGCGAGGCCAAGTCGCCAGTCCATTTTGTTTGGGAAAAAATGACTCTTTGCATTCCATACACACACCAGTATAAATACCCCTTATACCCATGAAATGTAGAGAGCTTCCAGAGAGAATTTTGAGAGAGAAACCCTAGAGAAAAACAAGATTGACTCATCCACAATTTTCATCTTTGTTTCTCAAAATTCCTCTACTCTCACCCTCTCCATTTTTACATCCTTGAGAGGTACATTAGCCAAAACCTTTTCTCACCATACCCATATTTGTGAGAAGGCTGTTTGGTGCTTGGGAAGCAGTTAGGAAGGGACCAATTGATATTGGTTGATGCTATGGGCTATAGCGGAATCCGGTAAGCTAAAGAAGACAAAGGTTCGGAGTAATCTCGTTGGAGCAAGAAACTTGGAGGGCTTAGGTACACTGGGTAGATTAGGCTTGGAGGGTCTTTTGCTGTTCATGTATCCCAACTTCATTCTTTAGTGGATTATTGACCGCTTGGAGGGCAGCGGAGAGGTTTTACGCCGAGGACTTCGGTTTCCTCTTCGATAACACATCGTTGTGTTGTCTTTGTGTTTGCATCTCTCTTCCCTTAATCTTTGCCATTTAATTTCTACTGTGGTTGTGATTTTATTTGGTTTAGATTGTTTTATCAATTCTGTTTTAAGCTTATGTTCGTATTCCGCACATACATTGTTTGATAATAAGCTTGAATTGGTAATTTGTAATTTGGGGGTCTAAATGTTCAAGGTTTTTATACACTATTTGAACATTCAATCTACAATACTTTAATCTACACACTTTTCAAACATCGAGCACACACACACAAACACGGACCTAGCACGTCATATTGCATGTTATTTACTCTCTTAATACACGTCAAATTTTGTGCCAATCAAATATTATTTACTATATGATCTATAAGGTTATATTTTATGCATAATTTTTAATTACAAAAACTTGCAATTTAAATAGTTTGTTGATGACATAGCTATTGATCTTTATTTTTTTAGAAATTTTGCAAGCATGGAGAATATTAGAAAAAAAAATGTAATTCAATGGTTGATTTGTCAAAATTCATCTCTAATAAAAAGATATTAAGTAAGGTTGTAGTCTTAGGCTACAACCAATTTTGTAGCTAAATTTTATCCTTAATCTAGTTCTAGTATTTTTAGTAAACAAACTTTACATGAGTTGATTCTCAAAATGTTTGTACCTTGGTAAGTTTTTCTATAAGGATTTTTACTTTGTGAATAAATATGATCTCTTTGTGTAATTGTAGTTGTGTTTGTTCTTAATGATTTTATCTATATATTATTTAATTCTTTTTTGACTCGTGATTATAAACCATCTTGATTAAGACTTGAATCAATCCAATTCAAATTTGGTACTTCAAGTCAATGCAACCTAAATCAGTGTTTTAATCCTCCTTTCGGATAGAAGTTGCCCTACCGATCGACATCTTCACTTTCTAGGAACAAGAGATAATATACCCATTTAAAGAAAATAGAATCATAAGTCAATATTCAGAACCTTTAGTATTTGGGGGGGGGGGGGGGGGGGGGAATGTGGTATACATATTAAGTCCCTTGTTTTTGACAGGGTATTATGTGTAATGGTTACATGTGAAAGGGGTTACTTACACATGTACGGGTTACATAAAAATCAAATAGAAATTCCTTGTTCTAAATATCTTAGAACCCTGACCAAATTTCCTCTGATTTTCAATTGATTATTGTTTTTTTTTTCCCCCCATTTTAAGGCATGGGAATTATGGACAAGTGAGAGGGGATCGGACTTGGTGGATCCTCTACTCGATGATGTGTCCTCTATGCATGTGGCACTCAGATACATTAACATAGCTCTCCTCTGTGTTCAAGAAAGTGCAGCAGATAGGCCTACCATGTCTGAAGTTGTCGCAATGCTAAGCAACGAAAGTGCAGCTCTACCTTATCCCAAGGAACCAGCTTTCTTGAATGTGAGAACTGTCGTGAGGGAAAATCCAATTAATAGCATGAACGAAATATGTTCTGTGAATGATGCATCGGTTTCAATTGTGCAAGGCCGGTAACATTTCAAATTCCAGCCGTAAGGGTTATATTTCAAATTTAGTGCTTATGGTCCATACTTTTATTCAGACATTATTATATTTTTCGTTTTCTGTTCATTTCAAAATCCACCTAATAAAGTCAGTTGTGCACTCTTATATAATAAAAGTTCACAAGCTGAAGACAAGAAGAAAAGGAACAGTAAAAGACCAAGACCAGAAATCAAAGAGAAGAAGAAAAACGACGACAGTAGCTTAAAGTATTAGTCTCTTATACTACATGTCGTATTCTAATGTATTATCTGCTTGATGTATAATACTCGTGAATATCACGTAACTAGTGGTTGTACAGATATCCTATTTTACATTGATAGTACAATATAAACCAATGATTTTCATGAGTCTAACTAATTCTGTTCTGTTATTTCCTTCCTCCCTGTTTCGTTCCTATATAAACATAGTTGTAATCCAATTTCATAATTAATGAGAAATACTCAATTGCTTTCACAAATTCTATATGCTTCTTTAGTTCCTCTCGTAATTGATATTCAGAAGATTAAGATCCAGCGTACCTGATATGAAATTTGAAGTCTATCCTAAAAGCTCTCTGCATAAACTGTAACGAATACCATGGCATCTTTAGTCATCTTTGTTCGACCATGACTGCCGTTTAAGCTGTCCTGACACGTCCGACACCGTTCGGGAAATTTCAGAAGTTCCCGTTTGCAATTCAAACTTCGTTCTACTCTGAAACTTTCTTGTACCTTTGAAGTTTCCGTTAGGACAATTGTTGGATTATCTGGCCCAAATAGTCCGCAATGTGTGCAAGGGTTAAATATTAATTTATATGAAAAAGAACCATGCACAATGCTGTAAATTATAGATAAGATAATTATGAATAATGAGGATTGCATGTTTGGCCATGACTGGTTGTGTGAGGTTTGACTTGATCAAACATGCAATTGAGACTCTTTTAGAGATAATAAGTTGTAAATGGGGGCAATGAGGTGAATAAAAGAGCTAATTTTAATGCTCAAACAAACATTAGAGAGTTAATGTTTTGTGTCCTAATTTGTAAGAACTAAAATGAACATTAGCAACTTTTATGGGTTTTTAAATAACTCACTTGAGCTCTCAAAACAAAAACAAATGACCACACATAAATCTTTTAGGGAAAAAAACCTACAACAACCTAAACACCATTCACTCTTATCACTCATATTCACTTAATTATACATTATAGATATTCATTGTTTTTATTAATAAATAATTCTATTTTAATTGTTTATATTATTACTAATTTCTGGCCAACTTTACTCTACTCCCACTTAGAAATAGTCATGGGTAGGATATGGGTAGGGTATACCGATACTCGACCCAATTAATTTGTCCATAGATACCCGATTACCTACCCAATTAGTATCCATATCCAATTGTTACCCCGGTTTGTTTACCCATGGATATCCACACCTTACCCAAACCCGATTTCTATAAAATCACCAAGTATGCTCAAAAATCACTAAAATGACCAAAATATCCCAAAAATCTCTAAACTGAGCAAAATACCCATGAAACCTATAAAATGACCAAAATACCCCCAAAATCATCAAATATGCTCAAAAACCACTTAAAATTACCAAAATACCCCCTAAACCTAAAAAATGACTGAAATACCACTAAAACCTTAAAAATGACCAAAGTACTCACAAAACCTAAAAATTGTCCAAAATACCCCCTAAAACCCAAAAATTACCAAATGCCTCCCTAAACCTAAAAAATGACCAGAATACCCCCGAAACCTAAAATTAGGGGTGTCAATTCGGGTTAGCGTATCGAGTTCGTGTCGTGTCGAAGTAGGGGTATTCGACTAAATAGCTCAACCCTAACCCGACGCATTTAATAATCGTATCATAATCCTTTAACCTTAACCTGACTTGTTAATAAAGCAGGTTGACCTGACCCAACCCATTTGACACGCTTAATAAACGAGTCGGGTTAACATGAATGTAACACAACCCATTTCAACCTGCATAATATTAAATATAATATCCATCTAGAAATAATTTCTTTTACATCCCAAAAGCAGTGCATACACTTCAAGTCTTCAACACACATTCAAAATAATATAGTTCAACAAAAATATAACATTCATCTAGAAATAAGTTCTTTACACTCCAAAAGAAGTGCATACACTTCAACCCAAATTCAAAATAACATAGTTTAACAAAAATAAAATAACATAGTTCAACAAAAATATAATATCCTTGGAACTCACCAAATGCTAAGTGTCAATATTGAAAGAATTGGAGCAAACAGTAGACTAAAGTTTATAGAACAAAAACATTATGTAGAAAAAATTACTGCAGAATTTTGAAACACCAAGAAAACGGTTTTCTTTAATTCTAAAACTCACTAAACACATGAGAGAGAGAGAGAGAGAGAGAGAGAGAGAGAGCGAGCGAGCGAGCAATAACTAGTTTGAGAATTTGAGTTTGAGAATTGGGCATGAGACTATAAGATAGTAGAGTGAGTATTACGGTTGAAATAAAAAAAAAAAAAAATTAGATATTTATAAGATGGTTTAGAGATTTAGGGTTTGAAGGGCTTAGAGATCTAGGATTTGTAAAGTTTTAATTTCCAATTATATCCCTTGTAAGTTTTTGTAATTACTCACTTTTCTTTTTAAATTTAAAATATATGTTGGATATAAAAGGTATTTGACAAATCTAAAATAAAATGAATATTTATTTGTTATACGAGTTAAACGAGTTGTGTTAAGTGGGTCATTTCGGGTTGACACAAATAAATTGGCGTGTCAAACGTGTCTATTGTGGGTTATGCGGGTTGACCCATCTATGACACGTTTCTTATTGTGTCGCTTTCGGATCAACCTATTTATGATCCAAACCCATTAAGGCCCAACCCTAACCAGCAAAAACCCGTGTCAGGTTCGTGTCGTGTTTGCGGGTTGGGTCGAACATTGACACCACTACCTAAAATTTCACTAAAACACCCCCGAAACATAAAATTACCAATATACTCCCTAAACCTAAAAAAATTACCGAAATACCTCCAAAACTTAAAAACTAATTGAAATACCCCCAAAACTTAAAACTTACCAAAATACCCCTGAAACTTAAAAAATACCGAAATAGCCCCTAAACCTAAAATATTATCAAAATACCCCCAAAACCTATAAAATGATCAAAATACCTCCAAAACCTATAAAATGACCAAAATTCCCCTAAAACCTATATGATGATAAAAATACACCCAATTTTTCTTTAGACTATACTTAGAACTTTATTCAAGGGTATTTTCGTCAAATTAAAGGTTTTAAGAATATTTCAATTATTTTGTAGGTTTTGAGGGAATTTCGGTAATTTTTTAGTTTTCGGGGTTATTTTGGTCATTTTTTATATTCTTAGGGTATTTTGGTCATTTTTTAGGTTTTAGAGGTATTTTGGTAATTTTTATATTTTGGGGCTATTTTGGCAATTTTCTAGGTTTCGGAGGTATTTTGGTAATTTTAAGGTTTCAGGGGTATTTTGGTCATTTTAAGGTTTATGGGTATTTTGGTAATTTTTTAGGTTTCGGGGTATTTTGGTCATTTTTAGGTTTTGGGGGTATTTCAATTATTTTTTAAGATTTGGGGGTATTTCGGTCATTTATTAGGTTTCGAGGTTATTTTAGTCATTTTTTAGGTTTAGGTATATTTTTATCATCTTATAGGTTTTAGGGGCATTTTTGTCATTTTATAGGTTTTCGAGGTATTTTGGTCATTTTATAGGTTTTGGGGGTATTTCGGTCATTTTTTAAGTTTATGGGGTATTTCAGTTATTTCATAGGTTTCAGGGGTATTTTTGTCATTTTATATGTTTAGGGAGTATTTTGGTAATTTTTAGGTTTGGGGGGGTATTTCGATCATTTTTTAGGTTTTAGGGGTAGTTTGATTTTTTTTTAGGTTTAGGGGGTATTTTGGTAATTTTAAGTTTTTAATTTGGGTCATTTTTTAGGTTTTAGGGGTAATTTGGTCATTTTTTAGGCTTAGGGAGTATTTTAGTAATTTTTAGGTTCTGGGGGTATTTTGGTCATTTTTAGGTTTCAATGGTCTTTCAGTCATTTTTTAAGTTTAGGGAGAATTTTGTTTATTTTTAAGTTTCGGGGTATTTTGGTCATCTTTTAGGTTTAGTGGGTATTTTGGTAACTTTCAAGTTTCAGGGGTATTTTGGTCATTTTTTAGGTTACGGTAGTCTTTCGGTCATTTTTTAGGTTTTGGGAGTATTTTGGTAATTTTCAAGATTTGGAGGCATTTTGGTCATTTTTTAGGTTTAGGGTGCATTTCGGTAATTTTAGAGGATTTAAGGAGTACTTTGGTCATTTTTCAAGTTTTAGGGACATTTTGGTAATTTTGATTATTGGGTAATTGGGTGGGTTTAGGTTTACCCATAATAATTTGGTTGAGTTGGGTTTGAATTAGATTTAATTAGTTAAATTGGTAATAATGGGTAAAAATTCAAACCCTACCTGAAAATTTTGGTAATATCCAAACCCTACCCAATTACCTTCTACCCATTAAGAACTGAGTATTACTTAGAATATTTAGATTGGGTAGGGCTGGATATCCATCACCCAATGGGTATGGCCATCCCTACTCCCACTCAATCCAAATTATTCATCAGTGATTAGCATGGTTGGATGGATAGATACTATTATGGGTGGTAGCAATGATGAATTGCAAACCTAGGGGGAAAAAAAGAGCAGGGGAAATTCTTTTACTGCTCAATTTTGAATGACGCAGCAAGCACAGATTACACTTTACACAAGTATGGAGTTATCAAATTTAGGAAGGAGAATTAGATTATTAGAGCATATTCATTCATGCTTATATAATAGAAAGAATATCACATTTTAGTCAATCAAGTCCAAAATTCACCCACATTAGTTTATGCAAAGTTGTGTAAAAATATATAGTTGCTTTAGTAGCTGTATAAAATTTACACTGACACTATTCGTTTTACATTTAGTTTTTTATTCTTTCTTTACGTATCTCAATGATGAAGAAAGTGAAAAGGTTTTTCTTCAAAGTAGTTTACAAAAAAAAAAAAACTCTTTAAATTATTCCTATATCTTTTTATTGTATATGAATTTTTAAAATCTAACCGTTGAACTGCATGTTTTTATTATATTTTCCATGCTTGCAAAATTTCAGGAATGTCAAAAATCGATAGTTATGTCATCAATCAAAAATTTAAATTTCAAATTTTTGTAATCTAAAATTATGCATAGAAAATAAGTTTACTGATCAATTAGTAAATAATATCTGATTTAAACGAAATTTGACATGTGTGTTAAGAATATAAAGAAAATGCAATTCAACGGTTGGATCTTCAAAATTTACATCCAATAAAAAGATATAGGAGGAGTTTAAAGGGTTTCTCTCCAAACTAGTTTAAAGAAAAACCTTGTCCAAAAGGAAGAGAGTATATAATGGTTGTTGTGTGTAAAAAAAAATAAATAAATAAAATAATAATAATAATAATAATAATAATAATAATAATAATAATAATTTGATATTTTAATGAAATGTAGTATAAAATAAATAATCTTTTTTTTAGAAAGAGTTACAACCTATGGCGTTCGCTCCTGATGATAGTTCTTTATCATCAGACCAAGACACCAATCAGTTTTTGATGTAGGCAGGGATTGAATATCAAATCTCTTATTCAACCATCAGAGATTAAGAGACTTTATCAGCTAATATATGATATTTTAAAAAATGAGTATGTAAAAAAAAATTATATTAAAATAAACAGAAATTTTTGCACTAAGAAGCTACCTATCTGGTGTCCTGGGCCATTCAAAACAACAAAAGTTGTAGGCCCATTCAACGCACGTCTTTGGAAGAGCTAGACCATTGGGCAAAAAGATCCACGTACCTTTGACCCTCTCTTTTCAACCAAAGAAAGATCCAGGTCTCGATAATATAAAAATATATATATATTAAAAAAAAAAAAAAAAAAGCAGTGGAACTTCTCACTAAAAGTCTAAAATTAGTAAGTAGTGTTCTAGTCTAATTTAAACTTCAATCCTAAAATATCAAAAACAACATGGAAATAAATTTTTTTTTTATATAGATATGATAGAATTTTAACTTATGACATCCACTTTTTAATTATTGTAATTTATTATTGGGTCAAGACATCAATTGAATTTTTGGTATAAACAAAATTCGAATATCAAATCTCTTATTCTAGGATAAGAAATTTTACCAATTGAACTAACTAAAATCCATCAATATAAAAGTCTTGAAGTGATCTCTAGCATCTGATAAAACATTCTACATTTCAAAATTTTGCATGGATCAATCATTAGCATTATATCCTAAGATAGTGAACCAAAACAAAAAATTCCACAAAACTAAATATGATATGATAATTGGTAGGGTAAATATTTTCTTTGGAGGGAGGCAAACCATTAACTTCTGATTATCTATCCTCAAATAAAGTATGTGTTTCTCCATTCTACATCATAAAAGGACATTTATTGATTATAAATCTTTGTTAAAAAAATCTAGTTATTAAACCCAAAGTAAAACTTGACCCATGAAGCTTTGACTCACTAGTTCAACCAATAAATCACAATTTGAATAATGACAAAATATACAGAGTTGAATCTCACAATTTCATAATTTCTAAAATGGGATAATTAGATATTCATATAAAATATTGTAAGAATTGGATACCAAGTTAGCTTTCCGTCAAGATGCTTAGGATTAAAACTAACAGATATAGAAAGAAAATATTTGAGTAAAACGTTTACAGAAATTTTTGGACAAAAAAAAAAAAAAAAACTTTTTAAAGTTTAGGAATTAAAACTGAACTTTTAATAAAGTTATGAATGAAAAAAATATTTTAGCTTAAAACATATTTAATTGATGGTCAGAACTCAGATACCATTTTCTAATTGGTCTGTCTGCGGATGGAAAGTCTAGGATCCTTCAAAACCCCATATCATGTCAAGCATCCGAACTTACTTTCACATGCACAATCAATTGTAACTACGAGCAATTCGTTCTAGACCTCCTTTCACAGACTTCTGTTTCCTCAACAGACACAAAATACTTGTTATATAGTTACTGAACAATTGTTACCTTTCACTAGAACTCCCCTGCCCACACACCAATAGTTTTATATATGCTCATTACTCAGGCACTTTCTACACAATTAGCATTCGTTATTTGATCAAAGCTAATTGTTTTTTTTTTTTTTGAGAAACAGATCAAAGCTAATTGTAACAACGTTGAAGCCATAAACAAAATTATAAAATGTTATTTCACCTACTCCTGTGGATTGCTAACCGCATATCATTGTTTGATTGACTTGCCAGTCGCCATTTTCTCAAAAAAAAAAAAAAAAAAAAAAAAAAAATGGTATATACCATACGCTCTTTTCACAATGTTGGTCCCACTATCCCAATGTAATAGTCCTAATCACTCTAGTTTTTGCATAAATGTTCACTCTCAATAATTGAACCAGTGAAGCTTCATGACAATACCAAACTTTTTATCATAACATCAAGCCTTTCCTAGCCAAAAGGTTTTTCTCAGTTTCCAAATCACAATGAGGAACTAAATGTGCCTAGATACCATTCTCTTTATACAAGAATCAAAGTGTAGTGATTTGGTACTATTTCTGTTGGTAGTTTGACACTGAGGATATTATCAAGCACAAAATATACAATAACCAAAATCAAGGATGGTACGTGGCAAATCTGTACCTGTTTTGCACAATACCAAAAACAAGCGTTGGCTTACACCTTATAAACCTAAAATGTACCTCTTTTGCTCCAGGGAAGAGTGTTAATTCAAACCTTAACAACACAAATATAGTACCAAACTCCAAAATATGAAGTATCAATTATTTAGGTACCGCAATGGTTCAATTGTTTACCTTGTGCTTGTCAAGAAGCAATGTTTTAAATTTGTAACAAATTTCATTATATTGCTTTCTCTTTTTCTTTGTCTCTCTTTTTACAATTGTTCCACCACGTTCATAAAAGTTGGTAATGCATCTTTAAATCTCTCATATTATAGGTTAACCGCGACAGTACAACAATAAAAACGTGTATACAAGTTGAGTGCAAGATTGGATCTTGTTGTAGAACAAAGGAGGAGTCAAAAAGAGAAGAAGAAAAAAGGAAAAGAATAGTTGTACAATTTTTCAGTAGTTGATAGCAATGTACTAAACTGTCCATTTTCTCTAGTTGGTCGGTGAAAATAAAGTTCCTCTGCATAAAAAAAATAATAAAAAATGTGAGCAATCCCACCCCTTAAATTACAAATAGAGAAGTACTACGTTCACAACATTTTCACAACACTTTCAAAATAAATTCGATGTGGTAATAAGTTGTTACTAGTTTTAATTTGAACCCACTACTAAATTACATTTTTGCCCACCAATAACAACTGCTAACAACCTGTGATTTAAGATTTGTTGTAAAAGTATTGTGACAATATTGTGTGTATATCATTTTTCATTACAAAAATGCTAGAACCATAATTAAAGTCACAAATTACTTAAGTAATAAGTTGTGAGTGATGGAGTAAAAGTGATAGATTTACAAATTCACCACTTATAACTCACCACGTGAACAAATTATAGCAAAATTGTTATTTTAGTTGTGGTCATTTTTTTCTTTTTTTTTGAGAAACTAGTTGTGGTCATATTGATGCTTAAATAATATCCCGTTTGAATTGCATCACAAGTCACAACACACAACCATTCATCCCATTAGTCACATCCGACCATGGACCACTAACTCCAACCATGTTATAATTTTTTTACAATGCGGAATTATTTGCTAATGCGCTTTTTTTTTTCTTCTTTCTTTGGAGAATCACGTGTTTGTTTATACATAATGAAAACATGTGTTTATAACCTTATTACTTTTATCATTCTGAGTTTCTGACCTAAGGTAAGAGTAATCATTTAGTCACTTATTCGTTTTTTTTTTTTTTTGAGTAGAATTTATTCATTAACTTTTAATATTCAGGAAAGAAACAATCTTTTATCGCTTTCCAAAACGGAATCGAATTATTTTGATGTCCACACAAGCTTAATAATATTATCATTGAAGAACTGACGGTTTTTTTTTTTTCTCTCTGAATAAGCAATGACGGTTAGAGGTAGGAGATTAGAAAGTACAGTACAGAGCTTTTGTAGTTCTGGATAAGAGGTATGGAGCAGTTCTATGAGAATGAGATCATTTTATTTCTTTCATAGAGATGAGATTCACAAATATGAGGGTTTTTATATGTATCAAAATATATATATCACAATGAAACCCATTATCGAACTTCTTTTTCTTTCTTTTTTTGAGAATAACCCATTATCGAACTTGATATAAATACTATCACATTTGAAAAAATAAAATAAAAAACATTAAGATTATGAAATTATTGCTAGCTATTTTAGAGCTAGCTATTTTGTTTCTGCTTATTATTGCACAGACTTTGTAATTCAGTCCATCAGGGGTCTGACTAAGATGTAGTTGCACCCTTCCAAATGCCATTCTATTTGTTTGGCCATACTTGTAAACAATAGAGTTTATTTTAATAAAATTCTAACCTTTTGCTCAAAAAAAAAAAAAATTTTATTGCTTATTAGTGTTATTTGAGTTTTTTTTAAAATAAATGTGACTTTTTTTTGTTTAAATAAATGTGTGACTTGATTTACTGATAAATGTTACAAAACTACTGTCATGTATATCCTTGTTATTAGCTTAGCAACATTAATTTCTCCGAAAAAAAAAAAAAAAAAAAGCTTAGCAACATTAATTAAAATTTGTTATGTAGAATTTCCTATATAAAAATTCTTGATGGGATTAGAGAATTTAAAAGGCAAACATCATGTCCACAATGTGTCGTTTAATTGGGGAGGGAAAGGGATGAAGGAAACTGCACTGAAACTTCCTTTTGTCTGAGAGATAAAACCAAGATGATTGAAAAGTGAGAACTTTACCCCCATTGTAGATCACCATCATATCCATTCTCCAATTAATTTAACTAACAAGACCCCATTGTCAACCTGTCCTTTTTGAAGATGAAAATATCGATCAATTTATTTTGATTTTTGGCCACAAAAGTAATAGATTACTTAAACCTCGAAAACCTTATCAAAGACTACGGAAAACAAAGTTGACGAATGAAAACTTATTGAGAAACAAAGATATCATTGATTTCATCAAAGAAAATACACGAATATAACACTGAATTCAAAATGATAGAACAAAGAAAATTGGCATTTAATTCATGCCCGTATCATTGTGATTTCAGCATTTTGTAGGACTAGAACAATAAAGCATAGGAACGAAATCATTTTACATTTGGTAATACAAATTCTCTATTCCACTTTTTGTGTTTCACTCTATTGCTTTACCAATTATGGTATGCTGTGGTTGATTTTATTTTATTTTTTTTTCATTTTAAACTTTGATTATTTTATAAAGAAAGTCAAATGAATACATAAAAAATTGTGATAAGTGGAGCACAAAAAATGGATAGAAGAATTTTATGCAATAAAAAAGGAGTACTAGTTTGAATCAGTTTAGATCAATCCATTTTCAATTGATAGACTGTTTGAAATTGATTGATGACTGAAATGAATATGGCATTTGGTTTATGTTACAGATTAACTGATTTAATAGCTGACAAGTTCGTCTTTCTGCTTTCATTTAGACCCATTTCGGGCTTAGTTTCAGGACCTGATTTTAAACAACCATAGGTTGATAAGATGGTATTCTTTGGTGTTCAAATTTTTTGTCTTTGAGGTCCCTAACTTTAATCAGTGCGGCAATTATTGAAACAAGCTCGGCTCCATCACACAGGTACACAATTCAAATTCATGTAGAGGTGAGAAGAGACACGCACTGGAAGGACAATGAAGTACATGAAAGGACACCAGGCATACGAATCTATGGCCTAACGCCAACACACCAACAATTGCAATGGTTTTCCTGCTTTTGAAATTTCTTGAATTAAATAGCAAAGTTGTCCAAATTGAGGTGTAAATGTATTCATATAAAATAAAACATGCTCTTGTTAGCAAGTGTCCCAAGGTCAAAGAATATTTCTTTCTCAAACCAAAAAAAAAAAAAAAAAGTCAAAGAATATTTGAATATTTGAATTACTTTTTTGTGTACATAAAATTCAAAATGATTGTGTGTATAATTTAAATTTATACAAAGTTGGATTCTATTTTTTAAATTGGCAAAATTTAGGTACAGTATTTAAGGAGTGTTCCTTAGGTTCCCCTCTTAAAATTCTGTTATATGGCTTTTTTCTCATGAGATGAATGTATATTTTTTAATTAAATAGTTACGTGGCTGAATTTTAAAAGAAAGAACCTAAAAAATAGCACTTAAAATACTGTATATAAGTTTTATCCTTTTTAAAATAAGTAAAAGAAGACAATCATTGATAGAGTACTAAAAATAATCTTATGAATATCCTCAAAGCACTCCTTAACAAAATTTACAAAGCACAAAATAAAATATTGTTTGGGTTATAAGTTTTAGCAATATCAAGAAGTCATATGGATTTGAGTTGGCCTAGGCAAAAATAACATTTTTTTTCCCACACAAACAAGTCATAAATTTGGACCAACCATTTTCTCTCCTTATTTCTTGTAAGTAATTAAATTTGGACCACACAGGCTCATGCCACCCAACTAAACTATTAATTTGCACAACCATGAGTGATTTTTAAGCTTCATGCCACCCAATAAGACTGGAAAAAAAAATAGTAGCTAAGCTATCTCTTTCATAATGCAATGGTTTGTCTTCTAATTAATAACCGTATGCTCAAAGTACATAATGATCAAGAGAATAATAATCACATGTTAGAGCAGTAATTTATGTCTTAATGTCAACAAGGCTAAAAACACAAACACATGTTGCTATATATGCCATGTATATAGAAGCTAGCCACACATATATGCAACTTCCAGGAAGGAGAAGCTAAGCGCTCCATTAGAACCAAAGATAAAGAAAACAGGTTTCTTCCGATGAAGCCTGCAAGAAGCTCCCCAATACAACCATAAACATTTATCCTCCTCATATTATGTACCTTCCTTCATTGGCTTTTAGAACCCTTGCCCTTTTTCCACGAACGCCACCATCTCTTTCCTTTCTTCACTTATATAATACACCTCTCACTCCCTCACTCTCCATCACTCCTATTCACAACCTTGTTACCATTACAACCCATCACTCGAATCCTACTCCTTTTCTTCCTTTTTGTTCACGTACAAATTCACGTACAAGTTCGAGTCTAGCTAAGAATCAAGAATGGCACAATTGGCACTAGACAACTCGGTTGAGTTCGAGGACTACTTCCCATCCATGATTGCGAGGTTGGGTGCAGAAGGGTTTATCGGGGAACTCTGCAGCGGGTTTCGTTTGCTGATGGATTGCGAGAAAGGACTCATCACGTTTGAGAGCTTGAAGAGGAACAGTTTTCTGCTGGGGTTGAATGACATGGGAGATGAAGAGATTGTTTTAATGCTGATGGAAGGTGATCTTGATGGAGATGGAGCTCTGAGTCAAATGGAGTTTTGCATTCTCATGTTTAGGCTGAGCCCAGGTTTGATGGATGGATCTAAAAGGTGCTGGATGGATGATTTCGAAGTATCTGAAATGTAGGCTTATTATTATTATTTAGTTGTTCTTATTCAATAGCATTCTCATTCATCCAGGAAAACAAAAACAAAAAAATATTTCTGGGCTTCAATTAATTTTATCAAATGCTTTGTTTTTTCTGGATGAATTCAATGTTTATTTCGAATAAAGAGATTATTTTCATTATATAATGCTGTTATTGAACTCAAATATATATTTATTTATTTATTGGTAGAACAACTTTTTATTTTCACAAATATCTTATCCACAATTGATCGAATCCTAAAGTACATATTCCCTAAATAGAAGAATCGATGGAAGGATTCCATAATATTCTCACAAATCCTGAAATCCCTCATCCACTGTCGATCAAATCCTAACATTATTAGGCTATAAAACCACTGGTAAAAACAAAATTACATCATATCTTCAGATCTCTCACCAAATTTAATACAACTACTTGTAGGGGTACTTACATATGAACATACTTAAGGTTTCACCATCGTCCAAAGAGCATTGTGATCTAAAACATATTAAGCTCTATTCTTTAATTAAAGTGATATACACTTAATCAAATTATATTGCCTATATATGGATTTGAGAAACTCGTTTTCTGCGCTAGCTAGTCCAAGAGCATGTCAAAGTTAAGAACCTCTTCAATCTAATTGATTCTATCTTCATTTGGCCATTTTCTAGTCTACTTCAATCGGCACCAACCCAAGAAAATTATACATTCTCAGTGTCTTACATGTGAGGGGAAATTGTTATAATGGCAGAAGTTCTTATACTAATTTATTATGGCCGAAAAAGAGTCTTCAAATAGCACTTTCACTTTAATTTTAAAAATATTATAGGCATGAAAAAAATCTCCAAAACAAATGATACTAGAAAGAAAAATATCTAACTACACACAAGATGATACCAAGGATTAAAATCGCTTGGCAATAGTCTCTGTTCACGAATACGTAGTAGAATATGAATTCACTATATCAAAGAGACAGAACAAAGTGTTTATACACTCAAAGAACACTCACAAATAACAAAATCTTTCCAAGCCTTTCTCAAATAAATTCAAAGTCTCTTCCCATATGGGAAGACCTTTCACCAAAGCCACCAAACTTTTAATAGGTTGTCTATTTATAAGACTTCAAGACCTATTCTTTGATGCAAAAAAGATACATTTCTTGAGAAATAAGAAATGCTTTTCTTTATAGAAAATGAATATCATTTTGTAGTGGATAAGAAATATAGATTTTTCTTCCATACCAAGAAAATCCAAATGAAGTCAAATCTGAAATTTGAAGCAATTTCTAAACAAAGATTGTTGAGTATGCACAATGAGGATTAAGCATTTCATTTAAGTAGCATCCATACAAATTATATATAAGTCTCAATTGGAGTTTCCATTTTTTTTCCAACAAAACTTAATGTTATAGTTTTCAAAAGATTCAAGTTGCTACCTTTAATCAGCATTGTTTATATCCCTCGAAATTAAGTTCAATCGTATAACAGTTAAAATGAAACAAATTAACAAATATCATGTTGTAACTATTCTGCATTAAGATCACACTTAATTTCTATTGTTTTGTGCTTGCATGAAGGAAAATATCAAGTTTTTGCTGAAATTCAGGTAGTTAAATATCAGAATATTTGAATAGCCAACTCTAGTTGTAACATTATTTTTTTCCATCCCTTTTATGCCCCATTGGAGGGGATGTTTGTCAAGAAATGGCTCGTCTATGAAGATCAATGTATGTGGCTAACATCATGACCAAAAGCAACATCACTACAAATTTGGTTGCAATCACAGTAGTGTGGCTTTCATTAATTACATATTAACCTTCCAGAGCAATAAGAAAACCTTAATAAAAGAAAATCATTACTTTTCCAAAATTTATCTAGAAGCAGCAAAAAATAAATTAAACTGTCTACAGAGGTTCATTTGTTCAAAAATATATATTAAGTTCACAAAATATTGAACTCACAATCCTTGCCTAGATATATTGGCCTCCATTTTTCAAGTCATAGTGCAAGAGAAATTACCTCATCCTCTCGTCGTACCTTTTCAAATTCATAATGCTTCAAACTTTGACAAATAGTGCAGGATGTCTGACAAGCGAGGAACTCTCTAAGTCTTGATCCTTTTTCAATGATTGTTTTGTCAAGTTCTTGGCATAGTGTAGTGGAGAATGTAGAGTCTCGAAATACGAACTCGCAGTGACATATATTCAATACTTCCAAATGCTTTAAGCCGTCCAGTATACAGATCAAAGTTTCCTTATTGAACACTATTGTGGCCCGAAGACTGAGCACCTTAAGCTTCGGCACATACTTAACAATAGCATTAGCATAATCTAGGTTTAAATTGCATGTAAGTTTAAGTTCTGAGAAGTTCTTGCAATTTGTGCCAATCGCTTTCATCAGTTTCATGGGACTCTTGAAGTCAGGAACAGTTAAAGACTCAAGCCCTTTCCAATATTTGAAAGCCTTTCGCATTCCACTTACTGTTAATCGACTCCAAATTGGTAAAGCAAGTCGTTTTAGATTACGATTCCTACCAAGAAAAAGGTCTCAATGTAAGTCCACCAATTTAGCATGCAAGTAAATTAAGGAAAGAAACATGGTACGTACCTCTTAGCTGCATAGACCAAGTGCTCATCTTCTACATATTCAAAGAAGTTAAAAATCAAGCAAGCCACATTTCCCTGACTGAGATTTGAAGTTGTCTTCAAGATGTTCATTAGCCTATTGTTGTTTGATACGCTATAAGACCAAGCATCTGATTGTAGGGGAGCATAAATGCAAGAGTCAGAAATCTGAATACATAAGTCAAGCTTCTTCCATAGAATAGGATCACAACAAGCCGAGCGCCATGAGCTGCATACTTGAGAAACAACAGAAATTAAATCCATAACATTAAGACTCATGAATATCTTAACAAGGATATCATAGTCCATGTTATTCCAGCGGTGAACACTTGAGCTTTTGTTCCTCATTTGCTCAAAACAAATTTTCCCTTCAACACAAAATTAGAAAACATTGTGAGAAGCAATTCATGTTCTCAGATTTAAGCAAGAAAGCGTGAAGCAAACAAAGGGAACACATTAAAAAAAAATTGAATCTCATATTATAAATTTCTATTCCATGAAACTCAAAACTCAAGTGTTTAATTTTTTGTAAGAATGAAATAATTAAGAGTGAACTTTAATCATTTTTTTTTAAACACAACATAAGTTATATTAGCATAAACTAGCTAAGAAACATATAGTTCAATTGGTACCTTTCAGTATTTCTAACAGAAATATCTACAATTGAAATCCCTCAACGCCTGACTATTGATGTATAAAAATAAAAAGTATAAAGTAAACTTCTACCCAAGATTCAGGTGCACTAATTAATTCTATGATGGTGTTGTTGGCTTAATTCTTAAATAGAAGATTGTAGGATTACATTATGTGAAGGTTAATACACCTATATGAATGATACCAAAAGTGACCTTTTTGCATTTAAACCATGGCCCTAAGTCTAGAAATGTTTTTTGAGAGAGTTTCAACTTTTGGCGTCCGCTCCTGATGATAGCTCTTTATCATCAGACCAAGATACCAATCAGTTTTTGGTGTAGGCAAGGATTGATCTCCAGATCTCTTATACAACCATCAAGACTTTACCAGTTGAGCTAACTGGAACTCACAAGTCTAGAAATGTTTTACTATGCTACACTAGAAATGTTTTACTATGCTACACGCATCAAATAATGAGCAAGCTTATATGGAGTTGATTGGGAATATATCTTTTACAAAGCCTATCTCCCATCCCGAGAATTGTCAAATATAAATTGTGGAGGAAATCCTTAACAATGTATCTTTGAGATCACCACACTATTTACATTTATGTAGCAAAACTATTCTACAATAAGCGTGTGGTAACTGTATTCCCAGTAAGAGATTTAAGGTCTTTCTCCCAAGTTTCTATTATCTTTTGCATAAATAAAGATTTTTAATACATTATACGTCACAAAAATCCAGGTATTACTTGAAGAATAAAGGATCAGTACCCTATGCTATAGTCATAACATACAAAAATATCAAATTCAATTGTAGCAAACAATTACAACAAGAAATCTGGATAGTCCGCAATTGGAGGACATGAAAATGAGTGGATTTGTCTATTATTGATTCCCAAAACATATCCCATTAATTCTTTGTAGATTTTAAATTCTCTTCTTGCTCCTTATGCAACATAAAAAAACTGAGATCTAGTTCATATATTAATGGCATTGTTAAGAAAGCGGAAAAACAATGACAATATTAATACAAATGTCACGTTTAAGAAATTTTTTTTAAACTTTTGAAAATTTAGCTTAATTAAGAACATGCGAACCTTCGTGAAGGTTCTATAAATTTATAAGAAAAAAATTATTTCATTTATGATAACTCTTTCATTTTGGATTAACATACATATTAAGAAATTCGTTAAGTGCTTACAGAATTTTAGAATCCCATATTAAGAAATTTGTTAAGTGCTTACAAAATTTTAGAATCTCCTTAACGAAAAATGAACTACCATAAAAGCTACAGCTTGTCGTACATGTTGAAGTTGAATAGTTTGGACAAAAATTGAGTCCAATGCTCCTGGTACTGGACCCATTAGGAAGTGGACACTTGACAAGATTTTAACAAATGTTGGCACTCCAAATTTCAAACGGATCCAATGCACATAAGCTTTAGACCCAAACTGGTTTCGAAAAGTTTTTGGTTTTATAATATGTTATTGCTTCTTTTAAAGAGTAGTGCTAACAGTAGCACATTAATGTATTATTCATAGAATTACAGGAAGTGTATCAAACTACATGAATAAATGAATTTTTGCTTCTTTCTTTTCTTTTTTTTTTAAAAAGCATGTATTTGATTTTTTTTTCCCTCATGAATTTGAGTTTCTTGACTAAAACATTTTATGTTTCTAATATATATATATATCCATTCTTCAAGCTAAACGGGCAACCTAAAATTCTAGAGCTTTTTGTTTTAATTGTTTGTTTACTTGTATTTAACTTGCTTGTTGATTCATAGTGAAAAAGTTCATCCAGAAATAATTACTAGAAACACATCAGGGGATTTTTTAAAAAAATAATAACTTTAAATTAAAAATCAAGTTTCAAAATGTATTATTTTCGCAAAGAACACCTTTCAGGCGCTGCAATAAACAGAAGATTTTGAACTAACATAAATGAATATGTAGCACTATAAATCGATTACTCTATAAAAATGAAATTCCAAGCCCTTTATCAGAATCTAAAAATATGGTTTTTATCAGATTTTGATCATTATAAGCTTTTTTTTTTTTTTTTCCCTATCCAATCGTAGTAGATTTTTTACTTTTTAAGCTTATATATACTCTCCAAATCACAAAAACAAACTACTCAAAAAAAGATATATAATTTTTTTTTTTTTTTGAGAATCAAATTAAGATATATAATAAAATCACTTGATAGAATTTTTTCTTTTTTGCATGTTGACAAATGTAAGCTATTTTACAGTGTTATTGACCTCTTCTTCTTCTTCTTTTTTATGATAACATGCAGGAGAATAAAAAATTTCTCTTTAGTAGAAAAATTCTAACACACGTAAGAAAATGAAGGAAGCAAGATATGAAAAAAGATAGATGTACTTGTGAAGAAATAGGCTTACCTTAAGCGAAGGTATTGTTTGGATCTTTTCTTTCTCTCGTATATTTTGAGGTATGAAAGAAATAAGATAAGTGGTTTCATATATAGAGATGCATGGCTTGAAATTACTAAGTTCTCCTTTCCATTTGTAACGCATGGAAACAACTCAGATTCTCAAAGTCTAAGAAAAGAATTCAATTCAATGCAGTGAGACCAACATAGTCACATGAAATACAACCAATAAGAATGAGACACATATGATATTAAAGGTTCCTTTTGTCATTTAAGGTAATTGGAGTAGAGTGCTCTAATGCACAAACCTGCTTTTATAAGTCAAACGAAATTAATAATTTTCTTAAGCAAAAAAAAAAAAAAAAAAAAAAACGAAATTAATCATTTTCATGTTGCAATGATGTGTCACAAAGCAATTAGTAATTGCTGATGTGTCAATTGGCACCAGACTAAACTGGTTCTTGGCAGGCTACTTGATTAAAATTTAATTATTACTATTTTACCAAATATATGGTGAATGACCAACCTTAAAATTTAAAGTTTCCTCACCCACCAAACCCACCAAAATAACAAGTTCATTACTTTCTTACTTTGTCTTCTTTTTTTCTTTTCTTTTTTATTCTTTACTTGGAATTTTTATTTTTTACATTTTGTTGGTAAACTATTTTTTTTTTCTTTTTTGACATATATATATATATATATATATATTTATTTATAAAACTCCCTTTTAGAAACTTAAATCCTGTCTCTTGCCCCCACACCGCACAAAAATTTTATACTTGTAAAATATGCAATGGTATGAGATTTTTTAATTACTACAAACTTTTAAGTACAATTAATGTTTCAAACACTAAAAAAATTACAATTAATTTGACAAACTATATAACTTTTTTTTTTCTCTTTTGGACATTATTGCCACCTTTCAATAGCTTTGATTTGCTTATTGCCTTGGTGTCCAAGTGTTCAAGATGCACTTGGATCTTATTCAAGACTTAATTTTTTCAACTTAAATCATTACTTATTTTTACCTTTGTTTATGTTTATATTTTTGAAATTTCTAGTTTATTTTTCTATGTATGATACAACCATATTTTTATTCTACATATTTTTTAAATAAGTAAACTAAATGAAAAAAATCATACAAATATACTCTAATAATTAAGAAATAAGACATTAGGCAAAACCTATAATTGATATATTTTCTTTCTCCATGCACCATGTTTGATCATTCCCACCCTTGCAATGCCCTAATCTCATGGTGTAGGTACCTGTTCCAGCCTTTTGAGGTTGCACACCTCTCCACCACACGTACTGAGAAGGGAATTAATATGCGGATCTTTTGGCAAAGGAAGGAAACATCTCTAGTGATAATTTTGTTTTGTATTCAACTCCTCCTTCATGTATTTTGTTACAGCTATTTGCAGATGTTTGGGATGTTTCATACCCTTGACTTTGTAATATTTAATTTTTCTTAAAGTATATCCTCTTCACCACAAAAAAAAAAAAAAAAAACATTGGAATTATAAGTACAATATTTTAATATTAAAATTTTAATTAGAAAAATCCACTCTAATAGTAGGATTAAATTAGGTGGATAATAGCTTTTAGGCCAAACCAATACTACTTAAGGATTTTAAATTTACTATATTAGTGTACTTTTAATAATATATTTTACTTCTTTATTTTTTATGTTAAGTTAACCTTTTACTAACCTCAATAAATTGATCTGAATTGCATCTCTCTCTCTCTCTCTCTCTCTCTCTCTCTCTCTCTCTCTCTCTCTGGGGTACGAAAAATTATGTGCCTACCTAACAACAAACCCATTTCAATAGTTGATTTTCCAAACACAAAATCAACAAAATCAAACCAAATACAACTCAAAATCAACCCAAATCCTACCGGAAAACCCATCCCAAACCCAACTCAAATTCAACCCAAACCAAAATCAACTCAAAATCAAACCCATAAGAAAACCCACCAGAGATGCCATTGTATGACATTGCCACTATCGTCGGAGCCTTACCGATGTCGCCGGAGCTGCTACTGTCTACCGATTTCACTGGAGCTGATGAGATGACCTTGCCATGTGTGTGTGGGGTTTGGGATTAAAGAGGCAGAGAGCAGAAAGTGAGAGAAACGTGTTTGAGATTGAGAGAGAGATAAATAAAATAATAATAAAAATGATTATTTAAATAAAATGGAGTGTATAATAGATAAACTGATGTGGGTGTTTTGTAAATGTAGTTGTGTAAAATAGAAAATAGTATGTACTTTTTGTAAAATAGATTGAAATTTTTAAAAGAACTGATTTGGATGCTCTAAGATCAAAGCATATAGTCTTACCGTGCAACCTTCATGACCATATGAATGTACATTTTGCTCTTCTCAAAAAATAAAAAGTGTACATTGCCATCATTATTCTTACTGTTTTTTTCAACGTGGGTGTCCAAACTAGTTCATATCGGTTTAATTAGTGCTAAGGAAACAAAATATTTTGATATCAGTCAAAACAAATTTAGCATTTCGGGATTACCAAAATAGAAAGAGATGGGTTCAAGTTATACCTTGTGTTACTTCACAAGAGTTACACATTTTTTAAACTATTGATTTCAATTAAATCTAACGGTTCAAAATAACTAGTGGCCATGTCATTAAAATGCTTTATTCTCACTTATCCTGAAAAGGCAATGTCTATTATTTTAGTATTTTAACTAAATCAAGTCACAATTTCAATTCAAAAAATAATTTGTACTTAAAAAAACATTTCAATATCCTAAAATTATTCATCTCTCTCTCAATAACTCTCAGATACCACATACAAAATAGTTTTTTTTTTTTTTTTTTTCTTATTTTAATCATACACATGAATAGTTGTACACAGTTTCTCTCTTAAGTCACCATTTCGTGGACATGTTAGAGCTCACCTCCTCCTTTGTCCTCTCCACCACCCTTGCCACCAGCTAGGGGTGTCAATGTTCGACCCAACCCGCGAACACGACACGAACCCGACACGGGTTTTTTTGGGTTAGGGTTGGGCCTTAATGGGTTTGGGTCATAAATGGGTCGACCCGAAAGCGACACAATAAGAAACGTGTCATAAACGGGTCAACTTGTGTAACCCGCAATAGACACGTTTGACACGCCAATTTATTTGTGTCAACCCGAAATGACCCACTTAATACAACTCATTTAACTCGTATAACAAATAAATATTTATTTTATTTTAGATTTGTCAAATACCTTTTATATCCAACATATATTTTAAATTTAAAAAGAAAAGTGAGTAATTACAAAAACTTACAAGGGATATAATTGGAAATTAAAACTTTACAAACCCTAGATCTCTAAACCCTACAAACCTTAAATTATTTATAGATGGATGTTATATTTAATATTATGCAAGTTGAAATGGGTTGTGTTACATTTATATCAACCCAACACGACTCGTTTATTAAGTGTGTCAAATGGGTTGGGTCAGGTCAACCCGCCTTATTAATAGGTCGGGTTAGGGTTGAAGAATCATGACACAATTATTAAATGGGTCGGGTTAGGGTTGAGCCATTTAGTCGAATACCTCTATCTCGACACGACACAAACCTGACACGCTAACCCGAGTTGACACCTCTACTACCAGCTAGATCACATAGGCCATAAACCCAAGAATAAATCTAATATCACAATTATTTTCACAACTTTGTCACATAACAACTTGTGAGTGGTAGAATTGTGGACCCACCATTTTTTTTAACACTTCAACTTGCCATGCAGGTGAGCTGTGGCCAAAATTGTGAAAAATATTCTAGTAGTAAACTTACTCTAAACCCATGGTTGGGTCCACCATAAAGGAAACCCTTCAAATGTATCGCCATGAGGCCCATGACCCACAACATCAGCTCCACGGTAGAGGTGGTCATGGCCTTGGTATCAACAGCGGCCTCGAAGGTCACCGCTGGGATAACGACATCAACATGGTGCTCAGCAAGAGCTTTCCACTAGATGGTTTGTTTTCAGAATTTGAAAATGCTAGTTGAGCAAGAGGAATCAATTGGGCAATGATTTCTACACCCGGCGGTGCATTGTAAGCCTCATTTAGTGTTAGTCTATCATCATTGTCTTGGCCGGAATCACACTGAGATGGGAATTTATGATGTTCTTTTAGAATTATCCTTAAGACCATAACTGAAAAGAGAGGGTCTAATGGGAATGGAATTGACTACATTTTCACCTTCACAGTTTACAGGTGAGGGCAAAGGCAGTGGTTTGTCCATAGAAAATGCCTTAATTTTAAGGGTGAGAAGCAGATAGAGAGAATCAAAGAGAGGTTCATGAGTCATATTACTATGTTATATTGGTAAGTTTGTTTCTCTTTGGATGTTTCTCACAATTTGGGTGGTGGGTGTTGCTTTGGAAGAGACTTGAAAGAACAGAAATAATTGATTGGTTTGTTCTTTTTGGGCTATCATATACAAAGAGAAGATAATGGCTTCACTAGGAGAGAAATTGGTTTTACTAATGTATCAAGTAACATCATAATTCGATCCTCAAAGCAAAATCCTTGGTTCCTTCACTGTAACATACATAATGTAGTGCAGCAAATAGCCAAATAGACTCTATTTATGAAAATGAGATTCCCAAATATTTTCTAAACGAGGCAAGAATTCTATATAGAATTAGACTACTTTGTTCTTGTCTACAAATCAGAGTCATTTCTCATAGGATGCTTGCCTTATTTTTCATCACATACCAAAACATGTTCAGTACTTGCCGTAGAAGTGGAAATTTTGCAACCAATCATAAAGCGCCACATACTATTTAGTGGCCACTGACATTATTTAGAGACCAATGAAAATATTCCAAGTGTTTCTAAATAAAAATTGCAAAGAATACTTAAGGTTTCGCTTGGGAGTTCATAAGGGAATGAAATGAAATAGAATGATCACAAGGGAATGGAAATGAATGGAATAGATTAGAATGTATTTAAGTAAGGGAAATGAATGGAATGGAATGAAATTAAGTAACCTTGATTAGACGTTTTAAAATAAAGGAATGGAAATGAAAGAAATGTAAGTAATCTTGTTTGGGAGTAACATGGAGGGAATGGAATGGAATTATTTTATAACAATATTACTATTAGACCCTTATTTTAAAATAAATTGTTGAATATAAAGGGGTATTTTGAGGGTTTTAGTAAAAAATTCATTAAATCTAATTTCATTCCCTCTCATTCCTCCCAATTTTGGAGGGAATGAAAATTTGAGGTTTTAAGGGAATAGAGAGGAATGAGTGTTCCCTTCTACATATTCCATTCTCTCCCACTTAAACTCCCAAATAAGGGAATAGACTTTCCATTCCCTCCATTAAAACTCCCAAATAAGGGAAAAGAAGAATATTCTAAAATTATTCTTTTCATTCCTTTCCATTTCATTCCATTCCATTCCCTCCTACTAAACGAGTCTTAAGGGTCAATCACATGTCAACACGTGTTGATATTTTAATTTTAAATGACATAAGCAGTCAAATTAAATATTGTAATGTGTTATTTTCAATTAGAACACTTTGGCTAATTATATAATGTCATGTGTCCCTTGGAGAACAAGACATAAGTCCCTCCTTTTAAATTATGTCATATGTCACTGCTCATAGACAATCAAGTGTGATCACTCCTTCCCAAGACTCCTATAAATAAAGACCCTCCTCAATCTTATGAGGGGGATTCAGAAACATTTAGAGGTCTCAAAGCTTTGCTGGAATCAAGCTCCAAAGCCTCCAAAAACTTCACCTTCAAAAACAAAGAACATTCGAGGCAAAAACATTCAAGTCATCCTTCTAGATCTCAAAGCTCATTGGAATTAAGCTCAAAAGCCTCCATAGACACCAAGAGTCTATAAATTAGTGAAGTTCTACGGATCCAAGCCTCCAAAACCCCAAAGAACTTTCACTACAAATCTTCAAAGACGAAGAACATTCATCCAAATCATTCTTCCAAGTTTCAAAGTTCTACCGAAATCAAACTTCAAAGCATCTAGAAACTTCAAAAATTTTGATCCATCAAAGTTTCATCGAATTCAAGCTCTAAAGCCCCGAAAAACTTCCACCACAAATCTTCGAAGATCAAGAAAATTCAAAGAACCACGAAGAACACGAAAAACAAGAAATCTCTAGCAAGCACACAGCCAAAGATTCATCGCAATTTCATTCCAAAGATCTTTTAATCCACTTTCTAATCCAAGTGGAGGACATCTTGTGGTCGAGTCAAGACTGCATCAACGAAATACTTGAATTGAAGACTTTTTAAGGGAATCGAATTAGAGGATTATTCTATTGTATTAAAATCTAAATATAAAAAATTATACCTACAAATTCATTAATACAAATTTACACTTAAGATTTTGTGTTACAATCTTTCAAGATTTCTCACTACCTTTTTCATTCAATCTCAATTCATTGACCCTTCACAAGCTTTGTGCTACTAAATCCTTTAGGACCCGTTTGATACATGTGTTTAAATACATGTTTTTAATTTTTAAATAACATTACACGTATTTTCAAAAAATACAAACAACGTTACTAGAACAACGTTACCAAACGGCCCCTTAATTTTTTTTTGGTGTAAATGCACTTTTAGTCCCTACATTTTGGCTTTTTTCTATTTTAGTCCCTACATTTTAATTTTATCACTTTTAGTCTCTAAATCAATTAACGTGTTCCATTTTGGTCCTTTTCGTTAGCCCACTACCGAAAATTGCTTAAGTGGCAGACGAAACTATTAAAATAATTAAAAAAAATTATTTTACTATTAAAAATGTCACATCAGCTTATAAATTAAAAAATATTATTTATTAATTTTAACTAAATAAAAAAAATTAAAAACAGATCATTCAAAAAAGAAATTAACTAAATTAAATAAAAATTTCTTTAGATTATGTTCTTCCCAGTCATCATGAAGAACATGTTCATGTTCTTCCTCAAATAATATGTTTGGTTGCCGAGGAAATTAAAAAAATCAAGAACATGCCAACATGGAACACGTAAAATGAAAGGGCACAGATCTACAAAATACAAAGACCTTCAAAGATTCAAAACACAAAGAACACAAACCCAAACCCAACCCTCAATCTCTAACAAACCCAAAACATCACATCAAAAATCAAACCCTCCATACAAACATCAAACCCAAAAACAAACCCATAAATTTCAAACCCAAATTTGAGAAACCCATAAACAAACCCAGAAATGTTAAACCCATCGATCTAATAGAGACCCACTGATCTATGAGAGATTAGAGGTAAACCACCGCCGACCTCAGCCCCTCCACTGTCACCGATCAGTCCATCAAGCCACTACAACCCACACCAACGTCAAACCCATCCAATGATCCACCCCCACCGACCACCGGACTAACCACCACTTCACAACCATTGATCCGAGAAAGAGCTTTAGATATTTTTCCAAATCCACGATTTGAGAGAGAGACTTTAGAACTTTAGAGCTTTAGAAAGATGAAAGAGAGAGGGAGATTTTGGTATGAGAAAGAGATCTTTAGAGATTTTCGTTTGGGTAAGCAAACCCAGATCTACGATCTCTCTCTCTTCACCCAACCTCCAACCCAATCGCACCCCTCCTCACTCAAATTCGACCACAGATACTTCCCCACCGCGAGTCTAGCGTAGAACGAAAGAGATGCATACTTTCTCAAACCTCAAAAACCCAATTCTACCCTTGTCCCCACCAACCTCCCCTTGCCCATTCTCGTCTTTTCACTCCTCTGTTTTAGCTTTGGCCTCGTCGACACTATCCTTGCCGTTTTTGCTCTCCGACAACCCAGACCCGTGCCCATTTTCCGATGTGGCAGATCCGAAGACACTTTCCGGGCTTTCTACTCGAAAGGTGACAATGGTGGGGGCTTGGTGGAGTAGCCTAAGCTACTTGGGTTTGTTGGTATTCACACCGGGTTTGGATCCTCCAATCGTCACTTGGTTTTGAGGGAGACTTGGTTTCCTTCTAACCCAGATGGGCTTTTGAGGTATCTCAGCTTTTTGTTTAGCTAAATTGTTGTTTTTTGGAAAATGGGTTGTGATCAGATTATGCGTTGGCATTGCAAATGGAAATCAATGGTGGGTTTTGCTTGCATGTGATTGTTTGTTCTTTGTTGATCTAAACTAAATTAAACGATATGTTTTTATTTTTTTTTATTTAGTTAAAATTAATAAATAATTTTTTTTAATTTATAAGTTGACGTGGCATTTTTAATAGTAAAATAAATTTTTATTATTATTTTAATAGTTCCGTTTGCTACCTAAGCAATTTTCGGTAGTGGGCTAACGGAAAAGACCAATATGGAACGCGTTAATTAATTTAGAAACTAAAAGTGGTAAAATTAAAATGTAGAGGTAAAAAAAAAAAAAAAAAACAAAAACAAAAACAACTTTTTTTTTACTGTTCACCTCCCTCATATAGCAATGCGATAACTACTATGATGCTGACAGCTGACCTTTAACTGGCTTTCAGTGTTTTTTTTTTTTTTTTTTTGGCATTGGCTTTCAGTGTTCTAATTGTACTTTTTGCTCATGTACACATCAATTTTGTACAGTGATAAAGAACGAGGGAGGCCATCTTCTCTCGGATCTCCCATGCTTTCACACTGCGTTTTTTGAAAAATTGAACTTGGCATTGGGTCACGCACCATTAATTACAACGAACTTTAAGTTTATCCAATTCAAAATGCCAACAGTTCTACCCAGTTAACACCAGACTCAGGTGAAATATTTGAAATCTGAATGTAGAACATGCATGAACAGTAAAAACGTGCTCTTATGAGATAATACCAAAATATTACAACATTTTCACAATATATTTAGGTGTGAATCCAAGTCGAAATAAAATATAATAAAATTGTATCTGATCCACTACAACTCAAAAAAAAAGTGTTGTGAAAATGTTGTAAGATTTTTTTCTTGTCCCTAAATTTTCAACAATGAAAATTGGGCAAAATTTTGGGTTTTGTTACTTGGAAAAATATTTTGGAAATAATGTAGTGATTATCCTAGCTGCCTATATTAATCCAACATATTTTGTGATTATCCAATCTTTTCTTTTCTCAAGAAATCAAATCCCAATTTTTTTCTTCTTCTCACTGATCACCTTGCTGTTCTCCTTTTCTGCATTTCAAGTTGGCTTCTATTTACTCTCCCCTTCCTTTTTTTTCTTTAAATTCCTGTTACAATCTTGCAGTACTTTTCTATGGTTGTTGGTTTTCTCTATTTTGTAATGGCTTAATGAAAAACTCTCTTTAGTCTCCATGGTGCTTTTTTTTAGTCTTTTTTTAAGTTTTTAAATTTCTCTCTCTGAACTGGTGTTGATATAAATAAATGTAAATCTACACGTTTATCTTATCCAAGAAAAAAAACTACACGTTTATGGTTGAGAAGCAATTTTCTACTTTTCCCTCGTACACTTATCACGTCAGCCCATGTGAACTACAATTTTTTCGCATAATTAATTAGTTTTTTTTTTTTTTTTTTTAGAATTTCAATCTATTGGTCCGCTCTTTATAATATCTTTATCATCAGACCAAGACACTAATTAGTTTTTGGTGTAGGGAGAATTGAACCCCAGATTTCTTACTCAATCATCAGACACTTTACCAATTGAGCTAACTGGAACCTACTATAATTAATTAGGTGTCTTAGTCTGATAATAAAGAGCATCATCAGGAGCGAACACTATAGATTAAAACTCTAAAAAAAAATTAATTAATTATATGAAGAAATTGTAGTTCACATGGGCTGACGTGATAAGTGTAGAAAATTGCTTCTCAACCATAAACGTGTAGTTTTTTTTTTTATTATTATTGGATAAGATAAACGTGTAGATTTACATTTATTTATATCAATATCAGTTCATAAAGAGAAATTTAAAAACTTAAAAAAAGACTCCAGATCTCTTACTCAATTATCAAAAACTTTACTAATTGAGCTAACTGAAATCTACTATAATTAATTAGTTTTTAACTTTTCGTTTGCACTGTTTTTAACTTTAGTAAAAAGTAGGCCAAAGTTTGTTTTTATTTTGCCAGTAGATTTGTCTTTAATTCAACCCATGTGTATTTTGCTTTTGTAGTAAAATACACATTTAATTTGTACAAATATTATCTTACTTCTTTTTTAATAATAGATTATTTACTAATGATAAATATATAAATTTAGAATAATTTACTTTGTATTAATATTAATTTATTGAATTATCAATTATCCAATAAATATATTTCACTAACAATATCTGTTACAGTTGAATTTGCAAAAAAAAAAAAGTTTTTTTTTTAAGAATTGGAATTGATAAAACTCTATTTAAGATCTACCATGTCACAAGAAATATTAAGTGATTATCAATATTATCAATAAAAAAAGGAAATATTAACGAAACTCGAATAGAAAAACTTAATTAGTAATTTTGCATTTCAAAAGTAATAAAAATATTTTTTTAATATAAAAAAAAAATTAACCCATTTAAAATTATAGTCTTACATCCCAAAATGTAGGAATGGCAAAATTTGTCCGACCCGCAGGTACTCGACCCAAATGGGGCGGGTTCTACCTGACCCACGAAGCAAATGGGGCGGGTGTGGGTTTTAAAAACCCCACCCATAGTGGGTTCGGGGCAAGTCCGGGTATTAGACAAACCCACCCAAACTCGACCTACATATATATATATATATAATTAAATAATTAAAAAAAAAAAAAAACCCTAACTATAAAATATCTAACTTTCTAATTCTAACCCTAATCACTCTCCCTCACTATCACTCTCTCAGCTGCCCTCCCTCTCCCTCTCCCTCACTCCCACTCTCACCCTCACTCTCTTAGTAGTCGGACCCTCCTCCACCCCACCAGTCCTTCACCTCGCCACTCCCTTCTCCACTTCTCCTCCCCCTCTTTCACCATGGTATTTCTAACCAAACTTGATCTTTTTTTTTTTCCTTTCTTAGGGCCTTAAAGTTTCAGAAAATTAATTTTTTTTAATAGATTGGGCCACGGTTTAGGGCCTTCCAATTGGGCCTTGAAAGGGCATGGCAAGGCGGGGCGAGGCTTGCAAGGGCCCATAGGGTGAGTATGGGAACAAAAAAACCCACTTAGCTAACGGGGCAGGTTCGGGTAACAGGAGGCGGGTGACGGGGCAGGGGCGGGGATAAAGAAACCCACACTGAACCCAACCCATTACCATTCCTTCCAAAATGCATTGACCTAGCCCTACACCTACAGAGCACAAAGCTTGGCCAAACAAACCCATGAGAAACCCACCACGAGTCACTATGCTAAGCTCATGAGAAACCTACAGCCACCAAAGTCATCTAACAAATCAACCTTTGCCATGCTAAGCTCACTCATAGAGCATAAATCGATCATCGTGCCAAATACAATTTAGCTATGGTTAAGCTACTCACAACTATAAATTATTCAGCCATACACAACCTAAATAGAAACCTTGACCAATTCTTGGCCAAATGGTTTCCTCTCTCCCATTTGTAGGTCTCAGTTCATACCTCCAACTAGTGCCCAAACAAACCCCTCTCGCCAATCCCCAAACCCCATGCCCATTTTAGACCTTCAAAGAGTAGAGAGTAATAAGAGCTTAGTGAGAGATGATTAGATATTTAGGAAAGTAAGAGATGATTAAGATTTAATTCATCTTTCTAATGTTTTCTAATTATTTTATTTTTTATTTATATAATTTTTTAGATTTTAAAGAATTGTTTTAATTTTAAAAAATAATAATAAGTGTTTAAGGTTGGTTTGGATAGTACGTTCACATCCACATTTGTTCTCCTTGCGCGTTTTTAGATTTTTTTTTTTTTTTTTTTAAGACCAATGCCTGTTGCACTGTTCATGGGACCTAAACAGTGCACCAAGGCATATGAATAGTAAAAAAAGAGTGAACAGTAATTTTTCACATATTTAAAAATTATTTTGCTACAGTGTTTTCAGTTTTCAATTTTCAGCAAAATAAGTTGGATCCAAACGCATATTTAATTGACATGGTATAACTAAAATAACATGTCATGATTTCATTGGACTAGAACTTACATCACAATCTTGGGTGGTATTTATCACATCTAGGCACGAAGCGCGGATAAAAATGTACAGCTTACATTTATACTCTTTTTTTTAAGGGTACAGCTGCAATGATGCTCTCAATAGTCAATTCAAGTACCTTCTTGACAAAAGTTTGTTACAATTCTGTACTAATCATACAGCTATTGAAATACAAGCACAACAGTTTTATCTTAAAATAATAAAAAAAATAAAAAAAAAGAAGTGATAAATTATTATCAATACTTATTTAGAATTATTTTGTGTATCATTTTTTTAATTATTATTAATAACTTATGGTTTAAGTTTTATTATAAAAATAGTGTCATAACTTTATTATAATTATATGCAGTTTCTATTAAGTTTTCTTCCCTCTTTTCATGTGTGTTAAAATACTTAGGACTCGTTTAGTAAGAGATTTTTAATAACATTGTTTAATTGTTGTGAAAATATATGTAGGTGAAAAAGTGTTGTAGAAATATGTATTATGATGTTTAAACAATTAAAACTGTTATTTAAACAACATTACCAAACCAGCTTTTAGTATTTTTTTTTTTTAAATTTATATGCTGTTTTTAATTTTATTTATTTTGTTTTTTATATGGAGAAAAATGGAATCAGAAATTTATTAACCACGAGATAAAGCAGACTTCTCTGAAGCCACAGCCTCATTTCCAAGCTACATGTGGGGCTCATAAGCAGCCACCACACATCAGTATTCTCTCTGCTTTGGGGAATTGGACTTTGACACTCTAAAAAAAAAAAAAAAGCAGAACACGCACCAACGGACCATACCCTACCCTACCCCGCCTGTCCCTGACAAGTCTTGATGCACCGAACCTCATATCTTCCTCCTCCACCACACAAAAAAAAAAAAAAAAAAAAAAATCAATTCAAAATTTGCTTTGCTTTTCTACCACACAACTCCACGTCCTCAATCAAAGATTTCCTAACACCAATTCGCATCCCCACGTAGGACAACACACGTGAAGAAATTGCCACATCACCCTATCCCAATTATAGCTTCTTCTATTCCCATATTACCTTTTTTTCTAATTACTTTTTATCATATCACCTTGTTATGGTTGCAGTTGCACCGCATCCCACCAGACCTAGTGCACCTTTCCCTGCCCATACATTTTTTTCGGGACTTATATATTATATTATATTATTATATGTATATTCCCAATGTTTTTTAGGGAAATAGAAATAATATTATCCGCTAATTAAATCGGACAAAAAAAAATAATTTAAAAATAAAAAAGAAAGAAATATATCTACACCGAAAAAGGCGTGGACAAACGTAGAGGGTGGGACCCCTATTGATTTTTCACGATGCATATAAAATCACAATCAGAGCCCAGGTGAGCGTCACGTGGCTTGTGACCCAGTTGTGGATGGGAAACATCCACGTAGGATATATCAGAATCTCAAACCCCAACAGTATGGCTGACACGTCATCGCGTAATCCCAGGGAAAAAAAAAATATCTCCTAGAGAGAGAGAGGCGACGAGACTAGGCGATCTATCTATCTAACTAACCAAAAAATAAATAAAATAAAAGAGTACAGTAAAGTATTTTAAGTCCTTCTCAAAAAAAATATATATATATTTTAAGTCCTTTCAACACGCAAAGCTCTCGCTACCATGACTGCGCGACACGTGTCATTAATTCACCTCGTATTTTGTGGTGGTCTTTGGAATTTCACGGTACTCAGTACCCCCAAATAGCTATCATCCACTACGCATCGTCTCCCAGTTCCCAATTGAACCCACCAATAGTTCGTTGCCACGACAGTTTTATAATGACGTTTCTGTTTACTATTGGCTGTAAGATTACAGATATTAATTCTTTTTGCGCAGGGAATTAAAGTTGAGTCGCTTTGAAGAAGCAACAACTTGGAGGGGGGGGGGAACTGGTACAGATATTTAGTTGCTCGCTACAATAGTGAAATGACTAAAGTACCCCTCGGTCTTAACCCAATTTAGTGGAGAAAATCTCGTAATTAATCTCTAGAAACAAGGGCAGTTTCCATAAATCCCTACAACTTGCACTTTCCCTTCTTTCTTTCTCTATTATTTCTTGCTCTTCTAAGAGCGAGAGAGAAAGAAAGAGAGAAAAAAATGGCGAAGGGTTGCGAGCTGTGTGGGAAAGCGGCGAGGATGTACTGTGAGTCAGACGAGGCGAGCTTATGCTGGGACTGCGATGAGAAAGTTCACGGTGCCAACTTTCTTGTGGCGAGGCACGAGAGGACCTTGCTTTGCCAAGTCTGTCGGTCTTTGACTCCATGGAAATCCTCTGGCTCTAAGCTCTGTCCTACAGTTTCTGTGTGTGAAGCCTGCGTTAACAACAACAACAGCAACGAATGCCAGCGTGGCCAGGTCGCTGAGAGTCAAGAAAGTATCAACGATCATGATGAGGATGATGATGATGATTCTGATTCTGATGATGAGGACGAGGATGGAGATTATAGTTCTGATGAGGATGAAGAATATGAGGTGGAGGAGGAGGAAGAGGAGGGAGAGAATCAGGTGGTTCCGTGGTCCTGTGCTTCATCGCCGCCACCGCCGCCGCCAAGTTCCACGAGTAGCGAGGAGGAGGAGGAGAAAGAGGAGTTGTCGAGTACGGCTTTTTCGACATTGAAGCGAGCGCGTGTGAATGCAGATCTCGATTCTGATGTATGTGTTTTTTCTTTTTCTTTTCTCTAATTTGTATTTCTGTTATTTTTAGAATTTGGTTTGTTACATTTCGCAACGTTCGTTGCGTTTCTATTATCATTTCCTAGAATTTCTCGGCAACCAAACAGATATTTGTTAGGTTTTACTTGGGAGTCCAAAAATTCAAGGCTGTGAATTTTGGTTTGTACAGGATGAGATCGGGTGCTCTACATCTCTAAGGGCCACTGGAGCTTTAGCCAATGAGGAAGCGAGCTCTTTGGGTTCATTGAGGGCACGGAAGCAGCGAAAAATAACCACCGAAGCGAACCAATCAGAAAAAGGTCAAGAAGAGCCAAGATCGACGGCGATCATAAACTCGCTCAAGAGACTCCAAAACGACATTGCCATTGACGGTCAAGATGCAGCCGCTACTGTGCTCAAGCTGAGCAGAGATCAGAGCCGTTAATTTTGGAATTTTATTTTATTTTTGTTTACTAACTCTTTTTTTCATTTTTTTTACCACAAGTTTTAAGGGTTTTCTTTTTTCTTTTTTCTTTTTTCTTTTTATTAATCTATATTATATGGTATGAATTAATTTTTCTGCGACTCCAAATTTGTACTGGCTTGTATATAAATTAGTGCGGATTTCACCTAATATTCCTTTTTAAAGTTTTTATTATGTTTATTGGCATTCATTGCAAGAGTAATAGATTATTTGTATATACATTAGAAAAAGTCGTTGAACTAGAAAATTTGTTTAAAACCTCATTAAAGATGAGGGATTGGGCATTTGATTTGGGTTGCTTTGACCTTATTTTTTGGGATAAAATAAAATTTCACATATAACCTGTTCCTAAACTAAAAACTAACCCCCATTGGGTTCGTTGAGTAGATATATTGATTTGTTTCTCTTACGTGGGGCATAATTATTATTGGTGTCACGTTGATGATTTAAAAAAAATATTGGTGGGTATTAGCCATTGGATCATAAAATTGTCATCATGGCCTGTATAAATTGTTATCATGGCATGCTTTATAATATTTACAAAAGAAGTCAAAGCTCTTGTAGCTGAATTGACATCTCCTCATGCACAAAATTTTTGTGAGTCTAGAGAGGAAAATGTTCGAACTGTGGAGTTAGCAGCATATTGTAATTATCTCTCAAAAAAAATTCACAAAAGAAAGAAATTTAATGATATTTGTACTATTATAAGGATGCATATCCTATTTTCAAAAGCGAATGGGTTCAATTGGCTCAACTAATAAAAACTTTTATAATTGAATAAAAAACTTGAGATTCAATTCTCGCCTATACTAAATATTGATCGGTGTCTTGATCAGATAATAAGATCTTCATGAACGAATGTTATAAATTGAAATTATATTAAAAAATCCAAAAAAGAAAAATGAATTGTACTTGGGGTTCTTCATTATTTGCACCTTTAAGAAAATTGTTAACCAATCATTTTAGAAAAGTTTTAATACAATTTTTATAGAAAATATAAAAAACTATCAAAAAAATTACTTATCTTTCTTATAAAAATTTTCTTAAAATAGTCCATTAAAAAAGGTTTTAAAGTAAAGATAAAAGGAAAATTTAATTAGAGCTTTGTTAAAATTTCTCTTTAATTTATTTTAAAAATTTTAATATAATGATTACTTATCGGTCATAAATTGTATTTGTTATATTCGAATTTCATGCTTTATATTATTATTGAATCTTTTTTTTTTAAGAATATTATTATTGAATCTTTGTGGTCAATCCAGATTAATATTTTAAGAGAAGGATATTAAGGTCAATGACTATGAACGATAAAATTGAAGTTTCTTAATAGAGTTCAGCTTTGACAGGTTTTAGACTTTGGAGCTCCTTTATTTGTCCCTGAAAGGTTAACAGATATTTTAGAGAAGGTGAAGGAATACAGATCACAGAAGACGTAAGATGCGGAAAATTGTGTGGACTACATTTAGCGGTTCGAAACTTGTGGCTCTTTCTTGGTTCTAGGAGGCATATATATATTTAACATGGTCTTTATATGGAGTAGGAAAGGAATGTTAAATGTATGGTCGATAATAAAAAGCCATTTTAAAAAGCAATTGCGTCACTCAACGTGGCTCCGTTTTACTGTCTTCATTCGGTTAGTTAGGGATTTAGATGTCTTTTTATTAGGGTGTCACTTTGTTTGTGTCGACAATAATATTTTAAAAAAATGACTTATTTTTTAAAGTATTTTTTTTATAAAAATATTTTATTTTATTATGTTGGGTAATAATTTTAAATGATTTTAAAAAAAAAGTCTTTTTTATTTAGTTTGCTTTGAAATACAGCAAGCGGAAAAGAATTTCTAGAATATATGCCATATTTTTTATATTAACTAAGAATAATTTTCCTTTGATTCATTTATTCTATATTATCAAACACTAATATATATATATATATATATATATATATATCTTTACACAATGTTTGTTTCTATCGAAACAAATAGAGCATTACATTTACATATTTAGTAATTACATTAGCTAGAAAGATATTTATTGATTTAATAATTAGAATTCACTTGTGAATTGTGACGGTATGAATTTATTGATCTGTAACATTGATAAAGGGTGGTGAAGGAAATAGATTTCTAGAAGTACCATGTTATTAATAGATGTTTATGGAATTATGTGGTGACACCTTTACATCCTTTGAATTCTATATCAAGGGACCTCCCAACACCAATCCTTTTGATTTGATCCCATCAGTTGTCTTGTTGTGCCTCTGCTTTGTAATTTCAAATTTTCAAAACTAGGAAGCTGCAAAGAGAGGTGGTCCTCCCATAAAAGATCAAGACAAACTATAATGGTCAACCTGAAATTGCAGGGATAACAATAACAATGGTATGCTATGCGTGATAAATGTGATGTCAAAAATATTTTCAGAATAAATTGTAAATGATAAGTTGTTATTAGTTGTTACGAATGGATAAAAAAGTAATTTAAGTTTCGAATTTAAATTAGAATCAATAATAACTTTCTACCTATGATTTATTTTAAAAATGTTATAGACGTAATGCTCCCATAACAATAATTGTAGTATTGCATGATAGCTATATATTGCATGTGGCTATCTATATCTGTGGACATATGGGGTTTCTCTTTTTGGCCAGACCAGATAAGTGTATATGCTCGGATAGAGCACTTTTTTGTTTTTGCTTTTTCTTTTTCATTAAATACCACAAAGGAAAGGCAATTATATATGGTATTATCACAAGACCCAATTATATTCATAAAAGTTTTTTTTTTTTTTTTTTAAACACCCATTCAATACTTTCATTAACTTGAAATAAGATTACACTGAGCTACATCCACTTGAATTTGATCAACAATATTGGGCGAAGTATCTTCTACCCAAATCTTACAATCATTCAAAAATTTGGCTTGCCTAGCCAAGATGTGAGCAGCTTTGTTGCCACTCCTTCGAATATGGGACACCTCCCATGCATTGAAACCCTTCAGCCCCTCCCAAATGCCATCCACAACCAAACTGATGGAACTCAGAGGAACGCTCTACTTCCGTAGAGATTTAACCACCAACTGTGCATCGCTTTTTAGGATGATATCCTTTAGGCCGAGATCCCCAGCAAACACCAAACCTTCCTCAACAACTTTAATCTCAACTTCCAAAACTCCCAAGGGCAGTTCAAGCTTTTTACTCATGGCCCCCATGATCTCGCCCCTCTCATTTCTTATAACTACTCCAACACCACAGCTCCTCATCTCATCAAAAATTGCTCCATCTGTATTCACTTTGTACCAACCTAGTTTTAGAGGTCTCCACATTGCCGTATCAGGTGTAGGGGGGGTTTCTTGAGTCTGTATTATTGGCTGGGCTTCTTTCATGTAGTTTGTGGCTTCCCTGAATATCACTTCATGGTTTTTGCCTTTGCCCCCATGTCTCACCTGGTTCCTATTATTCCACAAATACCACACCGTGATTGCAAACAGCTCTCAATTAAAGCATGTGCCCCTTTCTTTAATCTCCCACATAATGTCTATGAAGTCCCTAGGGGGCTCTTGGAAAAAAGGCAATTTTAATCTTGTGCAACTCCACACTGCCTCCGCTATTTTGCATTTCCACAATGCATGCCTCGAGGACTCTACATTCCCACATATGTCACACTTCTCATCCACATCAATTCCCTGTGCCTTCAAACGAAGTTTAGTGGGGAGAATGTTTTTACAAGCTCTCCACAGCAGGTGCTTGATCTTGCTTGGGTAGTTTAGTCGCCATACGATCTTCCAAATGGCTTTCATCCCTGAGTTGTCTGAGCTGCTACCCCCCCTCTCCCCGACTTAAAACTTCTTTCAAAACCTTTTGAGCCACCTTATATCTGCTTTTAACTGAAAATCTACCATTTGTAGTCCATGCCCACACAATTGAGTCTTCAGGAAGTCTACCACTAATGGGAATGCTCAGCACCACCTCGGCTTCATGAGGAAGAAAAATGTTTTTTACCTTCACCACGTTCCAAGACCTTCTGTCAGTGTCTAGCAAACTTGACACCTTTTCCATACCTGTGAGCACACCAATCGGGCTTGTCACTTTGAAAGACTCTGAGGAAGGGATCCATCTGTCTTTCCATATGTGGACACTTTCTCCATTTCCTATGCACCATTTGGAACCTCTATCAACCACCTTTCTAGCTGCCATCATGCTTCTCTATGCGTACGAGGGCCTTCTTCCCAGTTCAGCCTCATTGAAGCTACCATTTTGGACATATTTCGCTTTGAACACTTTATGAACCAGCGAGTTTGGGTTTTGTAGCAATCTCCACCATTGTTTGGCCAAAAGCGCTAAGTTAAATGCTTTTAGGTCTCTAAACCTCATGCCACCTTCCTCCTTTAGGGTGCATAATTTTTCCCATGAAACCCAAGCCACTTTCCTCTCCCTGTTCTTTTGGCCCCACCATAAGTTGCTCATCATTAAGTTCAGCTCTTTACACAAGGTGTCCGGAATTTTGAAACAACTCATTGTATACGTTGGCATTGCTTGAGCTACTGCCTTGATTAGTATTTCCCTCCTTGCATGAAAAAGAAGCTTACCCTTCCATCCAACTATTTTCCTCCCAACTTGGTCTTTGATGCAGTTAAATGCCTTTCTTTCCCTTTCCCCACGAGCGGCGGCAGCCCTAGATATTGTTCATGGTGCTGAATTACTCTTGCCCCTAACTTCTCATTCACATAATTTTCGACCTCCCCACTAGTATTCTTGCTGAAATATAGGGATGTTTTTTCCCTATTGAGCTTTTGCCCCGAATCCCCTTCGTAATCTTCAAGTACCTTTAGTACCCTATCACATTCTTCCCTTGTGCAAAATATTATGCTATCGTCGACAAAAAGCAAATGGGATATTCTTGGAGCTCCTCGACAAACTGCAATTCCCCTTAGATGCCCCTCTCTTTCCTCCTTTTTAAACATAGCCGATAGGCCTTCGGCACACAATAGGAACAAATAAGGAGAAATTGGATCACCTTGGCGCAAACCCCTTGATGGAACAATTCTTCCTATTGGCTCACCATTGATCAAAACCGAGTTGGAGACCGAAGAGACGCACATCATCATTAGGGAAATCCACCTTTCATGAAAATCCATATTTCTCATCATTGCTTCCAAATACACCCATTCGACCCTATCGTAGGCCTTGCTCATATCAAGCTTTATTGCCAATAACGCCTCATTTTCCTTCTTCCTTTGGTCGATGCAGTGCATGGTTTCGAAGGCAACAAGCACATTGTTTGTAATAAGCCTACCCAGGACAAAAGCGCTCTGAGAATCATCTATCACCACTGCAAGAACTCTTTTAAGTCTGTTAGCAAGGACCTTAAAGATTAATTTGTACACAACATTGCATAGACTTATTGGCCTAAACTCTATAATTTTTTGGGGGGATTTCACCTTTAGGATGAGGCATATATGTGTTTCATTTAGCCCACTAGGCATTGTGCCCAAATTGAGGGAAGTAAGCACACAATTGACAACCTCGGGTCCAACAATATCCTAATAGTGTTTAAAGAAAATCGGGGACATACCATCCGGTCCGGAGGCTTTTATGGGGTGCATTTGCTTGAGGGCAAACCAAACTTCCTCGGCTTTAAAATCCGTGAGCAACTCCTCATTCATATCCGGGGAGACACGATTTGTTATTGAGTTCAGGCTGGCCTCAAAACTGATAGGCTGGTTTGACTCGTAGATGTCTTCAAAGTAGTCCATGATCGTGCATTCAATGCCTTCCTTATCTTCCACCCAAACACCATTTGAGTTTTGCAGCCCCGCAATCTAGTTTTTTCTATGCCTTTGACTTGCCGTGGCGTTAAAAAATTTTGTGTTTCTATCTCTCCATTTTAGCCAAAGAGCCTTGGACCTTTAATTCCACATTATTTCTTCTCTGACCTGAATCTCATTGATTTCCTTTCTAACCTTCTGAATCTCTTCCGCTTTCCCATGTAAACTATCCCAAAATTCTAATTGTTGGAGCCTTTCCTTTTTCTGTTTAGCATCGCTTAATTCTCTCTATAATGCCCAACTCTGACTTAGCCTAACCCGGAACCCATGCCACTTCTATAATCTCACTACACCTCTCTTCCCTTGTCCACATAGCTTCAAAAAAGAAACATTTCCTTCCTCGCTTTTGAGGCTGTTTGCACTTAAGAGTGAGCATTAACAAACAATGGTCCGATATGGACATCGCCACGTGCCTCACTCTTGCCTCAGGATAAAGATTCATCCATTCTTCTATCGCCACCATATAGTCTAGCCTAATCTTTGTTCGCTATTCACCCCCTACCATTGCACCAGGTGTAGTTTTGCCCAATGAAGCCTAAATCAGTAAGCTCACATCTACTCAGACACTCCCTAAACACCTCCATTTACCTAGCATCTCTGTCCAACCACCCTATTTTCTCATCTGAGTGTATGATTTCATTGAAGTCACCAAACACAACCCAAGGCATAGAGTATTGATTTTTGAGAAGTTCTAACAATTGCCAAGAGATAAAGCGTTTACCTGCGTCGGGGTGCCCGTAGAAACCCGTGGCTCTCCATGGAGTTGATGCCGAGCTCCCATGGACTTCCACATCGATATGGGAGTTTGAACAGTTCCTAAATCTAATATCTGAACCTTCCTTCCACATCATAGCCAAACCTCCGCTCCTTCCATCACTAGGTACCGTGATCCCCTGCGTATACTCCATTTTGTTTCTAATCCCCTTCATTCTGCTCTCCCCTGTTTTCGTTTTTGCTAGGAAGATCAGTAGTGGGTCATTTGATCTCACCTCGTTAACGAGTGTCCGAACCGCCAAAGCTGACCTAAGGCCCCAGCAATTCCATGCCAAGATTGTCATGAGGCTCGGTGGTGCTGCCCCGCAGCAACCGCCACTCTGCCAACCATTTGGGTTTTCACATCTTCGATTTGACAGGTAACTACCCCTGCCTTTCTGCGTTTTTGTTCCAACGTGTTAGGGTCTAATTCACTGAGTAAAGTTGGGCCCTCATGCTTAGAACCTTTGTGATTTTTAGTTTCAGCTTTTTTCTCCTTTTTTACTTCACGGGCTAGCCGTTTCCAGTGTCTGCTATTTGGGCCAATTTTTTCTACAGTCCAACCCTTTTCTCCATCGTAAGACATAGCCAAAGGGTCTATTTTAGCATCCAAACATAATGGGCTTTATGGTCCGCAAGTCAAACCTAGGCCCGGCTCCAATTTATTTTTCCCATCTTCCCCCATCACGTGATCTTTGCTTTTTTCCCCCTGCGTGCTTTCTACATTTTTTTTCTGGGCATTTGATTGGTCTGATGCCTTTCTTTCTACTTCCATCTTCTTTCTATCTTGCTTTTCCACCAAAACGTTAACCCTCCCATTCTTGTGTAAGCTCTCTGTTGCTCTACTTGAATCCCCATCCTTTGCTTTTGTCTGTGTCAGAAGGTGCTGTTCTATGCGTGACAGACCCACCTCGTGATCTCCGCCAACCTCCACTAACTCACCGTATGTTCTATTCATCGTCGATCGCCTCCGGCATTCCACTGGCCTAAACCAGAGTTCGGTCCTCTCCCCATACCAGCCTTAGGTGACTCGTGCATATATCTTCTCATTATTTCACCCCTCAACCAAGCACCGTACTGTAGTTCTTCATTCTTAGACCGATTGATGCACTCACCTTGATCGGGACAGTCTTTAAGTGCGTGGCTAAAAAGGCCACACCGGTAACAGAAATTAAGGAGTCTCTCATACTTAAAATTAACCCACCTACTCTCCCCGCCCTCAACGGTGATCTTTTTACCCCGGACGAGTTTCTTGGTCACATCCAAGCGCACCCTTACCCTCAAGCATCTTCCCCATTGAACCCTTGAGTCCTGAACGTCTACATCCAACACCTCGCCCAGCTTGGCCCCGATGGCCTATCCAATTCCCTTTGTTCTACAGTTTAGAAGGAGATTGAAGATCTGAACCCAGAAAGGTGCCCACTTGATCTCTATTTCCTTTGGGGTTACCTTTCCATCAAATTCTTGGATCAGGACCAGCTGTTTTTCATAACTCCATGGACACATATCCATTACCTTCTTTTTATCCCTACTATCCCCAAATTCCACAAGAAATAGGTCCTCCTCAACCTTGAAAATTTGTATGCTCTTATTTGGCTTCCAGAGCATTCTCAAGTTTTTCCTAAGTGCATCAAGACTTATACTTTTGTGAGCCATAATCTTCATCACCACACAGTTTTTTCCTACCTCCTTTGCCGCCCTTGTACTATTCACATCAAGCTCGACTTCTTCATCTTCTTCCTCCGTGAAGGAAAGTTTACTCCATAACACCTCAAGCTCCTCTGCCATGGTAAACTTTGCATGGTACTATCACTAAATACAAACAAGAAACTCCTCTCAAAGGGGAGGACTACCCACAAGCCCTCACGAAATGGGGGGCACACTCACTCTTGCAAGTTTCTGCAAGACACACCAACTGCTGCTACATGCACTCAAGCATGAGAGCACTCTTTTTTTTCAACGAGGACATTTTCAGTAGCCAAAGATGCAAGCAACTTAGAGCATGTTTGTGAGGTGTTTTTAAAATGTGTTTTTAAATCTTTTTCAAGAGTTCTATAACTTAATTGACATTTTTTTATGTTTTCAATTAAAATATTTAGGATTCAAATTCTCTTCTCTTGAAACTATTGAATTTATAATAAATAAATAATGTGTTTTCAAATTTCAGCACTTAAAATTAAATTCTTGTGAGACGTACCAAAAAAAACTTGTTTGATTCATTATTTTTGAAAATTCATCTTTAAAATCATGTCTCAAATACATTGTGCAAATGAATTTTTAGAGAACAAATTTTTGGTGTTTTCAATATCAACTATTTGTTTTAAATGAGGTAGTGGAAAACTTGTAATAAGAAACCCAAAAAAAAAAAAAAAAAACAAAAACAAAAACACATTACCAGACATGTTTGATATTAAAAATTATCAAAACACAATTTTAAGTGTATTTTAAAACTTTATCTAAAAAAAAGTGTATTTTAAAACTGCTTTTAAACCCTAACTTCGTACAAAATGGTTAGAGACACTGCAATGAATCAAACGTGTGGATCATATCATTTTAACGTTTTGGAAATAATAAATAAATAAATAAATAAAAGAGACAAAAATACAAATTACACCCTATTAGTTTGACCACTTGTCATCTTGGTCATATAAGTTTCATTTTGGTTATAAATTGACCCTAGTTCACTTTGGGGATCTCAAGTTAAAAGAATCCACTATAAAATATTGATGTTACAATTATAAGAAATCTTACCATTATCTGAAATACCTGTCTACAATAGAACCTACTAATCTATCTAAACTCAACTCCAATTCAATTGGACTACTCTTTCTAGCAAATTTCTTCTATGCAAGAATCTCCACAATCCATGATTGACTCCTACAACAATGCTTGATTGGCGCAGATTGGTGCAAAGATCTTCGTAGCAACACACTCCAATATGAATTGGTAGCAGCTTAGTACAAAAATCTAGGCGCACAAAGTTGCAACAACTTCTCAATACAAATGTCTTCTCTCTATGTTTTGATGACAACCATAAATTATGGCTTATATATGTCTTTGAACCCTAGTACACAGATTCCAAGCTAGGCCAAGTCATCATGGGCAAGAACATACATATTTGTTTTGAAATCTCATAGCTCAACTAATCAAGAGATGTCAATCTAGGTATCAAGTTTCATTAAGTTTTGATTGATCGACAAGTATCGAGAGATCTGTTTCAACAGTTTTCTTAAGCAATTTTGTGAGATGTTTTCAAGCGTCTTTAACATGGATCTTCATCCTACTCTAAACATTAAAATATTATGACTCAAAATACTATAAAGTACATTTTGGATCGTGTTTGCCAACATCTAAATAATATGACCCTAACAATTACAATACTTTGTACTCACAAAACCTTTATAGATCTAAAGAGCTGGCTTTTGTACAGTAGCCTTTATTGCCTCTAAAATTTCAAAAAAAAAAGTGATTTATAAAGGTGCATAAAGTAGGGTTAAAACTTTGCAAAATTCGGATTGCAAATCCTAGAAATTTCGCTTGAGCAAAAAAAATTTCGCTTGAGCAAAAAAAATTTCGCTTAAGCATAGCTCTCAAAAACAACACATACGATTGTGCTAATTTCAAAAGATTATATCACACTCATTTCAAATCCAAATTAGATCAAATTTGTATCCCTTTTGAAGTTCCAAATGTCTATTTTCCAATGGAACAAGTTTCACCTAGAAATTCATATTTGTGCAAAAGACATGGGAAATATATCAACTCATCATCTTTGAGAAGATCGAAACTATGTCGTCTTTGAGCAACTGAAATGAGACTCAACCCAAAAACATTTTTATTGATACAACACAATCTTAACATATTTGATTCTAGTATTTGTCAACACATGTATGAACCCTAATACTTTGGAACATCTTCCGGTACTAGATACATGTCATGGTATTGCTTTGTTTCCATTCCAATAGTTTTTCATATTTTTTATCCAAATTAGCACTATTATTTTTTGAAATCCCTATCTCTAGTATCACTTCTCTTGCCACCATTTGTTTCCATTCCAATAGTCTTTCATATTTATTATCCAAATTAGCACAATTATTTTTTGAAATCCCTATCTCTAGTATCACTTCTCTTGCCACAACAAACAACTTGCTCTTATATCATAATGCATATGGCTAATGCACTCTGCCAAAGTCCCTGGTCTTGTCTTGATTTGTCAATAAAACTAAGTATTTCCCCACTTGTATGATGTATCTAAACTTAGCAAATGGATTCAAGTCGAGTTAATCAGGTTACAGATCGAATCAAGTTTAGGTCACAAATGGGTCGTTCTAAACGAGTGGCGAGCAACTTGTGTCATTTGCGTTACGGGTTGACCCATATTTTTTCACATGCAGATACAGATAATAATATTGTCTTTGACTTCCTTTCAATACAAATAAGAAAACAAATAACTAAAAATTAAAGTTAAATAATACATAAATTCTTAATTTTACACAATTCATAGTTCCTTACTAATATCATCACCATTAGGGCAAAGCATGGAACCTGCCCAACCTAATAACCCACTCGACCCGATCGGAACCAAAGGGCTTTAGGCAGGTCAGGTGAACTCTCAGGTCAGGTTCAGGTCTTGCTCTCTTATATTTTCGGTTTTCAGGTTAAACTCGAGTTTAACCCGACCCGTTCGATCCTAGTTTTTTGAAATTATATATTTTTATTTCCAATTATAAATAATATTCCTATTATAAATTTCATTTTTTCAATTTAAAACTTGACCTAATTTCCTCATTTAAGACTCTATCATCTTTTATACTTTCCATACTTTATTTTCAACTCAAATTTTAAATAAACCTTAAAAGGAAATCTCTTGACATCAATGACCCAACTTATTTGAGAAAATATTTAATCACTTATTAAAAACTTTCTCAATAGAAATGTCAACTTAAATTTGAATTTAAAAACTTAATTCTAATGGAAAGATTTTATCTATAGTCACCTCATTAAAGCCTTTGCAATTTTCATATTGACAACTTGGGGACTTTTGCAGATTTGGTAAGTTTGATCAGACTGCATCAAAAAAATCTGGAGCTTTTTGCCACGATGGCCTGGATGGTGTGGACGAGAAGGAACAAACTCAAAACTGGGGAATCTGCCCTACAAGCACAAAAAATTCCAGAAGCTGTGAGGCTATTCTTAGCCGAGTTTCAACAAAAGTTCACTCGCGTGGGTGATAGACCAACTCGGGCTCGGGTAAAATGGAAACCTCCTGATGATGCTTCCTTTAAGACAAATTTTGATGGGCGGTATTTGCTGAGACAAATGAAGCGGGCATTGGGGTAGTGATAAGGAATGAAATGGGAAAGGTATTGGGAGCCTTATCAAAAACACTTGCCCTCCCAGCCTCGGTGGAATTACTTGAAACCTTGGCTGCTAGGAGAGCTACTTTTTTTGTGGTCGAATTGGGACTTCATGATTCCATCTTTAAGGGTGACTCGGAAGTTGTTATGCACAAGATTTTCAGACCCGAACCGTACATTGAACCGTAAAAGGGAGAGGTTCAAGGTTTTTGAGGTCGAACCAGAGTCGAACCGTGATGACGTCATAATTAATTTAATAATTAATTAAAACCTAAATATAGATATTAAATTTATAAAACTAGCAAAATTGACAATACATCTATATATGTGAGGGAAATTTAATGATTTTCAAGCATATATTTAATAATTAAATAAGAAAGTTAATAAAATAAAATAATAACCACGAAAATATTAAAATTTATGATTAATTTTTGAAGTAAAGTTGAATACCTTTGAAGGATTTTAATTATAATTTTTTTTATTCCTCGTAAGAGATGGATAATTTAATTAAGAAGAATAAAATTGTGTTAAGTTGTTTTTTTTTTTTTAAAAAAAAAAATTGCTAAGGGGTTGGACCGCACGGTTTTCACCGGTTCGTGCGGTCCAACCCCGGTTTTAGGGGTTTACGGAATTAACAAAAAATCCAGTTCTTTAGGCTTAAAAAACCGGTTTTCATCCCGATTCCCAGTTTTCACAGTCCGACCTCCCGGTCTGGTCTGCTTCTGAAAATAGTGGTTATGCACGCTCTCTCCGAGGGGGTTTCCCTTCTTTCTCCCACAAGTCACTATATTAAAGACATCCTATCTATTTTGGGTTCTCTCAGAACTCACTCTCTCTCATGTAAGGCGGCAGGGCAATTCTGTAGCCCATGTTCTAGCTATGAGAGCAAAACAATCGGATCCTTTGTTAGTTTGGATGGAGTGTGTTCCTCCAGACATTTCTTTTCTTGTAACAATTGATTTTCCATCTATTTAATAGACTGATTGATGTTGTTCCTCAAAAAAAAAATTTTAATTCAACATTGACTAACCTGATTATATATGGAAATACAATATGAATTTACCAATTTCCTTGTCATGATTTTTCACCGCATTGAATTTAAATTGAACATTAAGAACGAAAATCATGCATTGGAATGAAATAATGTGTTTAGACTTTTTTGATATTATTGACAATACATTATATAAATAGAATTGTCACATTTGGAAATGGCAGGACATGATAAATATTAGATTTAGCAATAATTAGTTTAGACTTTTTGATATTATTGCAAGTTATATATTGGTGATACATTACATAAATAGATTTATCACATGATAGATATTAAATTTAACTATAATTAATTAGTTTAGACTAACTATATTAAATTTCGCTTTGATCAATATTAAACAGATTTTGATTAATACCCAACTCAAATGATGATACTTGTAGGGATGAAGGGGCCCAAGAATGTATATTAGGCCGTGGGCCTTGTCCGAGGACAGTTAGACATTAACAAAGACGTACAAATCAATAAGTTATGAAAGGATTCTGGTCATAAAGGTTTGGGAAAGTAGTTCGAGGAGAAATGTCTCCTCGGCTAAACAGAGTAGAGGTCAAAGGTTTAACCTGCCATCAAGAACAACACACCGGAAAATTTTACTGGTAAGGATAAGCATCAAGAAGGAATAGGACAAAGGGAAGCTGAGAAATATCTAGGAGAAAGCTGCTACCACCGCATTAAATGCTCTGCAGCTAAGTCCCTAATCGCATTAATGTGGAGGTGATACCTGAACAGTAATATTCAGCCTTACAGCTACCTCCAAAGACTTTAGAAAGATGCTGATGGGACAAGGATCAAAACCAGCAGCTTGACCTACATGTGAAAGGCTGAGATGAAGTAAAGTAGGGGAATATAAAGAAGAAATATCTCATTACAAAAGGGGGGACCTAAAAATTGAGAGAGAAAAAAAACACTGGATACTCAAGAACTGTAATTGGATTTAAGTCCAAAAAATATATATAAGAACTGCTCTCCTCGGACGTTGCCGAGGAAGATTTTCTTTACATAAACTTGTTTATTTTCATTTTCTAGTAGCCTTTAATCTACTGTGATTGTTGTCTGACTCATTAAAGTCCAGTTCTTAGCCCACTCTCTACAAATTTATTGTATTGGGCTCTTTAAGCCTAAATCCGTTTACTTTTTGGGCTTAGGAAACAAATCATGTCCTTACAATACTAATTTTAAAATTTTAAAAATTAAAATATATAAAAATAAATAAAAAGAATAAGAGAATGAGACCCACCTCGAGACTTGATTTACTTGTTCAATAACCAACCCAACCCGGGTAATTCAGGCCTCGAGTTAGGTCTCACTCACTTCTTCTTTTTTTAATTTTTTAATTTTTAAAATTAGTATCATCATTTGGGTCGGATATTAATCAAAATCTGTTTAATGTTGATCAAAGCGAAATTTAATATAGTTAGCCCAAACTAATTAATTATAGTTAAATTTAATATCTATCATGTCATGCTATTTCCAAATGTGACAAATCTATTTAACAATACAACTTTAAAAAAAAAAAAAAAATACAGTATCTCATCGACATAAAATACAGTATCTCAACTACAATACCATCATATATTTACGATGGTACTGGAGCACTATGGCAAAAATTTTTACAAGTTTACATGTTTAGCATTCTGGCTGCTGAGCTACTTTGGGCCTCACATGTTAAATTTTCCTTACATTTGGCATATACCATACCAATTGTGAATGCTCTTAGGAGTAGACTTAATCCTATTGAGGTAGTATAACTTAGGAATTTCACTCATTTGAATTATATTTTGATAGAGACTACTCTCAAGGTCTTCTACATTTGATAATTACTTATCATCTTCCATCAATGCAAGTAAGTGCTTGATATTCATTTACATTTATTGACTTGTATTTTTTTTTTTTTTGGCGCGCATTTATTGACTTGTATTTAATTATTTATATATATATATATATATATTTTGGTTATTTGAACACAACAAGAGACATAAAAAAATTAAAAAATATATATATATACTATATGATAGGGGGTCACTCTGTCTAAGATCCTCAAGGGCAAAAAGATTTTTGAAGGGCTTCCAGTTTTTAAAATCTTGAATGAGACAGATACCCATTTGTTGCTTAAGCCCATTTTAATCAGAATAGCCTCAAGGAAATTCCGACCCATTCCCTTGTGCTCGTAACTTAAATACCCCCCCAAAAAAAGTCCCTTTTCCTTTTCTTCTTATCTCTCAAGAAGTCAAAAATCACATGCAATAGAGACCAATTAAAAGCAATAAAAGATTTGTTTAAAACTTTGAAGAGATTACCTGAGTGGAAGAATGTTTGGACCATGAAAGCCACCTCCGTGCAGAAATGGTCATAGAAGATGGCTGCCATTCCATCTGGGCCTATAGCCTTTGTAGGGCCCGTTTGACAGACTACTTCAAACAAGATGGTCTATCAAGGATATTCCTCTATTCTTCTGTCAGCCGTTGAACAATGCTCTCCACTTGAAGAATATCTCCAAAGATACCAGAGAAATATTGCAAAAAATTCTTCGCTCAATTTTTACTCTTTAAGTCATCGATCCACTGCCCATCTTCCCCTAAGTTAAATAATTCTATTTGCTGGCTGCTCGCTAACTAGAGTTTAGAAATATCTCGCGTGCAGTCTGCATGAACAAGTTGCTACTTAAGGACATCCTGTTCACACTGCAAATTCTCCTGAATGTATTCCATTTCAGCCTTCTTTTCAGTAATTTCGTTTCCTAGTGACCCAAATACTTCTTTATTCCAACTCTGACCTTAGCTCTAAACTGGTAGACCACATGGATTGGCATCTCATGCATTGTAGTTAGCAAGCAATGTAATACCAATCCTACGTCTTCCTTTTCCTTGTCATGAGCAATTATGGTTTTCTAGAATTTGTGACAACTTTGTGCGAGAGTGTGTGCGCGTGTGGGGCACGCAGGCGCCAACAGCTAACTCAGTTGCCAGAAAGAATCTCAGAATTTTCAATTCTACAAAATTTTAACTGATTTCAGGATATCACTAATCCAAATTTTGAGCCTAATCGATATAAAGAATATGGAACACAACCTGGAACTTCAATCTGACCCTTCAAATATTTGACCCGCCAAAAAAATTGTCTATGCCTAATCTTTTTCAGCCCCATTTTGACTCAGGTGCATATCAACCCTTCGACCTAGTACCAACATTTACTAAAACAGAAAAGTTAGAAAATAACAAGCTAATTATTATAACAAAATAGGCTCTATCACAATGCAGTGACATTTTTTTTTACTTAAAGCATAAGTTCATAACAAAAATCCACAAAAACTTCAACAGCCATACAAATATCATTCACAAATCTTCTCAAAGTTCATACATGCAAGAATCTTTTGACAAAAGGTACAGACAGAGAAACCACTCTACAATCTGCCTTTGTAGCAAAGGTTTCAGCAACCAAGAACATACACGAACTTCTCAGCGTGTCAACTAATGCCAGTTGAATCAGATGCCTCCATGCTATCTGCAACACAAAAGTAGGCTGAGATGCAAACAAGGATCAACAGGACAAAAGAGAAGCTAGCACATTCAGAAAAATAAGCAACAAAACAAAATGTTGCAATGTATATGCTTCATGTCCATGATATTGGTTATTTGTAAGTGCAGAAGGCATGCAGAGAGTAAGAAACACAAATATATAAACCAGCTCTGACCAAACAAAGAAAATGAAATTACAAAGAGGACAATCTTTGCTGAAAAGAATAAAGAATGACAAACAGATAAGAGTTTAGGTGCCTACATTCATACCTGCGGTAGAGAAAATCACCCCATAACTTGAAGTTCCTTCTAAGCATCTGCCTCAAAGTAAGCAACATACGTGTTAGTGATCCAAGTAATAAATGGAAAGTTCAAAATAGAAAACCAAGCTGGCCAACTATTCCAGGGTTCAACCATCTTAGTGCACCCAGTTTTAAAGTATACTTTATTGAATTAAAGAATCACTTGTAAGAAAAAGATACATAAATCTATGGCTGCAGCATTACAAAGTTTCAGAGACGCACAAAAAACACTAAAAAGTCAGTTTGACAGTATATCTCTGAAGGGTGTCACAGTAAAATTTGCAAGTGATACATGTAGTAGTATGGACATTGTTAAATGCATAATGCAAATAACTAGCCCAATGTGACACTATATAAATCCTCACTGTGAACCACAATAGCGATAATAGCCCAATCTTTATGCATTAGTAATGAAAAGAAGCTATCTTTATTTGGATAATGGCAAAATCACAATTAAACAAGGCTAGGTTTAAATCTTAACTAAGGTAAACATTTAGGCATTTTGACAATTCTGTTCCTATTACCATTATCGTTATAATAGTTCATCACAATATTTGTAATTGGTCAAAAGAGGAATACTTAATAGGTTTATATACTAAATCAGCTGTGTACTAATAAATCAGAGAATTTAATACAGAAGCAAGCAGCAGCATTGACAAAAATTGGCCTTGCCATAAACTAGTGAACAAAACAATTCAGTCTCGCTAGTGATGCTACTAAGCTTCATAAAATCATAAATAAACAATTATATAAAAATCATTTCCCAGAACCCTACAAACTATGCCTAATTGAAACTTAACCCATATTTTCACAAGTCTGAAGGTGGTCAAAACTTGCTGCACACTGAACTATGGAATCATGACAAGCAGTGCAAACTCAAGGAAAAGACGCCGCCAATAAAGAATTCTAATAACTAAGACATCTATACTATACACCTAATAGTATATAAAAAATCATTAAAGGGAAAAATCAGAAGCCTAATAAAGGATGGTAAAAACCCACAAATCTCCAAGGATTCCCATAATTTACCAAGAATGAATATGCCAAAAAAAAAAAAAAAAAAAAAAAACCAAATCAATATCGAAACTAGAAATCCCAAAGTTCTCAAAGATCTATTTGTTGTGCTGCTCACAAGAAGTAGAATTAAACTTAGCCATCCCCACTACCCGCAGCTACTACTCCTCCATTCCTGATGCAAAGTCTCCAGGTCACGAAATAAAAAATTATTATTAGGTAGCTCAACAAATCCCCAAAATTACAAAAACCAAACTTATCAAGCAATACACAGCCTATTAACCACGAACACAAATTGGCTGTGAATTTGGTTGTACTATATTTTTTTTTTGTTAAAAAAAAAAAAGCACAAGCTCACTAGCCTGAAACCTTTATTAATGTTCATGATTCAGGATGTGGACCACAAACTTCATCATGTACCTTAATCCGTAATTCTTGGATAAGTAAATTTACCTATAAATTTAAAATAAAATAAAAATTGAAGGCCAAATATAACATACATTGGATCTACCCAACACTGAAACGATGGATTACTAAAAAAAAATCTATTCGCTCTAAACGGCAACCTTTGCCACAATATGAACTCTCACTCAGTTTGGTTCAATCATCAATCACACAAAAATAGTATCAGCTTGGTTTAAGCATCAAAACCAACCCATCACCAATCACAAAGTTCCATTCAATCAATTCACACCAAACTAGCATAATACGAAAATTCAAAACCATAAATAAATAAAAACTCTTCAAACTCACACACAGATATGAAACAATAACCAAAATTCCACTCAATCAATCACACGATCTGAAGAAAGAAATGGCAGTTCAAGTAAATGATTAACCTTTCTCATGGACAGCTTCAATGGGGACAGTCTTGATCACAGCCTCATCGTCCTCCTCCCCTTCCTTGACGGCGAGGACAGCTTCAGCGACGGCATCCTTATCTTCGGGATAGCGGACGACGACGACGGGACAGACGCAGTGGTGGACGCAGTAATCGCTGACGCTGCCGAGCCTACCGTCGTCGTTGCCGCGGCGAACGGCGCCGAATCCCCGGCTTCCCATGATGACAGCACTGAGTCCGAGCCTCTCGACCTCGAGGCAAAGCCTCTCCTTCATGTCGTGATCCTTCACGATGTGGATCTTGTAGGGGATCTGCGCCTCCTTCAGCGGCCTCGCCAGATCGGCGGCTTTCAAAGCGGTGAACGCGTCGAAATCGTCCTCCAACTTCTTCTGATTGTTGGAGGAAGAAGACGACGTCGTGGTGGCGGTGGCGGTTACTTCATCGGGATGGCGGTCGAAGTCGGAAGGAGAAATGGAGAGGTCGATGGAGCCCCAGTCGGCGCCGAAGAGGACGGAGGTGGGGCTGACGTGGAGGAGGATGACGGCGTCGCCAGGTCGGATGTAGTGGTGGACGGCCCAGCGTACAGCGTAAGCAGACTCGTCGGAGAGATCGACGGCGACGCCGATCTTGCGGCGGGCACCGGCGGTAGGGGTGGGAGTGGCCCCCACGCCGGAGGAATGGTGACGTGGAGAAGCAGGGTGGTGGATTCTGATGGCTGGGAGCTGAGGGTCGGATTCAAATGAGGAGTCTTGTTGTTGGTGTTGGTGTTGGTGATGCATTTGGAAAAGGTGACTGAGAGAGAGAGAGAGAGAGAGAGAGAGAGAGGTTTCTACTTTTTTCTAGAGTGTTGTGTTGTTCTTCGTAGTGGGTAGTGAGAAAGGTAGCTTCCTTGTTTGTTTGCGAATGTTGTGGGAGTGAAGTACTGTGATATGGAAATGGAGGTATTTATTGATGTTGAGACTTGAGACTTGGATAGTGTTTGAATGGGCTGTGTTTATATGCATGGGTTTGGGAACTTGGATTGGAATGGATGGGTGGGTGGGTTGATTGTGCTTCACGGCCCACAATAGAATATTTATCATGGTTATACACTTATACTCGCGGTTATAACAATTTAGGTCACGTGGGTTTCAGTTGAGGAATTCCAGCTAACTCAACTAATAAAATAAGTAGGCCCTCAAAAAAAAAACTAATAAAATAAGTACAAGTTCTTGTAGAATTGGGGGTAAGGCTCAAGATTTAATTTTTTAGAAAAAACTTCACACACATATACACTTAGATGAGTTTAGCTTATCTCTAGTACTTTTTTAACTGGACATCTCCTGTTATTTTAAATATACAATGGCAAGTGGTAATAAGTTTCAATCTCTACCTTTTATTTAATTACTGTGTGATGTGACAGTTTTTCATTAAAACAAAAAGAGATTCCAATTTAAAATGTACTGGAGGTAAGTCAAATTCCACTTAAATTATGCTAGAGTAGTTTTCTATACCAGATAAAAAAAAAAATTGATTTTATTTATTTCTCAAAAATTAAATATTAGGTCATGCACTCATATAAAGAAAAACACATAAAACCATAATGAATTTCTTAATTGAATATTTATCATTCATTAATAGTTACCCTGAAAATACTTATTAAACAATACCCTTTTTCAAATAGTTCATTAACCAAAAAAAAAAATGTTGTAAGAAAACCAAAAAGAAAAGCAAATAAGGAGTTAAGGACCTTGAACAAATGTAGAGAATCTCACACTATAAAGTAAAAAAAAAAAAAAAAACTTGTATTTTTTGAATGTTAATTTGATCTATTTAAATTTCGGATACTTTAATTTAGGGACAAGCTTTTCATTTTTGGATATTTAATTTGAAAAATTTTCAAGTATTACGAATTTCTTTTTGTGTTCAATTAATAGGTGCACATTTGTTAATTGACCATTTTAAGAAAGTTTTAATATAAAACATTTTCCTAAAATACAAAACCTATTGAGGTAGCCGTTAACTTTTCTAAAATATAAAAAAACTTTCCTAAAATACAAAACTAATTAAAATTTTGAAAAAATATATGTAGGGTCACAAATTGTAGCCTTAAGCCCAAAACGTGTAGGACTTGAGCCCAATAAGCCCAATACAATAAATTTGTAGAGAGTGGGTTAAAGAATTAGGTATGAATGACGTGGACAGCATTTAACATGTTCATTCAAACTAAACAAAAAGTTAAGAGAGAAAGGAAAAGCATATTGGGGTAACTTTGGATAGATATGTTCTTGGTTCAATCCGAGGAGATTTCGTACCATATAATTCACATTCTTTTTCTAAATATCCTCCCCTCTCTCATGGAGGGTCTGTTACATTATATAATCTCATTCTAGTCATCCCAACCTTACACTTGTCATTCATCTAAGACGTTACTTGATTAATTGTCTCATCAGACATCTTCTTTGGCTTCCCTGTGAGCTGTAATAGCTTAGGTAGCACTGTTCAGAGGTCTTCTCCATATAAATGCGGCCAAAAAAGTAGATGCAGGGCATTTAATGTAGTGGTAGCAGCCTTTCTTCAGATCTTTTCAAATCTTTTCCTTTCCAGTAAGTTCACGAAGGCCATCTTTGTCATCGGAACTTCCAGGAAGGTCACTCCAATAGATGGGATACACACTTGAACAATACTCCTCTTGTCCGAGAACGATATACTCCTCGGATTAAGCCTTTTGTTTCCCAAGTATGACTTTTTTGAAATAGAACATTTAATCAATGCAGCTCTGCTCGGCCCAGGAATCTCCTCGAACTAAGCCCAAACCCAAGATGTATGGTTCTGGGCCTTTTGTCCCCACAATAGCCCCTCAAAACTTCAGTTTTTCCCTCCCATCCGAGGAGAAAAAATGGGGTTTTGACTTTCAAGGGATAATGACAATTGATATTTGACCCACACATGCGGGAATATGACTTAATTGTGCTTTATAATTACTTCTGACGTTTCGCAATCCACAAAGCGTTATTAATTACTCCAGGAGGCGTATTGTCTCCTGCATCCAACGGCGGTGCGCAGATCCAACGGCTGATATTTCCCTTAGAATTTTGAGCGGGATAACTTCCCCTCTCTCTCTCCCTTAATATAAAGCCTCGAGGGAAATCATTTGTCTTCTTCTTCAATAAAATCTTTAAGCGTTCCAGAGAATTCAAACGATCCTTCTCTTAAAATACCCCAAATTCTCGAATCTCTATCATTATTCTTGTAAGAAGTCTTCGAAAGTTTTCCTAGAAAGCTTCAGAGATTAGCGTACATGCTCCCATAAGTTTTTAGCTCTTTATATTTGCATTTGTCTTCTCGGCCTTTCTCCTTGGCCTGCCAATTCTTGCTTCCTTATTCTTAAAATTCAGTTACTTCGTTTTAGGTTATAAAAATGGGTAGATTCGAGCGTCTAGTAGATTCGCCCACAAAAATAGAAGCTTTTAAACAAAAATACCATATACCCCAGGCAGTTGGCCTACGATATTGTTCCTCAGAAGAAATTGTTCTACCTAGAGAGGCAGGAGAAATGGTCATTCCTATAATAACCTTCATAGAAGGGGGAATGACCCTTCCTATGGGTAGGATAACTTGAGAATACCTTATTAACCATAGGCTATGCCCTCATCAGTGTGCACTTAATATGTTTAGGATTCTAGGTTGCATTGATGCTCTTGACCAGCATCTTCACTTGGGCCTCACATGGCACGACGTGGTTCATTTGTACGAGTGCCACTCACAAATCGACGGAGGGTTTTACCTCAAATCCAGGTCGTCCATTGTCAGGCTCATCTCATGCCTCCCTAAGTCCAACAAAGGTATGAAAGATGACTACCTCATCGCTTCAGGGGCATGGCACGATGGTCGACCCTGCCCAACCTAGGAGAGAGAGACAAATGGGATGCCTTAGAGTTAGATCCCTTAACATAGGATTTAGATTTCTAACCCCCACCCATGTTCCCCATTATAATTTCTTTTGATAATGGACCTTAATCGTCTAACTATATCTGGCTTCTTGATTATTTCTGCAGATAGGAGGCTTATTGCTCCTCGGCTCAGTTTTACCAATGTGGTGGCCCTCAACTATCTTCTTCGGTCAGAAATTTTTGTGAGCGAGGACCGACAACTACGAGCTGTTCACCTGATCCTAGATTTTGATCCCATTTCGAGGATCTTTCAGGAAATTGGTCACGCCATCAGAACTGGTGATCCTCGGATTAACCGTATAGACGTGTCAAAACTAGACTTTTTGGCCCGAGACGATCTTCCCCCAGTCAGACTTCCAACCCCTCAAATCCTTTCCCAGCCATTAATACCATTGCAACAAGTCCCGCTCGGAGCAGAAGCTGTAGAAGAAGAGGAGATCGCTTCCTCGCGGTTGTCACTAGAAGAAGAAATAGACCAGTTCTGCTTTGAAAGAGAAAAGGGCATACCAGAAAGGCTTGTGCAGCTCTCGAACTCTAAGACCAAATCCGATAGACTTTCCGCAGCTATTCAGCCTGAATTAATTATTACTCGGGTTGATACAAATTCAGAAGAAAAAGGAGAGATGAGCTCGAAAGGAAGGTCGTCCCTGAAAGGCTTAGTAGCCAATAGGGGCAAAAAGGAGACCTCGAAGGGCATATCCTAGACTCAGACTCCTGTTAATCTACCACCTCCTCCTCCTCTTCCTACTGATCTCGGACTACACACCGCCCCGGATTTGAAGAAGAAGAAAACAATACATGAGGTAGAAGAAGGTGAGGTGATCCCTCCGAATGGCCCAAAACACCAAAAAAACTAAAAATCTAAAGGACAATAGGGCCAGTTCTGTCGATAGCAGGGAGGATGCCGAAGTGCGCCAACAACAGCGCCCTTGGGCCCCTCGGATAGAATTGGATAGAGCCCAAATCCCTTGGGATGCCACTATCAGGGAATCCCAGAAAAATCACGCAGCCTATCTTGCTCAAACTTTAGAGCAACCCCTCCTACTCCCATGGGATATGGAGGCTCTCAGACGTGCTAGGCAACCCGAGCTTTTCATGTTATTGAAGAGGGATCTCGCCCTGGTAGGCTAACTTTGTTTTATGAATTAAACGTTAAGAAGCTATTAATCTTATCAGTGTCATTACACTTGTTTTTACACACGTGACCCCTTTGCTATTGTTATGTAGGTTACTCAACAAGTTTATGTGGCCGAAGAGTGGGTTCGAAACGCCCATAACAGATATGAAGCTGAGTCCCATTCCCGGCGTGAAGTTGAGAAGACTCTCGGGAACCTGAAGGAGGAAAAAGCACAGTTGGCCGAGAAGCTGAAGGTTTCAGAGCGTGAATGCTCAAGTGCCAAAGCAGGGCTAAAAAATGTTGAGGCCCAGACCGAGGACCAGCGCAAACAGCTCTACACAACCCAGCTAAACCTAGCTACCGAGAAAGCAACCGTTCTAAGCCTGAAAGCTGAATTGCAAAAAGCTAAAGAGGCAGCAATAATGGCAATGGAAGCTGCTAAGTCCGCGGAGGAGGCGGCCTATGAGCGTGGGGTAGGAGAAACGGAAGAGAGGCTGACCGAGACGGTAGCTGAAGTGTGCAGGGAATATTGCACTGAGACTTGGGTAGAAGCACTTAATCGTGTAGGGGTTCCTGCTGATTCAGAGCTGAGGAAATCTGAGAACGTGTTCTTCCCTGAACACATCAGGGAGATCCCAACCAGCCTCTCTCCCCCAGCCGCTGCTCTACCCCTCCCTCCTCCTGAGCAAATAGCTAACGTAAATGCCCCTGCCATAGCTGCTGAGACTTCCAAAGGAGTTATTGGGAAGGGCATGGAAGACTTATCCTTGGCCAAGGATAAATCCGCCGATGATTCCCTTACCATAAAGGACGTCATTTCCCAGGCCAAGGTAGCTGAGTCAAAATCTGTCGTTGGGGATGCTAAGAATAAAGCCACTGGTCCCGAGAAGGTTTCTCAACCCTTGAAGAAGTAGTTATAGGATCTGTTTTGTTTTCTGTTGTTATCCCTTTTTTTTTTTTTTTTTTTTTTCTTTCTTTCTTTCGGGTAGATTTTGCCAATATGTATGATGGACTTATTTTAAATCAAAGAATAGACTTCTCCTTCCTACCTCTTGTATCTCTACTTTTGCTTGCACAGCTGCCATTTGCTTTTATTAAAAATTAATGATGACTTACTATCCACAAGCTAAGGCATTTAACAAAATACTTGTAACGGACAGGCTTATCATGTTCTTATTTCAAGACTTGACCTATTTGTGATAAAGGCTGACAGCAAAGACTTGTTGTAACTTAAGATCTATTTAATACTTTATAAAAGATACCAGGGAATTAATTCAATTATATATGATCCGAGGGCCCTGCAATGACTTAGGACTCGTTTGAACATTTTGATAAAATATCATTGTATTAATTCATTGTATTAACATGACTAAGGTTCTGTTTAAACACCTTTATAACAAACATAAGTGCATTAATTTCCCCAAAGCATCTGGAGCGAGGACATCAGGCATGACTAAAGTTCTGTTTAAACACCTTTATAACAAAAAGTACGCCCGGGGTCTTCTTGTACCATATACCCAAGTACCAGCTCTTCTTGTTGCCTGAAGAGAAGCCTAGCTCAAAAACTTGGTCTGAGAAAACAAAGAGTCTGGATACCGCTAATTGATTGCCCTGGACTTATGGTGTCAGCTGCAATGCAAAATTGCAACAAGGTTGATGAGAAAGCAATGAGACAATAAAAGAATGAGGGAAGAGCAAGTGTCTTCATTAACAACCCCCTTATTTATTTTTTCTTTTTTTCTTTTTTCGGCTGAATGAAAGAACCTTATTCAGTCCGAACTATAAAAGTAGTTTACTGCTGCTAATAGCAGAGAACAACAAAAATACTAGCAGTTAGGACCCGTTTGGTACATGTGTTTAAAAACTAAAAATTATTGTTTGAAAACTTTTGTGAAAATACGTGTGGATAAAAAAGTGTATAGAAATGCGTGAAATGTTGTTTAAAAACTGAAAAATGCTGTTTGAAAACACAAACCAAACGGGCCCTTGTTTAAAAACCGAACTATAAAAGTAGTTTACTGCTGCTAATAGCAGAGAACAACAAAAATATTAGCAGTTAGGACCCGTTTGGAACATAAGTGTATTAATTTCCCCAAAGCATCTGGTCCGAGAACATCAGGCATGACTAAGGTTTTGTTTAAACACCTTTATAACAAACATAAGTGTATTAATTTTCCCAAAGCATTTGGTCCGAGGACATCAGGCATGACTAAAGTTCTGTTTGAACACCTTTAAAACAAACATAAGTGTATTAATTTCCCCAAAGCATCTGGTCCGAGGACATCAGGCATAACTAAGGTTCTGTTTAAACACCTTTATAACAAATATAAGTGTATTAATTTCCCCAAAGCATCTGGTCCGAAGACATCAGGCATGACTAAGGTTCTGTTTAAACACTTTTATAACAAACATAAGTGTATTAATTTCCCCAAAACATCTGGTCCGAGGACATTAGGCATGACTAAGGTTCTATTTAAACACCTTTAAAACAAACATAAGTGTATTAATTTCCCCAAAGCATCTGGTCCGAGGACATCAGGCATGACTAAGGTTCTGTTTAAATACCTTTATAACAAACATAAGTGTATTAATTTCCCCAAAGCATCTGATCCGAGGACATCAGGCATGACTAAGGTTCTGTTTAAACACCTTTATAACAAATATAAGTGCATTAATTTCCCCAAAGCATCTGGTCCGAGGACATCAGGTATGACTAAGGTTCTGTTTAAACACCTTTAAAACAAACATAAGTGTATTAATTTTTTCAAAGCATCTGGTCCGAGAACATCAGGCATGACTAAGGTTTTGTTTAAACATCTTTATAACAAACATAAGTGTATTAATTTCCCCAAAGCATTTGGTCCGAGGACATCAGGCATGACTAAAGTTCTGTTTAAACACCTTTAAAACAAACATAAGTGTATTAATTTCCCCAAAGCATCTGGTCCGAGGACATCAGGCATGACTAAGGTTCTGTTTAAACACCTTTAGACCTAGTATGACTTAGAATTTTTGGAACACTTTAATAAAAACTAATTAACAGAGATTGCCAAATCTTCACACAATCACTGGAAATTAATGATAAAAGAAGCTCTTATTAATAATAATACATTTTCAGGTTGTTTACATTCCAAGGGCGCAGTATTACATGCTCATCTAAATATTCCAGAAAATATGCTCCTATACCAGCTTCCGAGGTGATGCGATACAGTCCTTCCCAATTGGGTCCTAGTTTTCCCCAAGCTGGGTTTTTTACAGTGCCTAAAACTTTCCTCAATACCAAGTCGCCAGGCACTAGTGGCCATAGTTTTACTTTGGCATCATAACCTCGCTTTAGCTGGTTTTGGTAGTACGCCAATTGGATCATCACGCTTTCTCTTCTTTCTTCAACGAAATCTAAGCTTCTTTCCAGCAGCTTATCATTATTATTCGAATTGAACAAACTGCTTTTTAGCGTTGGAAAACCTGTTTCCAAGGGAATGATAGCTTCTGCTCCATAAGTCATTAAAAAGTGGGTCTCCCCTGTTGACCTACGAGGTGTAGTTCGATATGCCCACAGGACATGCGGCAGCTCCTCCACCCATCTCCCTTTCGCATCATCTAACCTTTTCTTCAGTCCGTTCACGATGACTTTGTTAACAGCTTCAGCTTGCCCATTCCCTTAGGGATAAGCTGGGGTGGAATATCTATTGGTAATTCCCAGTTCACAGCAGTATCTCCTAAACGTCTTACTGTCAAATTGTAGACCATTGTCCGAGATGAGAGTGTGAGGAACCCCGAACCGAGTGACGATGCTCTTCCAGATAAACCTTTTAACGTACACATCTCTGATGTTTGATAAAGGCTCAGCTTTCACCCATTTAGTAAAATAGTCGGTGCCGACCAGCAAATATCTCTTGTTCCCTGCTACTTTGAGAAAAGGCCCGACAATATCCAAGCCCCATTGAGCAAATGGCCAGGGGCTAGTCAACGGATTGAGGATCCCTCCTAGTTGGTGTATGCTTGGCGCAAATCTTTGGCATTGATCACATTTCTTTACGTATTCATGTGCTTCTTTTTGCATGTTTGGCCACCAGTAGTCTTGCGTGATGGCTCTGTGAGATAAAGATGTGCCTCCAGTGTGGCTCCCACAAATCCCTTCGTGTAGTTCCTCAAGGACTAATTCTGATGCTTCAGGGTGAACACATAATAGATATGGTCCAGAGAAAGAACGCTTGTACAACTTTTGATCCTCAGACAAACAGAAGCGAGACACTTTTCTCCGTACTTTATCAGCCTCCACTTTACTTTTTGGCAAAAAGTCTTCTTTCAAAAATAGTACAATGGGGTCCATCCAGCTAGGTCCCACTCGGACTTGGTAAATCTGGGCCAACTTCCCCCCTGCTTCCGTGGGATTGTACAAGTCTTCTATGAGGATAATTCGAGGCAATCTCTGTGCCGAGGAGGTTGCAAGTGTAGTAAGGGAATCCGCATACGTGTTATTGCTTCTAGGGATGTGCAGCAGACTGAATGATTCAAATTTTGACCGCAACTATTTAACTTGACTTAAATACTTCTGCATTCTTTCATCTTTTGCCTCTAGTTCGCCCTTTACTTGATCAACAACTAATCTAGAGTCTAAAAATATCTTTACTTTTTTTCCTCCCATTCTCTGAACCATAGACATTCCTTCCAGCAAAGCTTCATACTCAGCCTCGTTATTAGTGGCCAAGAAGCCCAATCTCAACGATTTCTCTATCGTGAGTTGTTTAGGAGAGATTAGAACCAGCCCCAATCCAGAGCCCCTTTGATTTGCTGCACCATCGACATACACTTTCCAGCATAGAGGTTCTTGCCGGGAGATGATGTCAACCGATTTTTCATCCATGTGCTGCGGTGCTGGCACATTCTCCAATTGGGCTTCAGCAAAGTCGGCTACCAGGTCTGCGAGGATCTGACCCTTGATAAAGGTGCGAGGCATGTACTTGATGTCAAAAGCCCCTAGAATTGTACCCTATTTAGCAATCCTGCCCGTGTAGTCAGCACTTCGAAGTACAGCCCTAAGCGGGAGCTGAGTCAAGACGATAACAGTGTGTGCCTGAAAATAGTGGGGAAGCTTCCGTGTACCATGTACCACAGCCAAGATGGCTTTCTCCAATGGTAAATAGCGCACCTCGGCCTCATGTAATGATTTGCTAACATAGTAAACCGACCGTTGCACGCCACCGTCAACACGGATCAACACCAAACTTACAGCATGAGGGGCCACGGCAATGTAGGCAAACAAAACCTCATCCCCCTGAGGACTGGACATGATGGGAGGCCGAGAAAGATACTCTTTAAGCTGCTGGAAGGCCTTAGCGCACTCCTCGGACCATTCGAATCCCTTCCACTTTTTCATCAAGAGGAAGAAGGTCCGGCATCTATCTGCTGAACAAGAGATAAACCAATTCAAGGTGGCAGTCATACCAGTAAGTTTCTGGACCTCTTTGGGATTATGAGGAGAGTGTAAATTGTTAATCGCCTTAATTTGATCGGGATTGACTACGATTCCTCTGTGAGTTACCATGTATCCTAGGAATTTGTCTGATCCCACACCAAACGAGCACTTGGAAGCGTTTAGGTGCAACTTGCGTTTCCTCAAAATTTCAAAGATGCTTCCGAGGTCATTAACGTACTCGGACACCACCTTGCTCTTCACCACCATGTTGTCTATGTAAACCTCAATGCTTCTCCCTAATTGAGGCTCGAACATTCTCGTCATCATCCTTTGATAGGTTGATCCTGCGTTTTTTAGACCGAAAGGCATCACATTGTAATGGTAGTTTCCAAAGGGGGTGACAAAAGTGGTCTTTTCCTGGTCTTCCAAAGCTAAGGGTATTTGGTGGTATCCTTGAAAGGCGTCTAAGAAGCTCATTCGAGAATAACCCACTGTCGCATCTACTAACTGATCTATTCGTGGCATGGGGAAAGGATCTTTTGGGCAGACCTTATTTAGATCCGTAAAGTCCACGTACACCCGCCACTTGCCATTCTTCTTCTTTACCACCACAGTATTGGCCAGCCATTCAGGGTAAAACACTTCCTTGATAGCCCTTACTTACTTAAGCTTTCTCACCTCTTCCCTAACAGCATCTACATGCTCTTTGAATAGCCGTCAAGGTGGTTACTTTTTTAGAATAATGGATGGGTTAACGTTTAAGTGATGACAGAAAAAGGTTGGATCCACCCCCGGGGACTCGTAAGCGCTCCAGGCGAATACATCAATGTTCTTCTTAAGAAATTCTATCAACTCCTCCCTCTCATGAGAAGGCAACTGGGACCCGACCTGAAAATACCTTTCCGGATCATCCCCTATAGTGATTTTCTCTAAGTCATCACATTTTGCCTCCTCGAACTACCCACTGATAGGCAACCCTGGAGTTTTTAATTGCTACGAACTTCCCTCAGCAGCTATCGACGATTCAACCTCGGGTTGATGAGATATAGCAGCCACCAAGCATTGTCTAGCCATGGACTGGCTTCCGAGGATTTCCCTAACCTGGCCCTCAGACGGATACTTCACCCTTTGGTACAAAGTAGAGGAGACAGCCCCCAGAGTGTGAAGCCAAGGTCTGACTACGATGGCCGTATAGGGTGAATAAACGTCCACTACAATGAAATCTACCTCCACCACCTCAGGACCGGTCTGTACAGGTAGCCTAATATGACCTTTTGGCATAACGGTTCTTCCCTCGAAACTTACTAGGGGGGAATCATAGGCGGTTAGATCCTTAGGCTTCAACCCCAAACCCTTAAACAGGTCGGGATACATAACCTCCACAGCACTCCCTTGGTCCACCAACACCCTCTTCACATCGTACCCACCTATCCTAAGTGTGACCACCAAGGCATCGTCATGGGGTTGGATAGTTCCGACCTTGTCCTCGTCTGAAAAACCCAGAACTGGTTGGATTTCCATCTTGGTTCTTTTTTATTCCAGGTTATTGTCCTCGGCGAGTAGCCGAGCCACGGACATTACTCTGAACGGACAGGATCCTGTTCTCCCTAGGGCAGCGAAGATGACATTTATCGTTCCCAAGAGGGGTCCTGAGGAAGCACCCCTTCAAGAATAAAACCCAGTCTGTCCTACTTGGCTGCTGGCATGATGCAACAGATCCTTCAATCTTCCTTATCGGACCAGTTGGTCCAAATGGTCCCATAAATTCCTGCAATCTTCAGTGGTATGTCCTTGATCTTGATGATATTGGCAATAAAGGTTTTGGTTACGCTTCATTGGGTTCCCCGTCATTTTGTTCGGCCATTTAAAGAACGATTTGTTCTTAATTTTTTCCAAAATATGATGCATTGGTTCTCGGAATACCACGTTGACTGCTTGGGTGTTGGTAGAGTTTGACTGACCAGCGAACTCTCTCCGAGGCCGATTATTATTGAATCGGTCCGACCTGAAATCCCTCTGCTCTTAAGGGATAATTTTTGCTTTACCCTTTCCTTGCTGCTGGTCTTCTTCAACTCTCTTGTACTTACTTATTCGATCCATAAGCTAGCGCACGCTGGTAATAGGCTTACCAGTGAGGGACTTCCTTAAACCGTGCTCAGTAGGAAGGCTGCTTTTAAAAGTACCAATGACCACGTCTTCAAAGTCACCATCTATCTCGTTGTACATCTCCCAATATCTATCCGAGTACGTTTTCAGGGTTTTCCCTTCCCGCATGGATAGAGACAGTAATGAGTCCAAAGGACGAGGTACCCTACTGCATGTGATAAAACGAGAGCCAAAGGCCTGCGTAAGTTCCTTAAAGGAATCTATGGAGTTAGCCTTCAACCCATCGAACCACCTCATGGCCACGGGTCCCAAACTGGAGGGAAAAACCTTGCACATCAAAACTTCGTCTCTAGAGTGGACAACCATTTTCTGGTTGAACTGACTCACATGCTCTACTGGATCCGTTCGGCCATTGTAAATGGTGAAAGTGGGTTGATGGAATCGCCGAGGAAGCTCTGCCCTTTCAATCCGACGCGTGAAGGGGGATCTAGAGATTTGGCTCAACGCCTTACTCATGGCGTCATTTCCCAACCCCTTAAGAGGTGGGCTTTTACACTTCCGCTTGTGATCGTGTTCCTCATCACAGGAAAAGGACTCGCTTGGTGGTGTCCTAGACCTGCGTCTATAAGTGATATCCTCTTCATCATTAGAGGAAACGCCAGAACTGGAAGGAGTTCATCGTTGGTGTGCATGGCGTAGCTTCCGCTTTAAATCATCAATTTCCCTCTGCATGGCTCTGTTACTTTGCCCCCGAGGGAAGTGACTTCCTATTTGAGGGTGACTTCTGCTAGTCTGTGTGGTATGCAGGCTACCCTCTCTATCTCTTCTACTTTCAAGGTTATGGAAGGCATCTTGTTGATGGGAGCCCTTGGACCCCTGCTGATGGAGACCTGATCCTACCATGGTCAAACGTCGCACTCACTATTACACAAATTCTCCCCACAGACGGCGCCAATTGTAAAGTCACAAATTGTAGCCTTAAGCCCAAAACGTGTAGGACTTGAGCCCAATAAGCCCAATACAATAAATTTGTAGAGAGTGGGTTAAAGAATTAGGTATGAATGGCGTGGACAGCGTTTAACATGTTCATTCAAACTAAACAAAAAGTTAAGAGAGAAAGGAAAAACATATTGGGGTAACTTTGGATAGATATGTTCTTAGTTCAATCCGAGGAGACTTCGTACCATATAATTCACATTCTTTTTCTAAAAATCCTCCCCTCTTTCATGGAGGGTCTGTTACATTATATAATCTCATTCTAGTCATCCCAACCTTACACTTGTTATTCATCTAAGACGTTACTTGATTAATTGTCTCATCAGACATCTTCTTTGGCTTCCCTGTGAGTTGTAATAGCTTAGGTAACACTGTTCAGAGGTCTTCTCCACATAAATGTAGCCAGAAAAGTAGCTGCAGGGCATTTAATGTGGTGGTAGCAGCCTTTCTTCAGATATTTTCAGATCTTTTCCTTTCCAGTAAGTTCACGTAGGCCATCTTTGTCATCGGAGCTTCCAGGAAGGTCACTCCAATAGATGGGATACACACTTGAACAATACTCCTCTTGTCCGAGGACAATATACTCCTCGGATTAAGCCTTTTGTTTCCCAAGTATGACTCTTTTGAAATAGAACATTTAATCAATGCAGCTCTGCTCGGCCCAGGAATCTCCTCGGACTAAGCCCAAACCCAAGAGGTATGGTTCTGGGCCTTTTGTCCCCACAATATATATGAAAAATATTTTAAAAACTATTAAAAAGGCAACTATTTTTTTCTTTTGGAATCAAAATTTTCTAAAAATACTTTTCTAAATCTTTTTTTTTTTTTTTTTTTTTTTTGAGAAACAACTTGATTCTTTATTGAAATTGGATTGCCATATTGGCTACATTTTGTTGAACAACTGTGAATAATGGAGTAGGGACTTCCTCCATCCAAACTACATAATTAGAGACATTAATAAAATATCTTGCTAGACTATGTGCTAATCTATTGCCTTCTCTTCTACAATGAGAGTATAGCAATTTTGAATAACAATTTGAAAAAACAATGGCGTCCTAAAGTATTGGCTCCACTGAAGCTATTGATTGACCACCTGCCTTGAGTGAGTTAATTATAAGTTCAGAATCGCCTTCAAGTACTGCTTCTATGATGCCTATTTCCTGTCCAAACTCCAGAGCCCATGCAGCTGCTATTGCTTCTATCTCAATTGGTTGAAGTGCTGGTGCAGTGAGTTGAGCTAAAGATGCAATAACAGCTCTTGAGTGATCCCGGATTACCACCCCTATCCCGCTCTTGTTTTCTTGTCTGAAGATCGCCCCGTCAAAATTTATTTTGAAACCGCTTACATCAGGTGGCTTCCACTTCGTTCTTGGTCTTGGCATCACTGGGGGTTGAGAAGGAATTGTGGCATTAAACTCATCAAGCCTCTCCTTCGCCTGGGCTGCGATCAAGTCCGATGGGCAGAACGGTCTGTGAAGCCGAGCTTGGTTCCGCTGGTGCCATATGCCCCACGTCATCATCGTAAAAAGCTCCGGACTGCCATGGTTGTTGAGTATCCAAGATAAGAGCTCCTTGAAGTTTGTGGGTCTTATATTCTAGCAAGCACTCCACTCCGAAGCTATCCATGCTGAACTGAGCTTACTGCATGACCATAGTGCATGTAACGTGGTCTCCTCTTCCATCAGGCACCATTCGCACAGTGCGTTTTCAGTAATGTGCCGCCGACTTAGGTTTGCTTTTGTGAGGATAGCTTCACGGCAAGCTCGCCACACAAATTTTTTTATCTTATTTGGAACTCTTAAAACCCAGATGCTATGCCAAAAATTCCTTTTCTCCACCTGTGTTTCCATTGCCCCTGATTCTTCAACCTCGCACTTCAAAAAACGGTACCCGGATTTACAGGTGTATTTCCCAATTTGTGTCCACGGCCAAAACAATTTATCTTCGATTGGATATCTTGACAATGAAATTGATTTTATGAAGGCAGCTTCCTCAAGCACAAATATACCATCAATAACATCTTCATCTCAAGTCCTTGTGTCTTCTTTAATGAGTTTGTCAACCGTGGCTTCCTCCCATCCCTCCAAAACAGGTGATAGTATTCTAGTAGTGGGCTTAGTTGGTAGCCATGCATGATGCCACACCTTGACTTTCTGCCCATTACCTATTCTCCAACATGCTCCCCGTTTAATCACATCACGACCTTGGAGTATGCTTTTCCAAGCATATGAACCTCGACTTGATTCTGCCGCCTCCATAATCGTGCAATTTGGAAAGAAGTGTGGTTTGAAGACCTTATAGAATAGTGAGTTTTTATCCTCCATCAATCTCCAAGCTTGTTTGGCCAAGAGAGAATCATTGTGCAAGGCTAAATCACAGAAGCCCATACCACCCACCGTTTTGGCTTTTGTCATCTCACCCCATTTTAGCCAATGAATCTTCCGCTTCTCCCCTCTTTGTCCCCACCAAAACTTTCTTACCATCACCTCAATTTCATTGCACAACCCCAATGGTAATTTGAAGCATCCCATTGCATACGTTGGGATTGCTTGGATGATCGCCTTAATGAGCACCTCTCTACCAACTTGGGAAAGGAGTTTACCTTCCCATCCTTGCAACTTCCTCCACACTCTTTCTTTAAGATAATTGAAACTTGCTTTTTTACGCCTTCCGGTCAAAGATGGTAACCCCAAGTATTTTTCATAGTGATGGATTTCACGAACTCCCAAAATCCCTTTAATGATTTGCCGGTTTGCCTCAGTAACTGCTTTGCTGAAGAATAAGACTGTCTTCTCCCTATTTATTTTTTGACTTGAGACTTCTTCATACAATGATAGAAGTTCCAACACCTTGCTACATTCTTCGGAATTGGCTCTACAAAAAAGAAGGCTATCATCTGCAAAAAACAAATGGGTTAGTTTGGGTCCTCTTTTGCACAAACTGAATCTATGGATATCATCATTGCTTGCTACCTTATTGATTAGGCCATGAAGGCCCTCAGTGCATAGGAGGAAGAGAAAATGAGAGAGAGGATCTCCTTGTCTAAGACCTCTTAAGGGATGAATCAGACCATTTGGTTCTCCATTCATTAGTATAGAATAGGTGACTGTTTTCACACACATCATAATAAGGCCAATCCACTTTTTAGAAAAACCCATCTTCCTCATCACATTTTCTAAAAACACCCATTCAACCCTATCATAGGCTTTACTCATGTCAAGCTTCAGAGCCATAAAACCCGTTGCACCTGAATTATAATTTTTCATGCAATGTAGAGTTTCGAAGGCAACAAGGATATTATCTGATATGAGGCAGCCTTTAGCAAAAGCTAATTGGTTTTCATATACGATAGAATTGAGGAATTTTTTCAGCCTATTAGCAAGGACTTTTGCAAAAATTTTGTAGAGTACATAGCATAAACTAATAGGGCGATATTCTGACACTAAGGTTGGGTTTTTCTTTTTTGGGATTAGAGTAATAAAGGTATGATTCAGCGGGTTTGGGAGAGTACCTGAATTTAACCAAGATAGCACTGAGTGAGTAACATCACCTTCAATCATTGGCCAGAAATGCTGAAAAAACAAAGGGGTCATTCCATCTGGACCAGGAGCCTTCATTGGTGCCATTTGCTTCAAAGCTTAGTTTACTTCCCATTCCTCAAATCTGCTTGTCAATTCTTTGTTCATGTCTTCGGTGATCACTTGAGGGATATGGTATAGAGCTTCTTGGTGAATGGTCGGACTTGAGGTAGTGAAGAGTTCACTATAGTATTGGATGAGGATATCTGCTATATCATTCGGCCCTTCCTTCCATACTCCATGGATGTCATTTATTCCCATAATCACATTTTTTCTATACCAATGGGAGGCACGACTATGGAAAAATTTTGTATTTCCATCCCCATTTTTCAGCCAAAGAATACGAGAGCGTTGATTACACATCCTTGTTTCTCGATCCAGCAACTCATTTATCTCTCTTTGCAATTCTTTAATCTGTACATTGCTACTAGTTCTCTATGCCACGGCTTCCTCTTCAGCTAGCACGTCCCTCTTCTTTTTTAACTCCCTCCTTACATTGCCAAAGACATTGTAATTCCACCATGATAAATCTTTACCACACTTTTCTATTTTTCCAAGGATTTCCTTATTTGGATCTAGTGATACACATGATCTCCATGCTACTTCAACCACCTCTCCACACCTACTATCAGACAGCCACATCTCCTCAAATCTGAAGGGTTTTTTATAGGAGGGAATTTCTATTCCTGTTAGGTTTATAAGCAATGGGCAATAATCTGAAGAAAGACAAGGTAGATGGTGAACTCAAGTGCCAAGGAACCTCAAGAACCACGGGTTGGTTGCTAATCCGCGGTCCAGTCTCTCCCAAATTGAATGTCCATCAATATAATGTCTTCTCCATGTGAATTTTGGGCCAATAAAACCCAAATCCATAAAACCGCACTCGTCTATAACATCCCGGAAGGCTTGCATTTGACTATTTTCACGGTGTACTCCTCCCATCTTTTCTTCCTGTCTTGTGATTTTGTTAAAATCCCTAGCACACAGCCAAGGAATGTGTGGCTTATCATTTAGGGTTCGAAGCTTTGTCCATGCCTCATGCCTTCTAGTTGTCATTGGTTAACCATAGAAACCTGTGAAACGCCATTCTTGAGGTGTATTCTTCTCAATAAGTACATCAATACAATACTTTGATGAATCTTCCACTGTGACTTGAATATCTTCCTTCCACAACAAAACCAAACCACCGCCTCTGTGGCCACTGGGTATTGACCATTTATTTCTGAAATCAAAATTGCGTAACACTTCATCTAGCCTTGCAATGTCTGTCCATGTTTCGGCTAAAAACACAACAGCAAGATCTTTTGCCCGGATATAATCTCCAAGCTCCCTCACTATACGTGAGTTCCCAAGCCCACGACAGTTCCAAACTAAGAGACTTATTACGTTAGGCGGGGTTGAACATCAGCCTCCGCCAAAGTAGAAGAATTAATCTCAACAGAAACCGCACATTTTTTGCTTGGTAAACCATTGGGATGGGAGAGTTCCTTATAAACTCTTTTGGTTGATAGCATGGACTCTACTGTGCTTGTGATTCTGTCCGTCTTACTAGATGCATCTGCCTTGTTCAAACGTTTCCATGATCCTTGTTGCCATGGAGTTTGTGTTTTCTGAGTTTCAGTTATGGCTACACGTGTGCTTGCATAGGTTACGGCCCCTTGGACATGAGAAACCCTAGCCACCTCATTTGCTTCTTCAGTGATCACGTGCTCATTGATTGAGATATCAGCATTCAATGGGTCATTAATCGTGGTTGGCCCGGCCTTTAAGTTTGACAAACTCACATCAATTTCAGCAAGCTTAGAAAGGAAAGTATTATTGTGCAACGGGTCTTTTGGGTCAATAATAGACTTGGCTACCTTTTTGGGAGAGTTTAAAATCGGATTTATTGCTGGTGGGTTGGCAAATCGTGTCTCTTCAGGTGGCAATTCAATATTCTTTAATTCACAATCCACGTTCTTTAATTGATTCACCAATGACTCTAACTCATCATTATTTTGCACCAAAACCGTGGGTGAATTACTCTGTGAAGCTGTAACGGATCCCATTGATTGATCCATTGACTGCTCCCCTCTATTTTGTTCCATGTTAGCAGGTACCGTTTGAGATGGAGGGACCATCGTGGAGTTTTCTTGAGCTCGCCTTAGAGGAAACGGAGCCCTTTGGATGGCCGAGCTTCCTTTCTTTTTGTGAAAAAAACCTGACACTGAAATGACATTTTTTTGTATACGACTCGCAGGTGGTGCGCGAATCCAAGGTCCAAATTGCTGTTCTTCAACTTTGAGTGAGCCTTCACTGTCCAACCACACCTCACAGGCCCTATCGTCATGGTTAAGACAGCCGCACCAGTAGCAAATATTGGGTAAGGGCTCATATCTGAAAGAGACCCACTTTTCTTTGCCTTGTCCAACTGACACCATTCTTCCTTGACTTAGTGGATGAGTGACATCCACACTGACTCTTACCCTCATGAAACTCCCTCCATTCATCTCCGTTTCAGCCTTCGGAATGACCGTGCCAACAGTACTACAAATCCCTTCTGCCACCTTTGGATTCATGAATCTCACTGGGATGTCATGTACCTACACCCAAAATGATGTATTACTGAATTTCAAATCCTCAATTTGTGTATCCTTATCATATCGTTGCAACACCAAAAGGTGTTTGTCAAAGCTCCAAGGTTCATTTGAGAGAATGGAGTCCACTTCTTCTTTATTATCAAACGTAAAGAGGACTATGTGATTGCCCATATTTTTGACTTTGAAACCATTCTTTGATCTCCACAATGGCATAAAAGTCGAAGCAATAGCTTCTATATTCAGAGCCCTTCTTGTGTAGAATTTGTCAGCAATGATAAATTCTGGCGTAGCCATTTCCTCCTCAAGATTGAAGGTTGGCCCTTCTCTGTCAAAAATCAACAAACCTTTACAATGGTTTGTGAGCTCATCCATGATTACACTACTTCCCAAACCCCCGAAAGAAAAAACCACTAACCTTAAGGATAAACTTGTTATCCTAAGGGACAAAAGCACCTACAAGTAGGGACACAATGCCGTTAACTTTCCCCTTTTTTTAATAGCTTATCTCTCTTTCATCAAAAACTCACTATTTACGTTGTTAAAACTTAAAAACACAATGTCAACCGTGAACCGTTGGCCATTTCTCTATAATTCCACCACATAATTTCGTTTTTCATTATATTACAGCAAAGTTACTAATGCCGAAATAAAGAACAATATCAAAGTGGTTTTGGATGTTCCGAAAATAATGCAATGTGAAAAATATCTGGGTCTTCCATCTTTTGTTGGAAAAGGAAAAAATGCTAGCTTCAATTATATCAAGGAGCGGGTGTGGCGAAAACTCCAAGGTTGGGAAGGGAAATTACTTTCTCAAGCAGGTAGAAAAGTGTTGATAAAGTCAATTATCCAAGAAATCCCAACATACACAATGGGATGCTTTAAAATTCTCATAGGCTTATGTAATGAGATCGAGCCTTTAATCAAGAAATTTTGGTGGGGACAAAGAGGTGACAGAAGAAATATTCATTGGGTTAGATGGGATGAGGTGACCAAATCAAAAACGGTGGGCAGAATGGGCTTTAGAGATCTGGCTTTGTTCAATGATTCTCTACTAGCAAATCAAGCATGGCGATTATTGCACAATAAAAGTTCTCTCTTCTACAAAGTCTTCAAAGCTCGGTTTTTCCCAAACACCACTATAATGGAAGCTACGGATTCAAGAATGGGATCTTATGCATGGAGGAGTATCCTTAAAGGTAGCGATGTCATCAAACAATGAGCTAGATGACGGGTTGGTAATGGGCAGAAAAATCAAGATTTGGTAGCACCATTGGCTGCCAAGGAAACATCCTCCACAACTACTCAAATGTCCAATTGAAGATTTTGAAGATTCAACTGTGGATACTCCAATTGATCTACACAGCAGACAATGGATTGCCGAGTTGGTTGATGGTTTATTTACATAAGAGGAAGCTGAGTTGATAAAAAAAAAATCCCACTAGGCCATGCTGCATCCAAGGACACTCTATTTTGGCCTCACTCAAGCAATGGTACCACCAAGTCGGGACAAGCATGTTTGGAGTGGAATTTGGTCCATGCGAGTGCCACAAAAGGTGAAGACCTTGTTGTGGCGGGCTTGTCGCGATGCCATGCCAATCAAACAGTCTTTATTCTATTGCACAATAATTGAGGATCCGCTGTGTGACCAATGCCGTGCTTATTCAGAAAACTCTCTACATGCAATATGGTCATGTCCTGAGCTTGAATCGGTGTGGGCCAATCCAAAGTTGTGGAGCTTTCGAAGTACAGTACAGTTTCTGGACTTCAAAGAGTTATTATCATGGCTAATTTTGCATGAGAAAAATCTAGAATTGTTTGCAGTAACGGCATGGTCGGTTTGGAACCAACGCAATCGAGTCCAACTCCATCAACCCGCCGATGTTCTTCACCAGGATACTCAACACTCCAGAGCTTGGTTAGTGGATTTCCAAGGTAGATAGGTCGCTCATGATACCCAGATACTGTTAGTATAGAGTGAATAAAAAATTGACTCCTAATATGACCACTTGAATATGATATTAAAGTGGTGAAAATCCTTGAGTCCCACATTGGAAATGATAAAGATTTTGAGTTTTGGGCTGGATATTGGGTTGGGCTTTAGGCATGTGTGGACTAGGCCCATTTATCCAATTAATAATAATATTTTATTATTTATTTTTGAGTCAGTAAGTCTGTATACAGCAGTGATCTTTGAAACAGTGTTTCTGTTTTTAAGTTACGTATAATTTCATAGTCCCTCATTCATGAAAAATAACTTTTAGAGAAACTCTCCCAGAGAGAATATTTTTGTGCATTTATATGAGTCAAAGAAAGAGAAATAGACATAGAGTAGTTCGCAGAATACAGATCTTGTGTGCTTCTTCTCCATGATGTAGATCATTTTATTCTGGGAGGCAGACGTCCATGAGTCTCAAACACAAGACTTTATTTGAATCTTTCATCCTTCACACATTTGGTCTGTGAGTTTTAATTATTTGTAGATTTCTTCTTATATATATTCAGTGTTTATTTATTGCTGTTACCTATCACATCTATTTGTGTTTTTACTTATTTTTAGATTTCTGTATTGTTCCTTTTGCTTTATCACAAAGTAAATTGTTAAATATATCCAATAGATACATCAAACTCGACGAACCAATTGTTGCTAGAAGCCCCCAACGCTTGAGTTATTAAAAATAAACTTCGATGGAGCAATTTTTCCAAAAGAAAACAAATCAGGGATCAGCGTAGTTATTAGGGACAATAGAGGCTTGGTGATCGCTTCTTGCTCAAAGAATTGCATCAGGCGTACAACAGTGGTGATATTTAAGCTATGGCAACGGCTTCGGCTCTTTCTTTTGCATCAGATATTGGTTTTCAGTGAGCTATATTAGAGGGTGACTCTTTGGTAGTGTTTAAAGCTCTAGAGGATGATGTTGATTTCTTGGCTCCATTTGGATTGTTAGTTGAGGATGCGAAGGTTTTGTCACAACAATTTGATCAAATGCTTTACTCTTATACAAAGAGAAAAGGTAATTCTGTAGCTCATGGTCTGGCTAGATATGCCATTTGCATTTTAGATTTTTTAGTGTGGATGGAGGATATTCCACCACAGCTTCATTTTGTTTCACAAACCAATTCTATAGGCTTACTTTAATAAAAATTTGATGTTTTTCCCCTAAAAAAAAAAAAAACGGTTTAGGATTCAGAAACAATAATTTTTTTTTTTAACTTTTACATGATTGTAACAACTACAACATTGAAGTCTTTCTCAGATAGAGATTTGATGGTCATAAGAGTATCTTATTATCTGTACCCGTTTATATACCCCTGCCAACTCCAAGCTTGTAAATGCCTATGCATAATGGTATCTTTTTCTTCTTTAGTAGGGGTGTCAAATTGGTGGGTTTGGGATGGACATAATTGGATTGGGTATATAAAACTAACTTTCCCATTTACTACCCATTTAACTAATTCCTTAGGGAAGAAAAAAAGATCAAGTATTGTATGATGGGACTAATTCCTTACTTCTGGAACTTATCTAAACTTTTTTTATCCATAATACATGTTCACACTTCTTTAATGCAATACCAAGAAAGTGTCCTCTATTTCCCATCAACTTTTTTTTTAAGACTTTTTAATTTATTTACAAATGTTTAAACTTTAAATTATACTTTAGCTAAAAAAAATTCACTTTTTTAATGTGCAAATATACTTTAACCATTTTAACCACTTTAAAGTTTAAAGAAATAAGCAGTTAGCTTAAATTAGGAAATTGTTGGAATCAAATGTAACTTGTGGTGGTGAGAACAAACAGACAATCCCGAGAAAAAGTTTAATGAATAATTAAATATTGGACCCACGAAAACATGAGACAAGATTTCATGCGGATTTAAGGTTTCCATTTGAAAAGAGATTTGGGCACACAGCCATGCAAAGAGGATGACTTTAAAGATGGAACCTCCATCGTGAAAAACAAGTCCTTTTTTTTATAGGTGTGAAAGACAAGTCCTTGAATGATACTTTCAATATAAAATACCATATGTTTTGCCGTTTTGGGCCTATAATTAAGTAATCATCTTAGAGCACTACCATCAGATAGGGATGGCAAAACTTCCGACCCGCGGGTACCCGACTCAACCCTCGAAACAATAGGGTCGAATTTGGGTTTTAAATATCAAACCCGAAGCGAGTTCGAGTTAGATGTGGGTTTTAGTAATAGCCACCCCAAACCCAACCCACTAAGACCAAAATTACAAAAAACTCAGAATATATAAATATATATATATATATATATATTTATATATATACCGCTTAAGTCTTAACCTAACAGCCTCACTACCTCAGCAGCCCCCTTCCCTCACCCTCACGCACTCAGTCACTCTCACTTTTTATTTTTCAATTTTCCAATTTCATTCTTTGATTTTCTCTACCAAAGTTCACATCTTTATTATTTTTCAACAATTTTTGTATGTGGGAATTACAAGCCTATGAAATTGCTCCACTGTCTCTTTACTTAACTAGTAATTATTTTACCGTTCACACTACCATGTGATAAATTATAAGCTTTTGCTTCTTGTTCATAATTTTAAAAAAAAAAAAAAAAAATCTTTCATACATAATCTTTTGCTTCTTGTTCATACATAATCTTTTGCCTCTTGTTTATCAGGTAATTGTTGTTGTAGCTTCTTTTCTTTTCTTTTTTTTGGCTACGATATAGGGCTTGATTTGGGATTTATCTTAACAGGTGATTTGGAATTGATTTGGCATTTAGGCCACGGTATAGGGCTCAACATTCATGCAAACATTTTTTTTATTGGGCCACGGTTTGGGCCTTAAAGTGACATGGCTGGGCGGGGCCAAACGGGGCGGGTTTGGGGTTAAAAAAACTCATTTATTAAACGGGGCGGGTTCGGGTTTCGGGGGCGGGTGGCGGGCATAAAGAAACCTGTCCCAAACCCGACCCGTTGCCATTCCTATCATCAGGGGATGCAAAAAAGTTATATTTTACACCCTCAAAATCTACTTTATCTATTTTACCATCCTATTTTACAACTCACCCAACATCCCAACTTCTATTTTTACATACAACTTATTAAAATAATATAAACTACACCAACAAATAATATAAATAAATCAATTTCTCTCTCTTCTCTTCCATCTCTCTTTCCTCTCTGCCTTTTTGTCTCTCTCTCTCCAGCAAACCCACACAACACCTTCCACCAAAACTCAGCCACAAACATCAATTCTGTCACCCCCAAAATTACCACAAAAAAAAAAAAAAAATTGTCACCACCAACCAGCCATCACCACTAAAAATCCTTACCACCACCGAAACACCCACAAACCCACTACAACACCCACAAACCCACCAAATCTAACCCAAACTCTGACCAATCCCCACCCACAGTGAACCCATCCCACCACCACCACAACAACCCCCCACTGCCACCACCATGAACTTGCAGATGCACCGATACCCACAACAAATAATCAAAGCAAAACCAAAACCCATATGCAATCTAAGAGAGAGAATCAGAGTAAGAGAAAGAGAGAGAATCAGAGTGAGAGAAAGAGAGAGAATTAGAGTGAGGCTGATCTCCAGTCCATCAATACTGATCTCCAAATCACCATGTCGTCGGCGCCAATCTCTAGTCCACGCCGATCTGAGAAAGAGAGACTGAAACAGAGAGAGGGGAAAGAGAAAGGAAGATGAGAAATGAGAGGAGATGAGTGACCGTGTGATTGAAAGAGAGAGAAAGATGAGATTTTGTTGTTGTTGTTGTTGTTGTTGTTGTTGTTGTTGTTGTTGTTGTTGTTGTTGTTGTTTACATCCTTAGTTATAGTAGGTTCTATATATAAGAACCAACTGTTCATAGTTGCTAAAAATATTTAGAAACCCATATCCGAATATTGCTGATTTTTGGGTTGTTAGTTGCTAAAATAGCAACTGAGTTTTTACACCCTCCAATGCTAGTGCTCTTAATTCTTCATTCTTTTTTATATGGTTTGGAATTTAGTAGTCCAACGCACAGCAACAATGACCAAAGCAAGAATAAGTTATATTCATTCAATTAATTATAGTCTAGATTTTGTCATATTATCTAATCTCACTCTAATTTGACTCCACTTTTCTTGCAAAAAGAACCAAGAACCAAGAAACAAGTAATGCAATAAGGAATATATAAAACATAGGCAACCACTATGAATATCTCGTGGACGTGCCGGAGTGGTTATCGGGCATGACTAGAAATCATGTGGGCTCTGCCCGCGCAGGTTCGAATCCTGCCGTCCACGCCTCTTTTTGGCAGCTTATGTTTTTTCGTTATCATTGCACTTTCTAGCTTCTACCCTTTTATTATTACCAAACTAGAAGAACCGAAGAGAAGTAAATCTTTAGCTTAACAAGCCTAGAACTTGAATTAGGTCTTAATAAACAATTGTTTAGTCAGAAAAATATTAGTCATGAAATGTCCTCCTATATATGCAGTATGCACATAGGATCGATGAAGCTTCATTTTTATCATCCTCTGAGATCCTATGATTGTCCACACCAACATGGCAACATGGGACCTATTTCTCATCTCATACTTTTCCCTGAATATGCATGTTACCTACAAGAACTTTTAGTTAACAGTGATTGTTATCCCATATTAATCCTTAATAACCAATTTTTTTTTCTAAAATTGGTTACATTAGAAAAGAAGTGCATGGAGTTCTTAGAAATTTCAAAGACTCAAGTATTTCCCATATGAGTAAAAGTGAAAACAAAGTTATTGCACATTGTTTAGCAACACAGGCTCAACACGAATGTTAATTTGTGGTTAGAAAAAGTATGCGATCTTGATCTTCTTATTAATGTTTCTTCCTTAGAATATGTGATGCAAACCAATTAATAATATCTTTATCATTTTTATAATAAAAAAAAAAATGAATCAGCTATTGACTTGTGCATAACAGCATAATTACATGATTATATAGGCTTTTTTTTTTTTCTTTTTAGCTGAGTGAAAACGTAAAAAGTACATTTGTTTTCACATACATGTAAAATTGTCGTGTATATTATTATGTAAGTTTTTTTTTATTTTTAATGCATACTATTAATTAGTCTTTCATCCATATATATTTCCTTCTCTAATCATTGGAATGAGTTCTATTATCAACCAAGTAAAAGTTGCCTCTAAATCAAAATTACTGCTCAAAATTCAAAACATCACAACAGAAAAAATTACAAATAAAAGAAAATATTTTTTGAAAAGAGGTTTTTTTTTTTTAATGTTAATGTACTTTATTACCAAAAATAATATAGCAAGAAAGAAGAAGAGAAAAGAAAAAGCTGGTCATATACGTAGGATGGGGTGATCACTGAGAAAACCAACCAAAAAAGGAGTTAGAAAAAGCTTCCACAGCCTTACTTCTAGCTACTGAGACTCCCACAGACTCACAGTCACCTGCCTGTCTGCCTGCATATTTATACTCATTACAGTTTTGTACAGAGAGGTGGTGGTTTGGCCTGGTGCATGGTGTACATGTACGTTTACTGATCATAACAGTGATCACAGGCACCTTTAGTATCGTTAAAGAAAGAAGGTTATATGCTAGTTGTTGCTATCAGAATTTGCTTCCTTTTTATCTATGTATCTTCCACTCGTTTTCCAAAGCTCTCTACTGCCAAAACTAGAAAGGCAGAGATGCTCACCTTGTGTTTCAGCTCATAAAGACGTAAACTATTACTCTAGAATAGTAAACCCTTCCTACTTTATTTTAAAGAAAAAATACAATTAAGAGTGAGAAAGAGTTGCTAGGGTTTTGAGCTTTGAAAAGCATTACTTAAACAGCCTGTGTAAAGTTCTTCAGATGTTTCAATTCTGAGTTTTCAACTCATCAACTAATTCCTATGGCTTTCTTACTATCACTTATATATATATATATATATATATATATATAATTGTATCTTAAACAAAGGCCAAACGTAATAGTAGGAAGAGCGTTATGGTGGGCAATGACTTACTTAAATGATGTTGCCTCACTCTATTGACTTAATTTAGTTTATCGGGCAATGATACTCTTACACTAGTTTTTTACATGTGTATTTTTACATTCACTTTTATGTGTTAAAATGTAGACATTTTTGTATCAGTTGTGAATATTGAAGAAAAATATAAAAAAAAAAATGCATACAAACATGTAATGGGATTATATAGGTCTTTAATTTCTTTGAGAACCATCTAACGCTACACATCCCAGATCATACAATCATAGGCAATTCTCATATATTAGCTGGTGTAGGATTGAATTGATGGAGTTATCATTGAGTGTTGCCGGAAACAACAATCTGAACAGTTAAAACTTTGAAAGCATTTGGTGTATCGGACTTAATCCTTCAGATATATTTTTACATGAACAAAATTTACAGTAAAAACCTATTTCTGTTGTGCAGCATGATTGCTTGTATCTGTGTAGTACTTTTGGTTATCTTGTCTGATATGAATATAAGATTTTTTTTTTTTTTTTTTTTAAGAAAAATAAATTTATTAGAGCTCAAGGGTGTGAACATGCCCAGTGACTCATAATTAAGCTTTAGTTCATTTAGGCCACAACAGCAACAGAATTAAAAGGAACAAGATCTAATACCCTAGGGTAGATCAATATGAGACAATTGAAAAGTAACTGACAAGAGATCAGAAGAGAGAGAGGTTAAGAATTAGAGCTGAATTAGTTTAACAACAAAAGGGAAACCAAAAGGCTGTGTGTATGGGTTGTTTTTCACACACATTACTCACTGATGTAAACAGCCAAAAACAAAAATAGACACCCTTTTTGGTTCTAATATGAAAGCTTGAGTGACAAATCAACAGAACTAGAAGTGGCACAATAAGCAGTAGTAGTAGGATAAGAAGGTTCACCACCCACAGCAACTGAAGCTTCTCTAGGCAATTCAAGCCCCTTGGAAGAAGTGCCTCTGCCACTTTTCCCAGGGAAAAACTCGTATTCCATGAAAACACTTCCACCCATTGAATTTCCCTTCCTGTGAATTGCCACAACTTCTACACCCTACATACCCCCATAGCAAACAGACAATCAAAAAAATTAGATACAAAAAAATACCATTAAAAAACTAAACTGTACAGTTCCACATTATGAGTTAATAATTAACGGTACGACCTCTATACCCTACAGATTGCATATAACAAAACCAAGCAAAATTTATGGAAATTTTCAACACATTGTAATAATTTGATAGCCAACACAATGTAATTAATAATGGAAGTTAAATAAATCTACCTGATCAAGTTTGCGAGTGGCATGCCTGGGTGCTGTGGTGGCACCAAAATTGCTAGTGAAATTTGGGATGTTTTCAAGATTTGATCCATGAAAACCAGAGCCACTGATTGGAGATATCTCACTATTCTGGTCTCTCCCTCCATCAAACCCTATATTTCCCCCATTGAAGCGTTTTTTCTGCAACTAAAAACGACCTCAGAATTAAAAATATATACTATTATTAATCATGACACTAAATAACAGCATAAGGGTACTGAGCTATGTTAAAAACTGTAATATTTCATTTGAGGTTAGGAAAAGAATGGGTTGGTACAAGAAAATAACTAATGTAATAGTGTATATATCAAGAACATATATAAAAGTTTTTTTTTTTTTTTTTTAAAAAAGGCCTTAACCATAGTGACACAACTCAACTCAATGACTTGATCAAACTTTTTTTTCCTATGATTATGAAAAGGTATAAAAAGCAAATGATTAGAAAATTTTCTTTTTCCAACATTTACTCAGGAAACAAACAGAAGGTGTGATTGAAAGTCATTTAAAAAAGGCTAAACCCAACACACCTTCAAGCAGAGATCACAGTTGAGAGGCACAGATTGCAACTTTGGCATTGAAGAGAGCTCTCTAGAGGTCTCAACAAAAACTCTAGGATCCGGAACCCCAATCCCAGCGTACGGATTCAACACAACCTGATCAGACATCAGCATCCCAAAAGTCCCACCAAACCCAGCACCTCCATTTCCAGCCCCACAGCTGCCATTAACAACTGAAGATGGAGGTGCAGGTGCACGGTACTGTACTGGAACAGACCCAGAAACGTGATGTTCAGTGAAGGGTGACATAAATGGAGTTTGGCACTGAAGAGGAGGCTGAGGATCAGGGAGGCTGGGAAATTCAGTCATCTTCTTCCAACGCTCTTGGATCCTGAGTCGCTCAAGCTTTTCAACACCGAGTCCTCTCTGGGGTTGTTTTTTCTGGGTTGGTCCTTTGCTAGGCTTTCTCCCTCGAGTTTTTGAGGTGGGTGATTTGGTTTCTTCATAAACGGTGTTCATGGTTGGGTGTGAGGCCATGAGGAAGAGTGGAGTTCTATTAGTAGAAGTAGTAGCCATTAGAGAGAGAGGTGTGTTTGTGTTTGTGTTGTGTTAGAGATATAGATGAAAGGAAGTGAAAGAGAGAGTTGGGTTTTGAAAGATATCAAAAAGTTGGGTATCTTCAAGATTGCAATGTCAATGCTCTTTGAGTAGGGGACTCTTTTAAAGTGGGTTTGGATTTAGAGAGAGAGAGAGAGAGGTTTTTTTTTTTTTTTTTGAGGATCAGAGAGAGAGAGAGAGGTTTGTTATCTTATGTGAACCGAAACAAGTAGAACTAATACTGCGTGACATGCTAAAAGGACAAGGCTCTATATATGTCTTTGGCTCTACTTTGTAAATCTGTGTGTTCGTATTTTGTTCAGCGTTAAGTTGTACATGTTTAATCTTCCATTGCTTTCACTACCACACCCATGTTACTGTGTGCAGAGTTAACATAGAAGACAAGTTAAAGTTTCCCCGTAAGAAATAAAATGAAATTTTTATATGTTTACATTGTAGACACATAAAATTGATAAATGTTATACGTATTTGCAAAATGTGCAGTTTATCACTTTTTGTGTAAATTTACTTTAGAAGTACAATAAAAATCAGCTTGAACTTGAACACCCCTCCATTTTGTTACATTCATGCTCCACTTACTAGTACTGGAATATAAGGTGAAATGTCAATTGTAGAGCACGCTCCTATAACACGCGTGGCAGATTGGCTTTTTTTTCTGAGATGGTACAGACTGACACGTGTCATACTCAGAGACCCAAGGGCCGGTTTGTTTCAGGCTTGGTCGGAACAAGGGTAGTGCTTTCTTTGTTTCTCGGCAAGGTACCAAAATAAGCAAAGCAGTTTTGCATTGTAGCAGAGAGTCAGCTTAGCCAAATTTGGTAAAAGATCATTAGGTTATGTAATTGCATTTGAAAAAAGCTATTGGCTTTGCCTTTAGTTTTATATATGCAAAGTGTTTGTAATTTTGCACATCAATTTAAAGGTCATGATCCTCTGATCATGGGGATGATGGTTGAGGTAGATGATCATCAGGTAGCTAGGGAAGTGTGGAACATTTTGTAAACCTCTTGGCAATCATGTGGACTGAGATTTGGTCATGAATATGTGATCTGCCTATGGTATAGGCTTGCAATCATAACGTTATTCTGTTCTTCATATATGGAAACATGAAAAGCAGACTCCATGTGATAGTTTCTAAAGTAAAATTAACCCACTATCTTGAATAACATATTGATTAGGATTTAGGATCTTTTATTCAATAGAACATTGGAATTCAAATACGAGGTTTACTTAATTAATAATACTGCATTTAATTTTCCTTTTGTAGCTAATTAACGATAAAAATGTCTTATGACAAGTCAAAATGATGAATACACATTATTGCTTGATCACCATAATCTAAGGTTACTTTGCAAAGTATGTTTTCCTCTATCATTGGTTGATGCAAAGGGAAAAAAAGTTGTTCAACCCCGGAATTGTCTCGAGACTCTAAGCAAGAATTATTATTGTTGTGTGAAGTAGACCTAATCATATTGGGTTTGGGTGTTAAATATGTCTATTTTATATTAGGCTCAAACCGAATCAGTCAAAGGAAGTTCACATTCAAGTGTCAGATCATCACGTTATAGGCCCACCCCATGACCCAAATTTACCAAAAAGAGAGAAGGAAAGAAAGAAAGAAAGATGATGTCTACACATTAGACTATTAGAGTATGAGACAACTTATCAAGTTTCTAAGTGCTTCAATAAAAACGTGTATTCAAGCTAAGAATTATGATGAATAAGTACATTAATGTGCTAAGTGATTGTCGCGTTACTTATCAATGGCTACAGACTAGAAAAATAAATCAAGGTCTTTAGTGGAAATCCCAACTTTTGAAAGTAATTACTAAAAGGAGTGCGATATGATAACATGATAGTAATACTATATATATATATAGCAGTGAGGAAGATTAATTAGTGATATGTCTCTTTTCCTTCCCTAGTTAATATATATCTCATATAATCCCACTACTACAACTATGACTACTATTCATCTAAAAAGGAAATACCCAAGTACAACGAATCAACAAGTAATTCCAACCTTCAAGTTCTTCAAAGTTCAAACCTACACTCATTGATCCCATGTCTTGAAATCCAAGCTTCACGCATTATGTAGTCAGCTATGCTAAGTTGTTAATAATGGAACTAACAAACAAAAAATTTCAGCCACTCCAACCAATACATTCCAAGTTTTGTGTCACCCTTCTTTCACAATCTAAATTATTATGGGATTCTTTTTTTTAGAGTAGTAACAAAAGCCATCATGATCCAAATAACATTATCCCTTAGCTCTTATCAAATAATAAAGAAATTGTACGAGCTAGCCAGGTCTAAATCATCATTTGGTTTCTCCCCTACTCCCAACTGAAACTATGAAGGTCTAAGTCTAACCATTCATGAATCCACATTAAGAATTTATTTGAATAATAATCAATTGGTTTCTCCTCTAATCCCAACTGAAACTAGGTCTAATCATAATCTTTATCAACCCACATTAAGACTACACCACCATCCATGATTGCTTCACACAATTAAATTAAGAGCTTAAATCTAACCTCTACAGATCAATTGGTCCACTAATTCGTGAAGCTATCAATCATGGCTAAGCTAACCTATCACCCACCAAAGCTAGTTCACTAATTTTTTTTTTTTTTTTTTTATGAGAAGTTCACTAATTACTTGTGTTATGCCACATCAACTAACAGTTACAATACCCAAACATTCTTTTTTTTTTTTGGGGGTGCACGTAATATTTGCACACAAACCAAGCCAATTGTGCCATATATCTTACTTATGTGAGTGGAGGGTTTGGATTAAAATCAAAACTGCGTGACCAACCAAAGGCTTGTCAAAATAAAAATACGATTTGGATGAGAAATCCCAAATGCCCAAACCCAAAAGGCATGTAGAATGTATTTGCAGGGTGTAAGAATTGCGCCAGCCCACAAAAATTGTGATATTTTGACCAATTAGGATCGGCCACGTCATCAAATGGGCTCCACTTTCCATTTATGGGCCTTAATCTTCCTTAGATTTAGAGCATCAAAGAAGAATCAAAGGTCGGTAAGGCAGCAAAAATCAAAATCCAACAAAGTTGTTCTTAGAGAATCTGAAAAGATTATTGTGATGGGGTCCCTCTTTGTGGTGGTCCCCACTCTACCACGTGCCAGATGGGGGACCAACATTAGGGTGTGAAGTACGAGGAGAGAGATAGAGATAGAGAAGATTTTTGTACGGAAAATAGCGGCTGGAGATAAAAGAACTTGGAAAAAGCATACAAAGGGGGTGGTTTTGGCACGTATGAAAGGTGTATTTCCTTAATCAGCACATTAGTTTATGCAATTTAAAAATTTTAAGAACTTTTTAAGAAAAATTGAAAAAATTATTTAAAAAGTTAATCATTTTTTTTATAAAATATTTTCTTAAATAGTTTACTAACATATATATGTCCTAAGAACATAAGTTAGTAAAACTCTAAAATAAAAAAGAATAATGTAAAAACATCATTTAAAGTTTGGGTTAATTACAAAAACACCTCTTATAATTTCAATTATTTCTTATAATTTATAGAGATTTATCCTAAATATTTTGATTAAAAACAATACAAACTACAGTTAAGCTACAAAGTTCTTTACAATTTAATTGAAAGAACTATAGTTTCACACCCTTACTTAGTCTAATTTACCATTAATTATTCTTAAGTTGACACGTGTGAGGATTGGTTTTGGGTTTGGTTCTAAATATGCTTTTTTTGGGGTTGCTCGGTTTGGGCAGACATGGTGGATTCTAGGGTTCTGGGAAGCAGATTGTGCCTTGCATGGAATGATTGGGGATTTGAGCATTATGTATAGTATAGTATAGGGGTGTAGGGGATGCGGCTATGGGCTGTGTTTTGGTGGGGACCAACTCACACGTGTTGGAATGATCTTCTATTTTCATTGGGCTTCCCCATTTGCAAAGTGGTAAAATGAATCAACCGTGTTTACCTTTTATATTGTTGTAGGTGGTAAAAAAAAGTATTATTTCATTCATGGAGTGTTAGATACTTAGATGCCTTGTATTTTTACACACTCAATCAACAAGTCATTTTGATATTCAAACAAAGAGTTAGAATTTTTTTAAATATGTATATGGAATGGTAGGGAGAGGTGTTAATTGGCTCAAAAGTTATGTCATTACAACCTATAAATGGGGGAAGTAGCAATGTTGTACTGTAACAATAATAGATTTGGATGAGACTTGAGAGGATGAAAAACTGAAATGATAAAAAATTTAAGATTGATAGAAAAGTTTTTTTTTTTTTTTTTTTAAATGTTTCACTTTCCCTTATGTGTATTTGATAGATGATAGAAAAGTAAAATGATAAAAATTAATAATAGATTTGTAAATGATAAAAAATTTAGGATTAATAAAAAAAAGTAAAAAGATAGAAAATGTCACTTTTTCCTAATGTGTGTTTCTTATGTGTGTTTGATAGATGATGAAAAAATTAATGTGATAAAAATTACTTATATATATATATATAAAAAAGAAGAAAAGAAAGATTATGGAAAAAGGTAATTTGTAAAAATCTATTGATGCGATTTTTTTCAGCGAATAAATATTAATTTTTTATATTCTTTTATAAAAATATTGTAATAAAATGGAAAAAATAATAAATTTGATGAAAGAATACTTTTCTCTCCAACGTTTACTCCCAGTCTGGGAGAATAGTTTTTGATGGGTTGGTGGAGAATCTCTACCCGTCCCTTTCCATCCTCTCTCATATTCATTCCACCATACCAAACAATAGAAAACTCTTTTTATTTTTATTTTTGCAACCTATCTTTTCCATCTGTCTCCCCCCTTCTTAACCAAACATACGCTCATGTCATTACAAAATATAGATAAAGAATTAGTAATGGTGTACGTTCAGCACTAACGAGACAAGCTTTGGTTGTGCACCTATAAATGTGGATAGAATAAAAAGAAGAGAATAAATTAACTTAATTAAATACTATCTATATATGCATTACCATCGAGAGGTTATTATTAAGGCTCTCTCCCAACTTTTAAGAGTTTGCCTATTTCAACAGCCAGTTCTTCTCTCATTTCCTATTGCTCTACGGGGTATTTGGTTCGCCATGATATTATATTACACCGTAATATTACATTATTGTAATCTTACATTAATATAAACTCAATACAAGAATACAACATTACATTGTTTAGAAAGATAATGAGATAAATGTGATGTGATATATTTTGTAATTTTAAATTATGATAATGTTAGAAAAAATAAAATAAACCAAAAACCTTAATGTCACATCATTGTAATATGCATCACATCAAGAGCATATCACAGCAAACTAAACGCCCCCTACATGTAAACATTTGACCATTTCCAGCACCCCAAAAAAATCTTCATTTGCCATTATGTAAACAACAAGAAGATAATATGATCATATCGTCTTATCTTCCTTTCAATACAAATAAATAAATAACAAAAGAGGAATGATATGTCTACAATATTTTTACAACAAATCCTAAATGGCAGGTTATTACTGGTTGTTATTGTTGGGGCAAAAAAGTAATTTTAGTGTTAGTTTCAAATTTGAACCAATAACAACTAACCACCTGTGATTTGTTGTAAAAATGTTATAGACGTAGCATCTCTTATAACAGTATACAAATTTTTTTTCTCAATATTTTTAGGATTTTTAAAAGTCAAACTAACATTATTGATGAGTAATATACTAATTATAATTTAGAAATATTATTTTTGTTAGAGAAATAGGTGTGTTATGGAACCTTTAAATGTGGTCTTTTGCTTCAAAATGAGAATGCAAGCAAAAACTATATCAATAAGAAAATTAAATCTCTTTGTTTTTCTCGTCTAAGCCAACCTTGTGAACCCATGATGTTCTAATTAAAGGTACACAGTCCATTCCTCCCCCATCATGTAGAGTAGTAAACCATAATATATTTATGTAATTTTATGTTTGATTACCATTCTTTATTTGGCTCTGTGTATTCCAAGGGTTACATGAGTGAGCAGGTAAAAGGTAAGTATTGCATTGTTGTTTCCGGGTAATTCTTACATGCTCTAGGAGCATTGCTCCCGGAGCACCTAAGTTTTTTCCGTTGTTTCCTAGAGGTTGCTATAAAGAAAGTAGTAGTTGAAGTAACTGTAAGCTCTGGCTTTATGCATCTTGTGAAGGAGCTAACTATTTGTGTACAAAGTAGCAAAAGATATCCTATCCCCCTGACTTACATTTTTGTTCCAATAAGACAATCATAAATACAAGGACCACAAGGGGAAGATATAATTATATAGATATGAATCTGAACTGAGATTTGCTTTCATTCTCACTCTGTTTCTCTCACTTACTTTTACCATGTAGCCCTTACCTACCATACCCAAATAGAACCCTATTGATACTCTCCCATATGACATGGCCTGTGGGGGCAAAACAGCTATGAAATATAGTACATGTCTTATTACACTAGGATTTCATAGAGCTCAGGGCATGATGAGCAGCATGCAAAGGTTATGGAGAAATCTGGGCCGTCCGAGGAGGACAAATATGAGTATCAAATATATATATCCTGTGTCTACTACTCTAGCATTTATGTACTCGTGGCCTGGGCTGCATTTCTTTATGCATGAACAGGTCTCTGTCATCTGTTAGTTGTGTTGGTCCTGCAAACTTGCAAGTACAAATCAAAGACCCAGACATCGAGACATGTATTTGAGCCTTGAGGGGTCTGGCTGTATATATCACTTGTGGACACTCGGAGTTGTACATACATTTTTTCCATAATCTTTTTTATTAATTATTGTGGTGTTAAGTTGTAATTGTAATAATATTATTTTTATACGAGTCTACTATTAATAAAAAATTTATTATCACTAATCACAACTTATCATTTCAAATTTTAATAATAATAATAATAACAAATTATGAAAACTATTGTGTCTCTAAGTATAATGTTTAAAAAATGGGTACTTTGGAGTAAAATGTTTGAGCTCTACTGTATTTTCCTTGGCCATTTTCATGTTTTACTGGTATGGTACTATGGTAGGCCAATTAATGGTTTTGGTGGTATGTTAATGTAACAAAGATAAATACATACTGGTGGACCACTTAATTATATTTGTTTGGTTAGTCAAATGTCTTATAGCTTAATTGGTTGGTATCTCTTGATGTTTCTAACGGAAACATCCATAATTCAAAACTCCTCAGTCCCAACTGTCAAAGTATAAAATAAAAATAAAAAATAAAAACAATTTGAATATCAGCTATATAAGGTGGCTTATGATTTTTTTTTTTTTCTTATATTTGAATTGTATATGATATTTTTATTTTTTATTTTTTTGGCAAAACTTAAATACAGTACCTTACAATTCTTTAGGTACCTTTTTTATAATTCAGCCACATGTCTAATACTTAACAGAGCAAATGGCATTAATACCTTTAGTTCTTCTTCTATTTTTTCCTTCTTCTTTTTTTCTTGGAAGTGTGAAAATAGTCTCTTTCTTTCTTCTTTTTTTCATTCTTTTTCTCTTGGAAGAAATTCTCCTTAACCCACACATGATTGTGGTAATTCTTTAGACTCCACAACTCCAATATGAAATCATGTCTAAAGTTCTCTTCTTTGAGATCAAAAGCCACCATAGAATCCCCATATCAAGTTAAACAAAACACCTTTCCCATAGTAGAATCAAAAGGCATCACAGGGTAAGAGTCTGAGAGTATGAGTGCTAGATCTAGAAAGAGAATTAGAAAAAGAAAAAAAAAAAAAAAAAAAAACAGAAAAAAGAGGGATAGAGAGAGAAGCAGAGACCAAGCATTTAACAAACCGTTCGACTGACGATGCGATATGCACAAGCCAACCCCTCTGTCCATCTAAAATCTTGATTTCTTCAAAAATTTATAAGTTTTAGAGAGTGTGAGATGCGAGGGAGGTTGTGGTTTTGGGTTTTCTTGCTGGTTTTTAATGGTTTTCAGTTTTAACTTTTAAGTAAAGCATCAAAAAGAAAGAGGAAAAAAAAAAAAAAAAAAAACAAAGGAAGAGACAAACGTTTGCTCTGTTAAGTATTAGAGATGGGTGAATTATAAAAAGGGTACCTAAGACCATTCCCATCAAAGATTCTAAAAAATTTAGCATTTAGCATCTCAAAAACCAACTTTATAATATATAACACATCACTTTACAATATCCCTTACACCAAAACTTCTATTTATTTTACCACTTCATTAAAATATTATTTATTTATCATTTTTTATTCTTTTTTATTTTCACCACCCAAGCCACCACAAACCCACACAACCAACAGCCACCACCACCGGCACAACCCATAGCACCAACCACGGCACCACCCAACGGCACAACCAACCACCATCCTCCACCCACAGCACCACCCACAACACAGCCTTACTTTTCCCTCTCATCATCTCTTTGCCTCAACCCACGGCACACCAACCACCAGACCCACAACCATTACCTAGCAACCCAACCACCACAAACCCACAACCAACGACCTCAACCCACCGGCACAACCAACCTCAACCCATGGCACAAACCCACAGCCTCAAGCAACCTCAACCCACATCCTCAACCAACCCCAACCACCACAAACCCACCACCAACCTCAACCCACGACACAACCAACCACGGCACCAGCGAGACCCATCAAGCAACCCAGCTACCCACCACCTCCGAACCCACCGAGACCCATCAAGACCCACCAAGCAAACCTCCACTTCAAGTCGAACCCGCTACTGTCGGACCCTCGACCATCGAACCCACAACCCACTTGCAGTCATCAACGACGCCATCAAACCCATGAGAGGGAGAGTCTGAGAAAGAGAGATGAGAGAGAACAAGAATGAGAGAGTGAGATTGAGAGTGATAGTCTGAGAAGAGAGAATTAAAAATATTAAAAAATGATAACACCTTGCTACAATGTGCTCTCAAAAATGAGAGCTCATTATAGAAAGATGTCAAATTTTTTAGGATATAGCATCTTTGATGGAGTAGAATTTTGTGGTTTCAGATGCTAAAAATAGCATTTTAGCACTTATAGCATCTTTGATGAGAATGCTCTAAGGAATTGTATCTAAGTTTTGCCCTTTCCTTTTTATGCAATATCTTACTCGTTATATGAGTTTCATATATAAGTGGATAATGCCCACACGATGTGAGAGAGAACTGGGAACGTAGATAAGAAGTGCCTACAGGCTAGTCAAGCTATAGAAAACTAAATTCATGCATTAAACCTTTTAAATATTAGTCTTATGACCATTTATTCTTAAACCTTTCATCCGCTTGTCCAGTTGCTGCTTTGTCAGCTCTCTCAGCAATCCAAATATTAATAAGTGGTCAAGAAATTGCAGACATAACTCAAGCCAATCAACAATATTTCTTTCTCAGCATTTACTAGCATGTTTGGGAGGAGGAAATATTGAATGGAATTAATTATATTCCATATCTTCCATCTTCAAAAGACTCTTCCAAGAAATAATGGAATAACTAGGATGGAATACTCAATACTCAACCTCTTCCATTTTCTCCCAAGCATTCTTCTCACAATTGGAACACTTACACCTTTCTCAAAAAAAAAAGAAAAAAAAAAAAAAAAGGAATACTTAGAGCATTCACATCAATGATTCTAAAAATTTTAGCATTTAACATCTCAAAAAGCTACTTTATTTATTATACCATCTCACTCTAAAATACATCCAACATCAAAACTTCTTCTTTTTTACCATTTCGTTTTAAAAAATATAAACTACTCATTAAAATAATAATAAAAAACAACCGCACAAACCACCTTTTCCACCACAGGCATTAAAATAATAATATTTTTTTAAAATTGGAGCTACAATGAGCTTTCAAAGATGAAAGCTCACTATAGCTCAATTGCTATTTTTTTTTTTAGAATGACATGTTTGTTGTAGCTTGCTTTTTGGTGCTTTAGAGGCTAAAATAGGATTATAGCATTTATACACTCTTTGATACAAATGCTCTTAGGCCAGGTTTGGATTGCACTGAAATTATTTCTCTCCCTGCGTTTGGCATTTTTCTGTGGGTCCCGTGCACTGTTCAAGGGACCCGCAAGTACAGATTCCAGCAAATCTAACTTTAAAACTGGGTCTCATGGCACTATTCACACATTTAAAAATTATTTCGCTACAGTGTTTTCAGTTTTCAGCAATAAGCAGTATCTAAACAGACACTTACACTTTAGTGAAATATTGATTTTATCCCTCAACATCAAAAAAGAAAAATGAAAGATGAAGATATAACAATGAATTTATATTTATTTAGTCTATTCTCTTTTCTTTTTTTCTTTTCTTTTTTTAACTTCCAAACACTTTTAGAGAAATCGTAAAACTTAGGTTTAATACTTGAGACGCAGTACATTAATTTCTCTAATTGCATTCAAACACCTAGTTGCATTGACTTAAATTATCCTTCCAAAAGATAACACAATTGTGTTTTATTGGTTAATGCAATCAAATGTTTGAATTTAATAGGAAACCTAGTGTCACTTAAGATCCTATATCTAAGTTTTACCCTTAGAGAAAATACATCATATTCTTTTGTATTCAATTTCTTTATAATCTTTCATTCCATTTTTTTTATTTTATTTTAATTTTAAGTTAAGAATTAACATAAATATATATATAAATATATATATATATATATATATAAATCAACAGATATGGTATAGAAGATAGAACTTTTTACTACCAAGCCTACACTTAACAACTTTATCAAGTTGTTGGTAGTTCCAGGGCAGTTATCTCCCTACTCTACCCACTAGTAATGGAGGCAACACTAATTTAATGGCTTTTGTTTTTTTTTTTTTTTTAATTATATTCATTTAGTATTACAATTCCATTTATAAAAAAAATAATTAAAAAAAACCTTAAATGGAAAAAAAGTGAGATGCACTTCAGCAATGAGCAAGGCCCTCACATGTAAAAACATCTTATCCAAAGTCCATACTACATAGACATCCCACTAATTAACTTTTACATAGCAATCAAATCCAAAACCAAATAAAACAATTGAGTAGTAGAAGAAGAAAACATTAACCTGGTTAAAAAAAAGGTTGGTTTCTAACTTTCTATAACTCTTTTGGCATTAACCAGTCTGTTTAGAATGCAGCAGAAAGAAATAAATACTTGGTCAGGGAGAGGAAACCATTTTGGCATAAAGTTTGATGAGCTTTTCTACTCACCGAGCAATAACTACTGACCTATTTCTACAGAAGAATATACAAGAATCAAACCAATAACATAATGAACATTGGCAAAATGACTAAATAAATAAACCATATGAACATTAGCAAAATTAAATTGAACATTACAATACAAAACTTGGGTATAGCATACCTCAGCTTTTTACATATCTAGCCTAGTAGTATCTGCAAATGCTACACTCTCAGGTAGCACAAATGATGCGCATAGCATCCATTTTCCTGGTGCAACAAGGCGTACTCTACGCATCTCTACATTGACCTCCACTTCTGACAATGCAATTCTAAGCCGCTGCATTTAAGTTATTAAAGAAAAAGGAAGAGGAAAGATATATGTCAAACAAGAAGTACTATATTTTGTTCAATTAGCACAGCAAAATAACAAAGGCATGTTTTATGAGGAGACTTCAGAACAGACCTCATGAAAGTCAAACTCTGGATCTCGAGCTTTGGAGAATCCATAAACATGGATCATCGGAAAAGTGAAATCTTCATTCTTGGGTCTATCTGTGTATATTCCTCTGAATGCATCTGTGTAAAAAGAGTTTTTTCTTTTCTTTTAAAACGAGAAAGAGGAATGAGTGGAGATATTTTAAAATAGAATTGGTCCAACTTTATTAACTTCAGAAGCCAATTAACTAAGTTATCACTAAATTGTATAAGCAACTCTTAAATCCTTTTTTTCCCCCAATTAGTAAGTTACACATGCACCCAATGAGACTTGAACCCATGACTGCAACCTCCACCTTGCTCTTACAAAGGAAGGAAATGCCATTTGAGCTAGCCTCAATTGCAACTCTTAATATCCAATAATTACTCACAAAAAGAAACAAGAACCAAAAAGTAAATTCATGGAATTAACAACAAACCTAGGTACTCTGCAGCATCGTTTGGCAAATTCATAACCACTTGTGTGATGGACTTAGCTTTATCACTTGAAAATATAGCCTGGATGAACCTCCTTCCATCCATGTTAAAGACCTAGAAGGTGACATACAATGTCCTTATAAAAAGCACAGTACTCCAGTTATAGGAAATTTAATACTGTGAAGTGCCTAGGCAATTTATATCTGCCTTAATGCCACATAAATGGGTAACAAATGAAAGCCAGAGAACTTGTGAAAGAAGCTCTCAAGTCAGGATTCATTGTGCAAATATGATATTCATCCCTTTTAACTTTATCAACCTGAGATATTGACTGGCCAAGAAAGCTCCAAGAAGATCTTGGATGAATGAATCTTTTCTTAGTCATGCTTACTAAGAATAGATGCTAAACAATCATTTGAGTAGTCTTGTACAATACTCCATATTATGCTTATCAACAATCCGAGAGGAATTATTCTCATCAGCCCAAGCTATCTTGATTATTTGCATTCCACAAAAAAATCATTTTCCCCTATCACAGCCAAATTAGAAGATCCTGTGCTTGTCTTTAGTCTTCCAACTATTTGAGAAAAAAAAAAAGTACCACAAAATACTACTAAGTCATACCTTAATTTTCTTCTCAAGTTTGTTGAACACACAATTTCTTTCTAGATATTCAACTGCTATTGGGTTTAGATCATTAGCATAAACACGTTTTACTATCTTTGCAGCCGATATGGCAATTGGACCAACCCCAGAGAAAACATCGCCTGTCAATTGCATAAAAGACAACCATACACATATAAGCATCACAGTTTTTATAACATCATGAGAGAGTTTTGACCACAATGGGAGAATAAAAAAAGTAGGTGATCACCTAATATAACACATAAAAGGGTAGCTCAATTAGCACACTCTCATTTTAGCTTCATGAAACTATTTTCATGTGTTCATAAATTTTTATGAGCTCTTGATGGGGAGAGCAAGAAGCAGAAAATTAGTGCTAACATCATTTCCTAAAGTAATAACGTACAGAGTAATGAGATTCAAATATCTATGATCCCTGCCAAGGTTTTAGCAAGACTTGAAGACAATGGCACACCGCAAGTTATGACCAGTACTCCAGTGTAAAACTCAAAAGGAAAGGTGAAAAGATTTTTTTTTTTTTTTTTAAAAGATGCTTCTTTTTTATTCTGTAACAGTAATAGCAATACGCATTGAACTCCTTTTTCACAATATAGGATTTTTCTTTCCTTCTTTTTTTATTTTTTCCCTTTTTGGTTTTCTTCCTCCTATTTGAGAAAGCATATAACTGTTGAAGCTTATGGGAATTCTCCTCCTAACTCTGCTTTTATGGCTATACATGACAATGACAAACACAAGAAATGAGAAATAACCAACTGTAAGCAAAATCCACAAGCAGAAACATGACAGTCGTTTTAGAGGGCTCAGATAGTAGATGTAAAATCAATCTGCAGGAATATTAACTCAGTTGAGGCCAAAGCAAACATACAAATAACATCACGGTATGTAAAGCCATTCAGAAGCCTTTGTCTTTCTGTTGCAAGCCTTGAATTCCAATACCTGCATAAAAGAAGAAACCATCCAGAAGTCACTATCATCCAGTCACTGCCAAAATTAATTTTCATTTCTCAAAATCCATATAATAAACTTCTGCAGCGTTTCTTGTAAGTTTGACTCAAGGTCAATGGTGCCGAGATCAAACAGTTTATCTGACTATATGCCCATATTAATTTGTGTTCAATAAAATGGCATGAGCCAGAAAGAGTTAATGCAGACTTCCATCCTTGCTTCTTTCTTCTTTTTCAATTGGTAAGTTACACATGCAGCCAGTGGGTCTACCCACTGACTTCCATCCATGCTATTCAGGCAACTTTTAAAATAGAAGGTGAAGATGGATTTTATAGGTTCATATTAACAGATATATGTTTATGCATATATAACTCAATCTAAGAGGTCCATAGAAGGCTGCAACAAGTTACAGTTACAGCATGTACGTTTAGGCCTCATTGGCTCTAGATAAATACAGCTAACAAACCAATTTTAGCTAGAAGAAGTTTTTGCCATATTACAATCACACAAAATGTGCATCAGAATTTATGAAAGATTTGAAGATGTCCAGAACAGAATCCTAAGGAAAACAATCGGATATATAACTCAATGAGTCAACCAGATATAGCAGATTTGAGATGTATACTTACTTCACTAGCACATAGCATTTGTTTTGTATAAATGGCATGATATTGGCAAGCATTCATGAACTTCAATGGAATTATCAATAAGTTTGCAATCTAAGGGAAACATACACTGTTGCTAAATCAACATGAAATCGCATTCCATTCTCAACAACTGTTGTCACAAGGGAATGGTTTCCAGCCAAGACCTCCAACTGCATTGTTCTGTAGTCGTTATGAATTGCATCAATCTTATTGACTACTGTTTGTATCTTTGGCTTATTCTTGTCCAGAACAACCTGAAAAGAAGAACAGCCTTCTTTTGTAAAGGGGTAATAAATTCACTTATCTATTATATATATATATATATATTTATATATATGCAAAGTCACTTTTGTATTCTACAGTACAGTGACAAAATGGTAAAAAATAAATTCCAAAAAAAAAGAACCTTTGCTATGAGATTCTTGTATGGTAAATGTTCTTCCCTCAGGTTCAGGTGAGCAATATGCCCAACAGTTTCAAACGCCGATGGAACAATTATACCCTTTGGTAGCAAGGCCTCCAAGATCTGCAAGAACAAATAGTACCTCATAAATCCATTGATTCTGTGAACTTTCAGCAATTTCAGTGTGGAAAATCACTACAATATATGGGTACTAATACCTAATTAATGACCTATTGCTCCAAATGAGAGAGAGCTTAAAAAAGATATAGAAGCCATCTATCCAGATGTCTTTGAAGGCTCTACTCTCAAGAGAAGTCTGTTATACAATGTTTATGGGTCTACTATGAAATGGGGAGGAATGCCATCCTGCATTCTGGTGCAATAAAATTTTCAAGTGCCCATCAGAAATATATTGGAATTGTTAATTTAACATAGTATTTGTGTACTTTCATTTCCAACAAATCGGTGGAGTAACAATTATCACTGAACACTTTAGATAAATGAATGAAGGTGTGTGTCTATCCTCCACCTATCATCTCATACATCAAAGAAGAATGTAAAGTTTCAATTTCCTGGTTGTCAAATGCTTCATATCTTGAAAATCCAGAACAACACAGTTGACTTAAAGATTTCACCTAGCATAGTTAATGAACGTCATCCTTTACCTCATCCATCTGCCAGTAATCATAAAACAATGTCAGCTTGCATCTAACAAGCTCAAAAGTTGATTTTGTACTTTGCCCCATATCTTCTTTCAACACAACCTGATAAATAGTATGAGAATATTAAATTAATAGGGAGGAAAAAGCAGTTTACTTACCAAATGAATATTAAAAATAATATGTTCACCCAAAAAGGTAATATATATAAGCAGGACATTGATTCTCATTATAAATTTAAAATTAAAAAATAAATAAAGAAGAAGAAGAAGGAAGAAAGAAAGAAAGAAAGAAGCAACAAGCTATATGAAAGAAAGGGACTACCGTCTCCATACCTAAGACTAAGAAAAGTTTGGAACTTGAAAGTAATACTTCCGATCAAACACAACAGCTAATTTGAAGGAGAGACAGGTATGACATAATGTTAGCCTCAATAGCTGAGCTGATTCAATCATTAAGAAGTGACCATGTTATGGAAACTTGACAGGTTAACCTTGGCAGATATCACATTAATGGTGATTTTAGCAAAGAAAGGTGACAAGTAACTTCTATCATAGCGATACTCGGTAAACCTAACAAGTAAACCTTGGTGCATATCACAGTAATGGTATGAACAAACTCAAACATTGTTGGCAATAAAATAGAAGTGCACCAAAAAGCCGCTTGTGCTGCATGCCATGCATTGATAGTATATGTCAACTTCCACAATTACAAGTTACGCTTGGGTGGCAGACTTCATAACAAAAATAATGACACAATATAGAAGACTCACTAGGACAGGAATAAGCGATTCAGTGTATGCACCAATTCTCTAGAGCTCACCAAATAGAAATGGATATATGATGTGCCAAAGATGGCGTTGCATATATCCATGGAGTAACACTTCTTGCGGGGGGGGGGGGGGGGAGCAAGGGGGAGTCAAATGATCTTTTTTTAACGAAGAAAGCCAAGCAGACACTGAGGTTCTGTCAGAGTGAAGATTAAGCTTGATAATAGAAAGTATCTAAAACTCATTCTAATCAACAACTTCTCAACTCTCATGGTGGGTTTTCCCTTCTCCTTGAAGAGTTCTCCACATAAAGTTCCTTTTCTCATAATTCTTGTGTATGCAGTCCCTCCACTATTGATACAAACTAAATCAAGTGACATCAAATTACACAAGAAGCAATACAGAATAAACCACCAATTTCGAGCAATTTTATCCTTTCTACAACATCACATTCAATTCAATCTCACAAAATGCACCACATCACATTCAAATTCAATTACACCTGGTAGCATTGTGAAAATGTTTTAAGCACATCAAAAATCAGTTATGCATCAAACATAATAAAGCACTTTGCAACTATTGACATAACAGAGGCTATATAAGATCATCAAAACCGCAAAAACCCCAATGAACTCACAGAGTATCAACAAAAAGCCACCTTGATTGCCTCGGGCAACTCCTCGGCCTTCCTCGCCGCGTACCTCTCATCCAAAAGCAACAACCTCGTCGGACCACTCCACTTCCGCCTCGTTCCCTTAAACTCATCACCCAACAAACCCTTCAAATCCTCCTCTCCTTCCTCCTCCTCTTCCTCCACAACCTCCACCAAAGCAATCTCATTCTTCCCAATTCCCTTATTGCCCTCACTCCTCTCCTCCTCTTTCACATTCTTCTTCTTCCTTTTCGGCCGCGAAATCTTCGCTAAGTTCCTAAATTTGATAAACCCTCGAGCGTTAAACTCCCTGGCAAGCTTGTCCCTGTACAACACCGGGCTCAAAACGTCGCCGTCTCCCTCGGCTTTACCGTGAATTCTTCGCTCGAGCGAAACGAGATCTTCTTGTTGAGTTGTGGAACCTAATAGGGGTAGGAGGCTGGGGTCGACGTCGTCGTTTGGGACTCGGGCAATGTTGCGAATGCGAGGCCAGTTCAGGAGGTGGCCACGGAGGCGGCTTTCGAGGGCAAAACAGTCTTTTGCAGGGACGCGAAGTGCTGTGAGGTCGAATACTCGAGTGAAGCTTTGTTCGTCAAACATTATGTTATCTTGCTCTTCTTCTTGTTGTTGGGGTTGTTGGGATTGGGAAGATGGTTTGGCTCCTTTGTGGAGGGAGGGTCCGTAGTGAATTTGGGTTTGGGTTTGGGTTTGGGTTTGGGCTTGAGTGTTGAAGCAGAAGAGAGAAATGGTGAGGGGTTTTGGGTTTTTGGGGAAGAGGAGTTTTGGGGGGAAAGTGATGAGGGGAATAGAGTGGGGTCTGAGGAAGAGCTTCGTCGCCATGTTGGGTGCGGCGCAGTGTGGTGGTGGTGGTGGTGATGGTGGCGGAGGATTGGGTTTGCCCGGGAAAGGGATAAGGGGGTTAAGGAGGGTTTAAAGCCTTGTATTTCTATTCTTTTTTCTTTTTCTTTTTTGACTAGCTTGTATTTCTATTCTTCTTTTCTTTTTTAGAATCACTTTTTTTTTTTTTTTTTTTTTTTTTTTGGTGGAGAATCACTTGCATTTGATTTTTTTTTTTTTTTTTTTTTTAGGAAGAACTTGTATTTGATTTTTGATGCGGAATAATGATATTAATAGTCTACCAAAAAAGAGTGATAGTATACATGTAATTGAAAAAAATAAGTGGTTCGGGATGGGGTCCTAAATTCGAAATTTTGCAATAAAAAGTCTTTAGGAAAAACCCCACACACCCAGCTTGATGCTACTAATACCCTCATGGGGTTGGGAGCTTGGGATATCAACTTGACTCACCGGTTTTTCTACTTATTAGTTCAGACTAAATGGATAATATGCTATTATGATAACGCTCAGGTAAGGAAGTCACTCTAATCACCCTCTTACTCTTTTTTATTATAAAAAAGTAGTGCCTAAATAAAATAAGCTAAAAATTAAACATAACCACCCATAACAAAAACGCTAAATTGCCTATAATGCCAATAAGCCATTACCGTTGCTATTTAGGCTGGTATGGTATTTTTAAGTTTCATCTGATTCAATTCAAGTGTAGGGTCTAGGGAGTAAGGACAATTAAGAGGATCATAGGTTTCTAAAAAACAAAAATGATCATAGAAATAATCGAATGGGCTGATAAAAATAATTAATCAGGTGTTAAAATAAAAGGATTAATTGAAACAAAAACTCTTTGGTCTTAACAGCTAGGGCCTTGGCAAACTTAAAACAACAATCTTTTTTGGATAATGACTTCAAACAATATTAGTCAATGCTTGCGAGTTGCGACATCCACCACCCATATATTTTGCCGTAGCAAATTTTTAAAATCCTCCGAAGAAATTAAAACATATATATTAGTATTTGGTAAAATCAATGCAGCCACTTTTTTAAAAAAATATTTGAGAAACTATAATGCAACTGGCGGCTTTAGGAATTTTATCCAGAGGGTTCATAAAGAAATATAAGTTAAAACAAAATTTAATTAAAATAAAACTTGACCTTATCAAGTTACCAGTAAAAAAATATGCAAATGCATAAAGTTTACAATTTCTTTCTACGAGTTTTCATATTTTGAATCATTACAAACCTTTTGTATTTCCTAAAAATTAAATTATATAAAGTTATATCATGTTTGTACTGTACATACACACATTCGCACACATCACAATTTACACAAAAAAAATTATTAAAAAAATGTTCATAATCAATATTAAGCACACTCACACATATAATAAAATTTTATAATAAAATAAATACTCGCAACTCACAAATATTCTTTCTTTATTCTTAGAGTTGAAGATACCAAGATAGTCAGATAATTAACTGAGATGAGATGAGATTTATGAGAGAGAAATCTATATGATCTGTGCTATTGTTTGGTTTTAGGATGGACTGTTCTGCTTTGTTTTAGTTTTGGACTGGGTTGGCCTGTGTTATTGTTTAGTTTTGAGTTGGACTTATTTGTGATTAGGGTGTGCAAAATTTAAGTTAGGTGCTCAAAAATGTTTTTAAAAGTAAAGTAAGCTAATAAAAAAATGTTTTTTTTTATATATAATATTTTTATTTTCAAGTCAGAACCCCCTGAACAACACTTAACGCCGCCCCTGATGCAACTGGTAAATGAAAATACCAAAGTCCTCTATATCAAATGAGATACATCTTTAATTCTTTATACACTCGTAATTTCTTGAAGTGGTAAAACTAAAAATTTATTAACTAAAACAAAAAAAAAAAAAAAAAAAGAGGGTCTTCTCGAAGCTAGAGCTAGCTAATAGGAAAGACCTGAACATATACAAAGCCAAAAACTAAAAAATAACACCATGTTTTGGCTCCTCTAAAAGATTTGCTCTTATATATGTTCATCTCCATATCCCTTTTTCAAAACTACCATCTTCAGCGAGCACTGTTACTTTGCAACAGTTGTTGTTTATCCGAGTCCAGACTTTAACTTTAACCTATGTTTGGGCAAAATGTATCTACTGCTCCAACGAATCAAGAAAAACCCCGTGGCTGTACAGAAAAATGAGAGAGCCTTATTCCAATAAATCGAACCCAATAGACTAATAAGAGGGAAACTCAAAGCAATGATACAGCCATAACGTCCTTCTCCATTAGTATTTTCTTCCACAATATTGTTGTCCTTGTCCTGCACTATCTGCTTAGACAAAGAACCACAGCGTTCTTCTTCATTTTCTTCCACAATATTGGTGTGCTTGTCCTGCCACTGCTTAGGCGAAGGCGTCGAATTTAGATTCGAATTAATTCCAAGTTTGATGTCCTCTTGTTTCATCGAATCTGTTTTAACAGTAGTCTTTGTTGCAATGTTGGTCTCTGGTGTGAAAGAGTTTTGTATACACTTTCTTTTCCTAACTTTCTTTGCCTGCCAAAGCACAAATTGTGAATTATTAGTTTCATTTTGATGGTAGGAAAAGAAGATTTCAAGAAAGAAAGAAAGAAAAAAAGAAATAACAACAATAAAAGGTATGGAATGGGATTTCTAAGTAAATAAAATATTAATCAAGAATTTGGTACCACGCCATATAAAATAGAAATTTAAAAAAATAAAGAATCATATAATTGGATAGATAATTAAAGACTTAGTCTTTTTATTTTCTTTTTTTAATATCTATTTTTTAAGAAGAATTTCATCTCTTAATTAAAATCCGATTTTTTTTTTCCTAAAGCTCAATAATTAAAGACCCATGCAGTTTTAATCAATCAACTTTATCCACACAAAAAAAGGTCAAACTGACTTTTTTATGGATAATAAAAAAAATAACAAATTACCGTACAAAACTAGCAATAAAATTTGAAAATAAATTGATATTTAAAATAAAAATAAAAAAACAATATCCCAAAAAAAAAATGACCGACTTTTAGAATTTCCTAGCAAGAAAAGGATTATTGGTTATGAGTCTCAAGTTTGAAAACAAGAAGAAAACCAAGAAAGCAGAAACTAAAAAAAAATCCAAGAAACAAATTATTAAACAGAATAAACATGATGCATTGATGATCACCCAAGAACCAAAAACAAAAACCAAGATTAAAAGATCAAAGTACTAACCAGGAATGTGCCGGTAAAAATCGCTTTCAAAATTCTCGAAAGCCTGGCATTCCTGTGTTTCTTTCTCCCGCCACCACCATCTTTTTCTTGTTCTTCTTTTTTAACCAGTGTCAAAGGCGGCGACAATAGCTTGGGGAACAAGAAACCCTCCATGGAGTCGGGTATAAAGCACGTCAAGAACCTATTCTTCTTCTTCTTCTTGGTGTTGTTGTCATTCGTAATATTGCTATTCTTGCTGTCCTTATTTTTCTTGATCTTGCTTTCTCTGTTGTTGAACCAATCCATGGAGAGTGTATGCGAGGTTGGCGAGGATTTGGTGCTTGTAGAGAGAGAGAGAGAGAGAATGGGGTTATTGTATTTATAGAGAGAGATTTTGAGAAAACAAGAGATCGAAAACGCTTGCGGCATTGCCTCCAGGAAAGTCCTCTGTGCCTTTGACTTCGTTTGCATTTTGCTCCGTTAAAATCAAGTACAACTTAAATAAAGAGTGCAACAAATATCGAAAGGGCCAAATAAAGAAAGAATGGTGTTTCCTTTTTGGACAAAATTAAGGATAAAAAAAAATCCCATTGGATATAGGAAAACTGGAAAAGTGGCCGTTGTTAATTGAAAAATAAAAAAGGGGATTTTTTACGTTTTCATTTTCAAAGTCACGTACATGACAATTATGCGGTCAAAAGAAAAATAGAAAAGGGCAATCACAAGTGATTCTATTTTTCTCTTCTCTTAAAAAATATATGTTCTTGGTTGTGGAGTATATGTGATTCTGTTTCTGCTGTTTTTTTCTTACTAATTATTAGGACAGGTATCTCAAGAGGAAAAAAAATTAGGACAAGTAGATTGCCATGAAATGAGACTTTTGTTGTACTTTGTTTTTTTTTTTTTTAATCTAAACTTTAATTGTGTAACTATATGTACGATAATTGATATAAATTGATAATAAAGTTGCCTTTGATAGTTCAATTGTGACTTTCATCCTCTCTTCCTTCTCAAAATTTTTTTTTTCTTAACATTGGTTTCAATAACAGGATTTGGAGCCAATAGGTTTGGATTTGGGTGCATGAATACAAATATTTTGTTTGGATAATTTAAAAAGGTCATGATTTACCAAAACGATTATAGCTCAATCGATTAATACCTCTTGATTATAAATATCAATTTTTTTTTAAAGGTCATGATTTGGATTTTGGAACAAACTCACTAAAAATTTTAAACTTGAAATCCTTTTTTTGAGGGGGAAAACCTAAAATACTTGAATTTAAAATAAGGCAAATTACATATACCGTATATGTAGTATATTCTTTTTTCTTTTTTTTTAATAATGATCTATATGGTATTTTTTTAAAAACATGGTGTCACGACCCAAACCTGTACTTCAAAATTTAGAGCATGACCAGCATGTTAGTATTAAGTTTACCTCAATACTAACACGAACCAACTTAAACTAAAGGTGCTTATCAAAAATCGTTTCTTGAATTCCTTTTTGTTTCCTTGCATAAAAGTCATAATTTACAAAATTCGTAAAACTTTGAAACTTCATTTCATTTTGAACTTTGCAAGATTACAACTTGGCTGAACTTAAGGTGTTCATATAAATATTACATAGCTAAACGTTTAGCAAAACTCTTATTTACAAACCTAACCCCAAAGACATACAACTGGGGTTCAAAACAAACTAAGGTTCTGAATTACATCTGTGCTCAAAAGGATCAAGTACATCTTGATTCCTCCTATACAACAAAAGCGCTAAACTATTATACAACAAAAGAGCTAAGCTACTATACAACAAAACTATGCATTCTAACAAACGAAAATCACAGAATCCTTGTCACCTCTAATACTCTCGCAACTTCCAAGAAAGAACTTGTGCACTAAAATATAATATGGTGAACTGCGAAGCCCAGTAAGGTTTTAAGCTCCATGGGCATTTAATAAGAACGATCGTCCATGAGAGTCGTCCAGGTCAAGAAGACAAGGATGGTCATCCCTAGTAGAACGATCGTCCATGGGCATGAGGGTCGTCCATCAGGAAAGCGCCTGGACGACCCCCGACACTTGGGAAAGTTCCAAAAAGATTTATCTACAAAAGCTAGTGAATCGAACCATGTGTTATTATTTTGAAGCATGAGCAAGATCCTGATTTGTCACTATAACTTCCTACTAAGTACTTAACTTCCAACGACAGTTGTAGAAGATAAGATTGAACATTCTAACTCCTATAGCGGTTGTGGAAGTTAACCCTGAACCTTCTAACTTCCTCAAATATATGGGAAGTTACGAGACAAGTAACTGCTTCAAAAGCACACTATATAAGTACTCATCCACATCAAATGAAGGTAAGTTTTTCACGACTCCTAAAAAGTTGGAACTCTAGAATTTAAGAGAGAAACTAGCTTAAGCATCGAAGGGTTCTTGGCCGGTCCACCCCAGTCACCTTTGATCATGTGTTTTTCTTTTTAGGCCTTCCAAGAAATTACTAGTCCATTGAAGCCCGGAGCATTCAGCCTACTGATTTTCTTTGCATCATCAATTGGCGTCATCTGTGGGGAAGATTAATTTTGTGTTTTGCAATTTATCTTCCTTCGACAAAAGGCTGCATAGTTCTGACCAGATCAATGGTCACTAGTCCAGGCTAGGGATGGCAATTTTTGCCCGACCCGCGGGTACCCGGTCCGGCCCGACCCTAATGGGCCGGATTTTACCCGGTCCGATTAAGAATAGGGTCGGGTATGGGTTTTTTTAAAAAAACCCGAAGCGGGTCCGGGTCGGGTCCGGGTTTTATAAAAAAATCCGAGACCCGACCCGAAACCCGGCCCGGATAAAAACCCGGTTACGAATGGATTCGATTAAAGCCGTGAAGAAAAAAAAAAAAAATGAAACTAAAGCAAATTACTTTTATTTTATCAATTTTTAGCTACTCCAAATATAGTCTTAAGGCTTTTTAATTTTTTTTTTTAATAATTTGGTTTTTTTTTTGCAAAATATGTACAGTTCTTTTTTTTTTTTGATTGGGCCACGAATTGGGCCTAATCCCTTAACGGGACCCGTGGGGCCCGCGGGGCCCGGTTGGGGCGGGTCCGGGCCCCGGAAAAAAAACCCGGCTAATAAACGGGACGGGTCCAGGCCACGGGTCTTGGCCCGCGGGTCGGGTTCGGGTATGAAAAAACCCGGCCCGAACCCGACCCGTTGCCATTCCTAGTCCAGGCCACCAGGAGAGTAGGAATGCTTCTAGTAATCCCCATCACGATCGTCAGTCAGCACTTGTCATGCAACCGCCTTCCATCCAACACATACAGTCCATGGCAGCCGACATGGCGAAATTAACCCATCAGAACCAAGAGTTGACTAAGGAGATTAGTCTAAGGAGGTAACGCCATGAAAGATACGCGGAAGGACAAGCCCAGAGTCAAGAAGTTAAAGAATGAGAAAATGCTGAGCCCGAGAACCAGTCAAGGGATACCGCTTCACGAAGGGTGCCATACTTGGAGAGGGAGATAAATCAGATGAGGAAGGCCATGGATGAGATGAGAGAGAATATGAGAAGGGCGAATCCCATAGATGATTTAGTTCATCGAATAGACTCCCCTTTCATGGCTTCCATCAACAGTCATCCCTTGCCTCCTACATCAGAGTGTTGATGGGACAAGTGTCCTTAGAAACGCTTGGAGGCATATAGATGGAGGACTAGGATATGAAGAAGAGGGGTATAAAAGGAGAGGAGTCTCCTAGAAAGGGGGGGGGGGACCTTTTTCTTGTGGAGAAACTAGAAAAAAGAGAAAGTATACAGTGCATTATTGGGTGTAAAACTCAGACCTTATTTACAAGAGACTAATCCTTAGATCTGCTCAAGGAGAGTTATTTTTCTTATCATATACTTGTATTAATCCTTTCTGTCATTCCAGACTCTTCAGTCTTTGATTTGAATTCAGATTAGAGTTGCACTTGAATTGTTTGCCCACTCTCTAGAGAAATTCTATTGTTGGGCTCGAATTTGAGGAACTAGGCAATGTTGTTCTAAGTAGACTTGGGTCTTTATTTTTAGAGCGCTTACAAAAACCATAAAGTGAATGATTGTTATTATTATTATTATCATTATAGAATGAAGTGAATGATTGTTATTTGATGAAGCTTTTGTTTTTATTTTCTTCTTGGCTACCCAAAAAAAAAAAAAAAAAAACCCTTAGATTGTAAAGTAAAGAAAAGAGAGGAAAAAGGAAAAGAAAAGAATAGAAATGGCAACATATTATATGACATAAATTCCCTATGTAGCTGAAATGACCATCTTATACTAGTTATTTTTTATTATAATAATGTAACTTGTAGGGGGACGGTTTCATTTAAGGCCCGAATAGCCCTGGTCAACGTGGGCTTTATATGAAAACAAAGCCCAACACAAGCCCAAAGAGCAAGCCCCAATGATAAAGTTGAAGTCACAGCTTAGTTCTCAGTTCAACTGACATGTCACCCATAGTCTCATCTGAGATCACATCTGAGGGTAAGTTTCTACTGAGCAGGACAAGATGAAACATCGTCTGAGGAGTAAATAAGAAATTCTGGAACATGTAAAATTGTCCGAGGAAGCTTTCTGAAACTTCCTGGTGGTTCTACAGTCACCTTTACATTAATGAAGCTTACCTGCCTGAGACTCCCCTTTCATGGCTTCCATCAACAGTCATCCCTTGCCTCCTAAATTCAAGATGTCTTCCTTGGACTCATATGATGGAACGCGCGACCCTTTTGATCATATTGCTACTTTTAAGACTACGATGCACCTTCAAGGGGTTCCAGACGAGATTATGTATAGGGCCTTTCCTACCACCCTTAAAGGGCCAGCGCGAGTATAGTTCAGCAAGTTACCTCCAAACACTATGGGTTCTTTCGAAGAATTAAGTAAGTTGTTTGTCAACAATTTTATTGGAGGACAAAGGCATAAACGTTCCTCGTCTAGCCTGTTAACCATAGAGCAAAGGGAAAATGAAAGCTTACTGTCCTTCATTACTCATTTCAACAGGGATGCCCTAATGGTAGACGAGATGGATGACAAGTTGTTATTGGCAGCCTTCCATAATGGAGTTAATTCTGATTTATTTATCCATAAGCTTTATGAGCAAGAGCCTCAAACCATGGCTGAACTCATCCATTCGGCCCAAAACTTCATGAATGCAAAGGACACAATCATAGCTAAGAAGAGGAAGAGAGTCGAACGAATGGAAGCAGATCTCTCACGCCATCCTGAGCAGGGTCCTCGTCCAAAGAAGGCCTGGACAGGAGAGAAGAAAGATCGAGACAACAAGAAAGCAAGTTCTTCAGCACGGAGTCAGTAATATACGCCCTTGAACATGCCACTTGAACTAGTGCTTATGCAAATCAAGGATGATCCATCCTTGAAGTGACCGGAAAAAATGAAAGGAGATCCCAACAAGCGCAATAGGAACAAGTATTGTCGCTTCCACAGAGATCATAGACATGACACGGACGAGTGTATTGATTTGAAACAACAGATAGAGAATCTCATCAGGCAAGGAAAATTGAGAAATTTTCTTGAATGAGATCACAAGGACGAGAAGTTGAAGGGAAAGATAGAAGAGTCGTCACGACCCCTACTTGGAGAAATAAGAGTTATTATAGGAGGGACCTCGACAGGGCAATCTTCCAAGTCAAGGAAGACGTACCTGAAGGTGGTGCAAAACATCCAACTTTCTAAACGATCCCCAAGGACGAGGGTAACGGACAAGCAAACCATTACGTTCATAGACAAGGATGCTGAAAGGGTTCACCACCCACATGACAACGCAATCGTCATCACTTTGCTCATTGCTGATTATACGACTAGAAGGGTGTTGGTAGACAATGGAAGTTCGGCGGACATCTTATATTACCCTGCCTTCCAATAAATGAGACTTGGACGAAATCAACTTCGTCTAGTAAATTCGCCCTTGGTAGGATTTGGAGGGATGAAAGTGTAGCCCGTGGATACCATTACGTTACTTGTGGTGGTAGGAGCATATCCACAATAGATAACCAAAGAAGTAAACTTTCTTGTTGTGGACTGTTCGTCGTCATACAACGCTATCATTGGAAGACCGACTTTAAACAATTGGAAGGCAGTAACATCGACTTACCATTTGTCTGTTAAGTTCCCAACAGATTATGGAGTAGGTCAAGTGCAAGGAAACCAATTAACGCAAGAGAATGGTATCTAGCCATGTTGGCCATGGACGAGCACGTACAGACGATGAGCATAGACGAGAGAAGGGTTACCACAGAAGTGCTGGAAGACGTTCCTTTGGACAAGAGTAACCCCAAGAAGTTTACAAGGATTGGAGCAAGCATGGAAAAGAAAACAAAGCAAGACCTTGTCCATTTTTTAAAGAAGAGCATTGATGTGTTCGCATGGAGTCACGAGGATATGCCAGGTATTGACCCAAGTGTCATCACCCACCGTCTGAACGTGTATCCTTCCTCCAAGCCCATACGTCAAAAGAAGAGAGTTTTTGCTCCCAAACGAGATAATGCCATTAAAGAAGAAGTCCAGAAGTTGACCATGGCAAAATTTATCCGAGAAGTTTATTACCCGAACTGGTTGGCTAATGTGGTGATGGTCAAGAAAGCTAATGGCAAGTGGAGGATGTGCGTGGACTTCACCGATTTGAACAAGGCTTGCCCAAAGGATAGCTATCCATTGCCACGCATTGACCAGCTAGTGGACTCAATTACAGGTCATAAATTGCTAAGTTTCATGGACGCCTTCTCAGGATATAATCAAATGAGGATGGACAAGGTGGACCAAGAGAAGACATCCTTCATTACCAGCCAATGCTTGTTTTGCTACAAGGTGATGCCCTTCGGTTTGAAGAACGCGAGGGCGATTTATCAAAGGCTGGTTAACCATATGTTTCGTCCACAGTTTAGGTAAGTTTCTTGGGTTCATGGTTTCACATAGGGGAATTGAAGCAAACCCCAATAAAATCCAAGCGATACTAAATATGGAGCCGCCAAGGAATATCAAAGAAGTCCAATCTCTCATCGGACCAGTTGCCGCCCTTAACAGATTCTTTTCAAAAGATACTGACAAGTGTTTACCATTCTTTAAAGTTCTTAAGAAGGCATTCAAATGGACGAACAAATGTCAGAAGGCCTTCTAAGACCTCAAGACCTACCTCACCACAGCTCCTCTACTAAGCCCGTCCATACCAGGTGAAGAATTATATTTGTATTTAGCGGTGTCCCCGCATGCGGTGAGCTCAGCGTTGATTAGAGAAGAAGGGAAGATACAGAAGCCGGTTTATTATACAAGCCGAGCGTTAAGAAGGGCAGAAGGACGATATCCCATGATGGAAAAGCTAGCCTTTGCCTTGGTCATGGCTTCTAGGAAGTTAAGGCATTACTTTCAGACTCATGTCATAAATGTCTTGATAGATCATCCACTAAAGAATGTGATGAACAAGTTGGAAGCCGCAGGACGACTAATCCAATGGGCCATAAAACTCAGCGAGTTTGATGTCAGGTACTAACCAAGAAGCGCGATAAAAGCACAGGTATTGGTGGATTTCATTGCAGAGTTTACTCCCAATCAAGGTGAGTTAGATGAGATGGATGAAGCTCAGAGGTGGGTCGTCAATGTGGATGGCTCGTCCACGTTATATGCAGGAGGAATTGGAGTTATACTCAAGTCCTTGGAATGAGATAAGTTGAAATACGCAGCTTGTCTACAATACCAAACCACCAACAATGAAGCTGGATATGAAGCTCTCCTTAAAGGATTGGAATTGGCTAAGTCCTTAGGGGCGGAGTCAGTAGTCGTCCAAGGAGATTCTCAGTTGATTATCAATCAAGTGAATGGAATGTGTGAAGTTAAGGAAGATCGGATGAAGAAGTATCTCAGCAAAGTAAAGCGACTTGTCAAAAAATTTAAAGAAGTCAGTTTTGTTCAACTCCCAAGGGAGGAAAATATGGAAGCAAATGCTTTGGCAAAAGCAGCTTCAGCAGGGGAAGCTATGGACGAGTATGATAAAGTCCAATACATGCCAAGCATAGATCTTCCAGAAGTACAGCAAATTGAAGGAGAAGAAAATTGGATGACTCCAATAGTAATTTACCTCAAAGATGGAAGGCTTCTGGAGGGCAAGGATGAGGCTAGAAAGTTGAAGATCAAAGTTGTCAAGTATGTCCTCATAGACGAGGTATTATATAAAAGAGGCTTATCTCAGCCTTACTTAAGGTGCTTAGCTCCAGGCAAATCAAACTATGTATTGAGGAAGTTCATGAAGGAGCATGCGAAAACCACTCAAGAGCAAGAGCACTAGTCCATAAAGTCGTCCGTGCAGGTTACTACTGGATACGTATTCAAGCAGATGCTAAGGCTTATGTCAAGGTGTGTGACCAATGTCAACGCTTCAGCAACGTCCCTAGACAACCATCGGAGTATCTCACCCCGATGATGGCCCCATGGCCCTTTGCACAATGGGGATTGGATATCTTGGGCCCCTTTCCACTTGGAACCAGGCAAATGAAGTTTTTAGTAGTAGTGATTGATTACTTCACTAAGTGGGTGGAAGCAGAACCCCTAGCAAAGATCACACAGCAGAATGTCAAAAACTTCATTTGGAAGAGTATTGTATGCAGGTTTAGGGTACCTAGGGTACTAGTATCAGACAATGGACGGCAATTTGACAACACACTTTTTCAGGGACTTATGCGAGCAATTTGGAATCAAGAATCATTATTCCTGACCCTCCCACCCACAAGTAAATGGACAAGCTGAAGTGGCAAACCAATCCTTGTTGAAAACCATCAAGACTCAGCTTGAGGGGGGCAAAGGGAGTATGGCCAGACGAGCTACCAGGAGTTTTATGAGCTTACAGGACGACTGTGAGGACCCCCATAGGGGAAACTCCCTTTAAACTAGCCTATGAAAGTGAAGCAGTGATACCTGTAGAAGTGCATATGGCAAACCACAGAGTGATGAAGTATAGGAACGAGGATAACGAGGAGCAACTTCGTCTCAACCTTGATCTGATAGACGAGGTAAGGATGAACGCGGAGCAAAGGACAACGAGGTATAAAAACCTCATGGCTAGATAATATGATGCAATGGTGAAACTCAAGCACTTAAACATTGGAAATCTCGTCCTAAAAAGGGTCTCTTTGGCAACCAGAAATCCAACCCATAGGAAACTGGGACCTAATTGGGAAGGACCCTACAGGGTTATTAATTGCAAGAGACAAGGATCATATTACTTAGAAGCCCTAGACGGGAGAAAGCTAGAGCACCCCTAGAATGTTAAGCATTTAAGAAGATATTATCAGTAAGATATCAGCCTGGACGAGCTTCATCCTAGACGAGATCATCTCACTCTGGACGAGCCAAAATTTGTGTTGCTTTCTGTTACTTGCATGTGTTCATTATTAGCATTATATGTTGTATTTTAATTCCCTAAAGGTGTATTAGTTTTTAAACTATGCGCTATGGACTACGAACGAAGTCATAGACTTGGTCCATCTGTTTGTATTTTTAATTCCCTAAAAGGCACTAACTTCTAAGCATGTGCCATGCTTGTGGACGATGTTTATGTTATGTATATGCAGTTTGGATTTCCGATGTATGTGATGCATAAATCTAATTTCCATAATTTCATCCGCAAGAAGGCTAAAGCCCAAGACGAATAAAAATCTCTGGACGCAGGGATGTAACGTCTATAAGCTTTCCTCGAAATAAGGATAAAGCAAAGAAAAATAAGCTCAAGGCGTATTCATCCAAGAAACGGACGAGAAAATGCATGCACGTGAGAATAATCAAAATCCATGGGTAAAAATATAACCAGCCAGAACAATCCAATCTTTAGACGAGTAAACGTTGGAAACATCCAGCCTATGGACGAAGAGCAAAAACCAGCTACTAAATCTCTGGACAAGTAAAGCTGGTAAAAGCAATGCCATTCGTAAGACAAGTTATACTTGTAAAATTCAAAGAATGGTAAAAATGTTGAACATGAAGGAATTCTTAACAAGGACGAGCTAAACACTTCCACGAGTGGACGAACCACACTTAAAAAACCAATATAATGTGGATGATGTAAATAAAGAAAAATTCGTCTATACAATAACATGTTCAATAGTAAATAAAAAAGTAATGGAAATAAACATTCATTCATAAAAGTTTAGAAAATGGTAGACGGCCACCGTCCAAAAACCCTTATAAAGTAAAGCCTAGAAGGCAATTGTTTGAAAGCTCGTCACAAATATTATAGACGAGACAAATGCATGGTTTTGAAACCCGAACCGTTCAAAGAACCGGACAAAAGAGAGGTTCAAGGTTTTTGAGGTTGAACCAAGGTTGAACCGTGATGATGTCATAATTTTTTTGATGATGTCATAATTAAATTAATAATTATTTAAAATATAATTAATTAATTAAATTAGTAAAACATTGAGAATATATATTATTTTAATGTATATAGATTTAATTATTTGATAAATATTCCTATAAATTATCAAAAATTCCATATTTTTTTTAATCCTCAATTATAAGTTATACATTATCCAATAGGACTCAGCCCATTTTATAATTAATAAAAAAATTAATCAATGATAACCATGAAGAGTGAAGAGGAAGTGACGTGAGAAAGGATGTTTTTAAATTGAGAGGTGCTACGTTAACAATATTTTCACAACAAATTATAAGTGGTTAGTTGTTATTGGTTCAAATTTGAACCTAACACTAAAGATTACTTTTTTGCTCCAATAATAACAACCAGTAACAACCTACCACTTAAAATTTGTTGTAAAAATATTATGAAAATACTGTGAACATCTCATTTCTCTTTTAAATTTCTTAAACTTTTCAAATTGCCTAAGTACAATCCGTTTTTCCTTTTTCTGTTTCTTTTTCTTTTTTCTTCCCTTTTTCTCCACCGTTTGATTGATTGATTTATCTCCTCCACTGTTTATAATTCTACATCTTTATCTCTTTCTTTTTTTCTTTTTCTTTTTTACTAGTATCTTAAATTTTTCTCATCCACCCATTTAAAAATTTTACCTTCCCAATGCCTCTTTTACTTTCCCAATGCCTAGTTGCCTACACATTTCTTCAGTGTTCCCTCTTTCTCTTTTTTGATGAACCCTCTTCTCTCTTTCTTCTTCACAAATCTCTTCACAAAACTCTTCATCTACCTCCTTCTCAGTCTCACTCACGGAAACAATCATGGTTTTTTTTTTTTTGGTCAAAAACTCTTGCAGAGCATTGCATTGTCATCGTGCAGTGGCTGCTCCTTTCTTCTTCTTTTCTTTTTTTTTCTTTTTTTTTTGTCAAAAAAAATTTCGCAGAAGCACTCATTGCCGAAAAGAAATTTTCGCCTGAAACTATCCATAACATTAATGCGAGTTCAACATTTGACAAAATGTTATAGTTGAAGCTTCAACAATGGTGATTTGGTGTTGTGAGTCTGTAATGTTTTTATTTTTTTTTAATAAAAATAGCTCTGACTTGAATCGTAAAAACCGTTCACGGTTCTCAAACTCGAGCGGCTCAACCGCGGTTTGAACGATTCCCTACTTTTCTTACTTAGAACGGTTTCTAGGGGTAAAAGAACCGTAATAGTGAGAGGTTCGCAGTTTTCCCGATCGGACTGTACGATCCGGTCCGGGTTTTAAAACCATGGACAAATGTACTTGGATAAATTTAAATGGTCCAAAACAACGGACCTGATACATAAAAAAGAAAAGAAGAAAAGGAAAATGACAAGATAATTTTTCAAACGCTTTTCACTAAGGGTTATCTCCAGAAGTGGGACCGTCCTGAGCAGGCTAGGTAGTGGCATCGTCCTCAATGTTGACATCTTCAGAACTCGTTTGAAGGAGAGAGCTTGTTGCACCAATGTTAAGATTGATGGAACTGAAGTCAACTTCTGGGAAGTGTTCCTCAACGTCCATACGAAAATCTTCGAAGCCAGCAGCATAGTTTGCGTCCAAGAGATCAGTAAACTGTTTAGAAGCTCTGAACTCCACAACAGCGTCCTCTTTGGCTAAAGAAGTGCGCTCAGCTCATCATTCTTCTTCTGAAGATGGTCAAGACGAGTGTCCTTTTCGACGATGTCAGCCTTGAGCTCTTCGACGAGGTTTTGCAAAGATTGTGAACACCAAAAAGTGAAATCACATACCTTGAAGAGATCGTGAACACCAGAATGTTCAAAGTCTTTCAAGGACATGTCATAGCATGCAGCCACGTCCTCATTAGTCACAGCCTTCTGAAAACATTCCCAAGCCAAATCTTCATTTTCAATAAGGTTCATAGGAACCCTTTGAGAAGGTTAAGACGAGGTAGGTGCAGTGACCTTGGACGGGATGACTTCAATAGGCACAGACGGGTCTACATCATAAATTTGGACTGACGGCTGTTGAGAGGGAGGATTAGGAAGGCCAGGCTTGACGACCCCAGGCTTGGACTACCCATGCTTCGCCTTCTTGCTTCCTCGACAACTGGGAAGATTTCCCAAATCAAGCATCTTAGATAAGCTTTTTCTTTTATCTTCAGCAGAAGGACGAGGCTGAGATTGAGCCTCTGGCCTGGTTACCTCGTCCACTACCCCCTTTCCTTTATTTTCTTTCATGGTTGCCATTCCTAAAAAGAAAAATGTTAGAATTAACTAAAAGGTAAAATTTTAAAAATTTCTTTTAAGTAAAAACTCACGTCTACGGGTTGTAAGTTTGTGGGCTAGAGCTTCAAGGGATGGATCAGGACCAAGTCCCCAAGTCGCAAGACAAGGAAGCGTGACTAGGGAATGGAAACTCCTGTCAACGTATAAACGAGCTCTCTAGACGCATTCAAGATAGAATCTGCTCAAAGACGGTCGTCTAACAGCTATTTAAAAAAAAACCTTCAGGACGAAGGTTCCCTAACTCTCCAGTGTAGGGGGCAAATGGATCCCTACCAACCTCAACAGGGTGTCCAGCCCAAAAACCAGAGACGAAGAAAAACTCCGTCTTCCAATTCCTATCTGATGTTACAAGTGATTTTATTAGTCTACAATCTTTCCCCCTAGCTGTGAATTGATAAAAGCCAAGGGACTGGTTAATCTCTAAGGGCTTGTAGCAGTAGAGGAACTCATCCACAGTGAGAGGACGATCCCCTTCAAACACCTCCCTCCACAAAACTTGCATAAAGACGACTAGCCTCCACGCGTTAGGGTTAAACTGACATATTCCTAAACCAAACCTGGTGAGTAACTCCCTAGCAAAGGCATTAAGGGGTAACCTAAGTCCCCCTAAAAGGTAAGTTTCATAAACACCTACGCCAAAACGGGGTTGACAGCACCATTCCCCATGAATAGCTAACATAGGGTTAAAGTCGTCTGGAATTTGGTACCAACTCCTAAGGGAGGTAAGTCTCTTTTCATCCGTCTTAAAGTGGACTCCTACAGCACAACTATATACTGTCTCAACCTCGTCTAAAGGAGTGGACGAAGGAACACTCGTCGAGGTACCAGCCAGAGACCCAGACACTACCCTCATCCTAAGCTGTTCCTGAAAAACTTTTAAAGGAATCCCAGGAACACCAGACGTGTATTGCTCGTCTGTGGTGTTCCCCCCACTACTACTGTTACTACTACTACTGCTACCACTACTGGAGCCACTATAACTAGTAATGTCATGGTACTCGTCTATAGCCTTATCAACATTATTACTAGACGAAGAAACGACAATCTCAGAAATCTTGAAATTTGAAGGAAAACCTAAGAACGAGGATGAAGAGAATACCTGGCTCTAGATGAATGAGGACTAAAGACGCGGAAATACTTCTAGATGAGGCACTAGACGACGAATGTCAAGGGAGAGAATTTAGGAAATGTGAAGGGTAGGAGAGGAATTCCACTATTTATAGGCAGTGAAATTTGGCATCTGAAACGACGCGACCAACCAGAGAACGACACGTGGCATATTCCTCGAAAAGGTAAATCGACGCGACCAATCACCAATGAGGTCATGTCATGTGGCACAACATCTAACAACTGACATAAAGACATGTCCAAAAATAGCAGTAAATTCTACCGTGCTCTGGACGACCTTTGGATAGGGGGCAACTGATGGTGAACTGAAAATTGAACCAACTCCAATTCGTATATGAGAGTCGTCCAGGTCAAGAAGACAAGGATGGTCATCCCTAGTAGAACGGTCGTCCATAGGCATGAGGGTCGTCCATCAAGAAAGCGCCTGGACGACCCCCGGCACTTGGGAAAGTTCCAGAAAGATTTATCTACAAAAGCTAGTGAATCGAACCACGTGTTATTATTTTGAAGCATGAGCAAGATTCTGGTTCATCGCTATAACTTCCTACTAAGTACTTAACTTCCAACGACAATTGTAGAAGATAAGATTGAACATTCTAACTCCTATAACGGTTGTGGAAGTTAACCCTGAACCTTCTAACTTCCTCAAATATATGGGAAGTTACGAGACAAGTAACTGCTTCAAAAGCACACTATATAAGCACTTATCCACATCAAATGGAGGTAAGTTTTTTACGACTCCTAAAAAGTTGGAACTCTAGAATTTAAGAGAGAAACTAACTTAAGCATCGAAGGGTTCTTGGCCGATCCACCCCGGTCGCCTTTGATCGTGTGTTTTTCTTTTCAGGCCTTCCAACCAATTACTAGTCCATTGAAGCCCAGAGCATTCAGTCTACTGATTTTCTTTGTATCATCAAAGTACATAGAAGCTGCATAGAAATAAAACCCAAAACAAATGTAACAAAGATGATAACAGCCAAGTTTGTGACAGAATGATTGTAAATATCTCATCATACTCGATAATAAACTTATATTAAACAACTAAAATTATAATTATCTAAGATTGCTAAATAGAAAAATCATAGGAAATAAATATTATAATTTTTTAACTAGCAATACTTAAATAATAAAATAATAGAAACAAGAATATGAGATTATTATTATTATTATTATTATTATTATTATTATTATTATTATTATTATATTTTGAGAAGGAGATTTAATTGGTTAATATATGAGTATGGTGTTTACGAATAAAATGACCTTTGATGCATCATGTAGACTTTGAAGAAGGGAAAAAAATACATATGCCTATACAACAATAAGGTCGCACTTATTACACAAGAAACACACTAGTGATACCTTAATATTTTACAAAAAAAATATAGCTACACCACAACCAAGGATGTAACTAAATCAAATTTCTACAAAATGACCAATATACCCAATTAATTCTCTAAAATTATAAGAATTAATTAAGGAATTGCATTAAGGATAAAATAATCCAATATAAGCACAATGCGGAAGTTTTGCGACATATCAACGTTATTTTGGAGGTTTATTTTAGTCATTCAATGGTTGGTTTTGGGAGGGGAGGGGGGGATATTCTTATCACTTTGGTGGTTTACAAGTATTTCTATCATATTTGAGGTATTGAGGATATCTTGACCATTTTGAAAGTTTTAAGGCTATATTGATCATTTTATATGTTCCACAGTATTTCAATCATTTGGAGATTTTGAGAGTTATTTGGTTATTATGAAGATTTTAGAGACATTTTACTATTTCTATAATTTTAGATGTTTTCAAAGTATTTAGGTCATTTTGGAGGTTTCAATCATATTTTGTCATTTTAGAGGTTTTGTTGGTATTTTAGTCATTTTGAAGGTTTTTAAAATATTTTAAGGAGAAATTGCATTTTACCCACCTGTGGTTTGGCCCGTTTTAACAGTGTCCACCCGTGATTTAAAAGTTGTCACTTAACCCACCTAAGGTGGCCTCCGTTAGACCCCCGTTACCCACCTCTGCCCTTTCCGTTAGAAAATCCTCTTTACTATATAAGCCAAGATTAGAACCCAAATAGAACCCTAAAAAAAGGAATGAGCTCTCTCCCTCTCTCTACCTTAGAACCCCAAACCCATTTCCTCTATATCAAGATCCCTAAAAACCCCCCAAAAAAAATGAAGTTGTTCACGCAGAGCTCTCACCACTCGCATCGAATCCTTCAATAACTCATCTGGAAACTGAAATTCAAACAAAATGCAGTTGGATTTCAACTAATGAACATTGAAAGTCAACCCTAAACCTCTCTTTGATCACAGATAGAAATTTAGGAATAGAATTTGAACGTAATTTCTGAATGAAAAATTAAAGAAATTCACTGAAACTAGTAAATTAATCGCATTCAAAATTCACTCTTTCAGTTACATAAATTTTTTTTCTTTTCCTTTTCTACAGTTTCTCAGCAAACAAACAGAGAATGAAGAAATAGAATTTCAATAAATAGAATTTGAACGTAATTTATGAATGAAAAATTAAAGAAATTCACTAAAACTAGTAAATTAATTGCATTCAAAATTCACTCTTTCAGTTACAAATTTTTTTTTTCTTTTCCTTTTCTTCAGTTTCTCAGCAAACAAACAGAGAATGAAGAAACAGAATTTCAATAATCTGTTCAAAATCAACTGAAGTAAGTAAACTAATCACATTTAAATTTCACTGACACAGTAACCTTTTATTCCTTTTCCTTCATTTTCTCAGGAAACAAACAGAGAATAAGGAAATAAAATTTCCAAAATCTCCCCAGAAACTTTGAAGAAAGTGACCGAAACTAGCAAACTAATCAAACTTAAATTCTCACTGACACACACTAACTTTCTATTTTCCTTTCCTTCAATTTCTTAGCAACCAATCAGAGAATAAAGACACTGAATTTCTGCAATCTCTCTAAAAGCTTCTGTTATTTTTTTTTTTTTTCCTTTTGTTCAGTATATTGTTTCCAATTCCATTAACACAAAAGAAAATTATATTTTCCTTTTGGTTTTCTCGGAAACCAAACAGAGGATTAAAAAACGAGAGATAATTTCTAGGGTTTTAAGAAGTTTCATTTTTTTTTTGGGTGGTTTATTTAGCGTTACCTGTAAAGCGACTCTGGTGAAGTTGCGGGAGTAGATGAAATCGGCAGTGGGGGCAGTTTCGTAATTAGATTCCAAGTCCATGGCCGAAGATCAAGTTGATACAGAGGAAATGGGTTTGGGGTTCTAAGGTAGAGACAGGGAGAGAGCTGGTTCCTTTTTTTTAAGGTTCTATTTAGGTTCTAATTTTGACTTATATAGTAAAGAGGTTTTTCTAACAGAAAAGGCAGAGGTGGGTAATGGAGGTCTAACGGAGGCCACCTCAAGTGGGTTAAATGACAACTTTTAAACCATGGGTGGGCACTGTTAAAACGGGTCAAACCACATGTGGGTAAAGTGCAATTTCCCCATATTTTAATCATTTTGAAAGAGAATTTCAAATCCAAACTAATAGTTTATTAAAGCATCCAAATAGTAGATTTAATTTAAAATTTCAAATCCTCCTGTGTATATAATGGATCTAAATAAGAAATTTTAAAATATATAAATTTGGAATCAAAACATTCCAAATCCTTGATTTATAATCCAAAACCAAGTATCAAATTCAAACTAACAAAGAAAAAAATTATAAATTGATACTAAAATTATTATGCAGCCACTATGTCATGGGTGTTGTATAAGTTACCACAATAAATCTAGTTGGTGGATACCACATGTGATGCATCACATATAGAATATTAAATGTAATAATATTAGGAAGACAATATTATTACAATGATTTTATAGTTGTCAAAGTATTAATCGTATCGTGGACAATATTTTTCAAACTGAGACTAGATCATTCAGTCCATCCAATTTAAAGTGGATTGGCATCTAAAAGCAAGTTCTCAATCTTTTAAAAATTGGACAAAAAAAAATGGAAACCATTCGATCCAAGAAATTGTCTACATATCAGGTTGTTCTCTTAGTTCAATTCTTCTCTCTTAAAACAGCTTCATTTTGTGCTATTTTCTTCGTATCTACCATGTTGTTTTGTGCCCATGGCCCATTGTTTCGCATCACATATTTCAAATTCCCTCTCATTTCTCTCACAAGTTAATTTCCATTTTCTCACAGCATCACACTCCTTCACCACCATCCACATTTTGCCTTGAAGAATGGTCGGAATTTAATTGTAAATCGAATTACCCCTCCAAGCATCATCAAATTCCATGAAAAATATTTATCCTATGGGTCTCTAGCACTTTTGGCTAAACAGTAACTCATTTCATTTATAAATTAAAAGAGACCATGGAAAGAAACTTGCATGCCCAATGCAACTAAAAAGGGATTGAATTCTTCAATATAGTTCCTAACACTAAAGCTGGGTTTGGATACAGATGAAAAGCAACGCGTTTTGCGTCTACGTTTTTTCTTTTCTTTTTTTTCTTTTGAGCTGTCATTTTTTACTTTTCTGTCAGTGCATTATTCACACCAGCAAAATAAGCGGTGGACAGTGCACACCAGTGAGTCCCATGCACTGTTCACGGGACCCACAAACCTTACTTTTCAGCAACTTTTTCATTAAAAATGGGTCCCACGGTACTATTCATACATTTAAAAATTATTTTGCTACAATATTTTTAGTTTTCAGTTTTCAGCAAAATAAGCTGTATTCAAACGGACCCTAAGTGTGCGTTTGGATTGAAATGAAAAATTGAAATTATTTCACTATTTAGCTTTTTTTTGTTACTATTCATGGGCCCCACTGCACTTTTTGGCACTATTTATGGGCCCCACTGTACTATTTCAACTAACTTTTACCTTTATCTACAGTACTTTCAGCAATAATTTTCAGTTTCAGCAAATTAAGCGGTATCTAAACACACCCTAAAGACAAACCTCATAACCTAAGTCAAATGGATCAAGCCTTTGGCTGATTGGGTCAAATTGAATACGGATTGATCTGTTTTGGGAAATTGGGCTTGTCAAGAGGAGGACTTCTAAGAGATTGCATAGATGACTAGATTTAGGCTTCTCAAGATCCTTAGGCAAAACCACATGCACCATAGCCAAGCTTTGGCCTTGTGGGATAAGCATCTCTTAGCAAAACACCTTGACATCTCTTCTTTAGCAGTAGAATTGGACTTAGAAATCATTGTGCTTTTGTTAAAAAAATCCTTCTACTAGTTAATCACTTAATCTTAGGCAAAAATGTAAAACTGGCCCTTTAACTTTCACCTTTTTTCATTTCAATCTTCTAACTTTCAGTTTTGTCAATTTAATCCTCTAAATTTCAATTTTTGTCAATTCAAGGCTCCGTTACAACTCAGTTGCTGCTGCCGTTAAAACCACCAAAACGACGCTGTTTTGCATGTGTGTGTGTTTTTTTTTTAAAATTTGGAATTAAAAGAAAATAAGAAAAAATCTAGAAAAAAAGAAAAAGAAAAAAGAAAGAAAGCATTAAGGACCCAAATCCCTAACCCGTGTAACTTTGAGAGAGAGAGAGAGAGAGTGAGCCGGTTTAAGAGAGAGAGAGAGACTGATTCACCAATGGCGAAGAACCTCAATGGGAGCACTCTGCTTCGACATTGAAGCAAACGACGCAAAAACATCATCATTATTCGGAGCTGAAGTAGAGCTCTTCGAGCCAGGCATTCCACCAAACACATCATCAACACCATAAATAGGCACCATCGAAGGCTTCCCATTCTAATTATTTGAAAATATTGAATTGTAATCAAACGAATTAGATTGGTTTGTGGATTTACCAAGTCCCCCAAATAACAAATCATCAAACCCACCAAAATTCTGGGTTTTGGAATCGCCGTTGGATTGAAAGACCCCATTTTGATCATTGAAGAAAGACCCAAAAGCAGAATTTGAATGCAGGGAAGATCTGGACGAAGAGGAAGAGGGTTTGGGGTTTTGACTTGAATTGAATCCAAAATTCCGGGTCTGGGCATTACTTGAACTTGTGGGTTGTTTCGAAGCGGCCATTGGAGCAGCTTTTCCTTGAGGCTTCAATCCAAACCGCGGTCGCTCCCCTTAATGCTTTCTTTTTTTTCTTTTTTCCAGATTTTTTTTTATTTTCTTTTAATTCCGAATTTAAAAAAAAAAAAAAAAAAAAAAAAAAAAAAACAACAGAACACAACACGCAAAACGGTGTCGTTTTGGTGGTTTTAACGGCAGTAGTAACTGAGTTGTAACAGAGTCTTGAATTGACAAAAATTGAAAGTTAGAGGACTGAATTGACAAAACTAAAAGTTAGAGGACTAAAATGAAAAAATGTGAAAGTTAGAGGGTCAATTTTGCGTTTTTCCTCTTAATCTTATTATAAACTTCTTCTAATTGACTACAGGAACCTAACGAGGACCTTCCTCCAGTCCATGATTAATCATATATATCAGGAAGCGAATCAGAATTTTGATACCCTGACCTAATTGGGCACTAAACAACCTATATAGAACTTTTAATTTTTGATAACCTATTGCCTTTTGCCTATTGCCTATGGTGTTCCCCTGCTAGCATTTGATAAAACTAAGCTATTTTTGTAACAGTATGATTTGCACTTAATCTATTATATTCCCTCTATCACCCAATAATAATAATAATAATACAATTTTGCTACTGACCCCTAATTTTTATTAGTATAGGACCATTGCAAAAAACATTGTAACTTAATTAGTTGGATTTTTTTTTCAACAAAAATATTCAAGATTCATTTCTTTTTTCTTTCTTTTTTATGATCCTGTCCTCTTCTTTTTATCTATTGAATTATAAAAATTATGCATTAGACCATCACTTCATGCTTGTCACCAGGTTTTATGCTAATAATAATAAATAAATAAATTGGTATCATCTACTCAGCTTGTCACCTACAAGAAGAAATCAAGGTAAAAGCATTAGGCATATTTTTTATAGGTGTCATTAATTTTTAATGGATATCTTATAAAAGTGTGTGCACATGCACATGTTCGTGCACCTACATCTGTGTCTAGAGCATTCTTATCAAGGGTTGTATAAATGCTAAAATGCAAATTTTAGCATCTGAAACCATAAAATCCCACTCCATCAAAGATGTCATATGCTAAAAAATTTGATATCTTGCTACAGTGCGCTCTCATTTTTGAGAGCACATTGTAGCAAGATGTTATAATTTTTTTTTTTTTTTTTTTTTTTTTTTTTTTTTTTTTGCTGTGGGGGAGAGAGACAAAGGGAGAGAGAGAGAGGAAGAATAAAAAATAAAAAATAAAAAATATTTAAATGAAATGGTAAAAAAATAGAAGTTTTGATGTTAGGGATATTATAAAGTGATGTGTTAAATGCTATAAAGTTAGGTTTTTAGATGCTAAATGCTAAAAATTTTAAAACTCTTGATGGGAATACTCAGTGTGGGTCTTATTATAAAAGGTTACTTTTTGTGTTATTTGATGAATTTATTAATGATTTGGGGATTGTTCTTTTGCATGTGATTCTGATCTAAATTCCTTAATTAATGCCACATAAGATTTGCTTAATGTGGTTTAATTATTGAGAAATGCTAACGAATGCCCTTAGGGTATTGATTAACAATCTATTTAAAGAAAGTTTTTATGGGAAAAAAAAAACAATTAATGTTTTGACAGTTTTTTTCATCTCCCATAAAAGTGGTGTCAAAACTTTCCTAAAATGGATTGTTAACCAATGTTCTAAAGGCACTCATTTAGCATGACTCTTAATTATTTGCTTTGTTGAATTTATCTCTACCTTGTTTGTTTATGCAATTATGCTTTGTATTTGGAAGATTAATTATACTTCTAATCTTAGTTTGTCTGTGTATCCTTTGTCATTTTTTTATTTGCCTTATAAAAGTTGTGCAATTACATTTGAATATTGGTTGAATTTCTTTAATTACAATAAAGAAATCCTATGTGACATTGTGACCTCCAATTCAACTCCAATCCGATCTCAAAATCTTGAATTTGTACCTCTCTTGTTTTTTGTTCTTTAATAGTCTGCTTTTAAAACATTCATCCAGCCTTAAAATAATCACTATAACAATTAAACTTGATCAAGTTTTCCCATGATCTAGACATTCCTCACCTAGCCAGCCTCTTTGCGGTGAAATAAAGGTCTACATAATAACATAAAGGTCTACCTAGCCAGACATCTCACAATCTTGGTTGTTGGCTCCATCATAATTCATAACCTGTGGTGAATGCAACTGGGGTTACCGCATCTTGAGTAATATTACAGCCACAAACTATGTTATAAATTTTTATTGGTTCTTATTTAAACTCACAAGTGCCTTCACTTCTCTTTAATTAGAAAAATACTAGAGCTACAAATTATTTTACACCATTTTTTACAAACTGTGGATGCAGTGAGTGGTTATTAATAAGTGAAAAAGTTATAATAATGGTGAGTTCAGATAAAAACCCATAAGAACTGGCCACATTAACAATTTGTAAAAAATTTATAAACTAGTTTGTGATTGCAGCATTACTTTACTTATTAATAACCACTCATCACACTAGTTTTTATCTCTAAGATTTCCCTCATATATTATCTAAGCTGACAAGTGTACAAATCTGTGTACTCGTGCATTATCAGCTTATAATGTAATTCGTAGTTTTGTTCTAATCTCTAATTCAAGTGTCTTTCATTCTTAGCTGTCATTAAAAAATGAGTATATTAAGGATCTGTTTGGATACAGCTTATTTTACTGAAAATTGAAAACTGAAAACACTGTAGCAAAATAATTTTTAAATGTGTGAATAGTACCGTGGGACCCATTTTTAATATATTTTTTTTTTGAATAAATTGGCTGTGGGTCCTGTGAGTAGTGAAATTTGTCTCCCTGAAACACGTGAAAAAAAAAAAAAAAAAAAAAAAAAAAAACGCAAAACTGAAAACGCAGACGCAATAAACGTGCTATCCAAACAGTCACTAAATTACATCTAGTCAGTCTATCATCATACATCATACCCAAGGTGGGTAACATAAATATAACATTTTTATTATTGGGTAACATTCTACCAGTATTAAAAAAGTACATACCCATTGCTCTTAATAAGCCTTGGCAAGCTCCAAAAAACAGTCAAGTGCTTGAGAAAACCACCAAGGCACCAACTATTGAGCTAGTTTTTTGAATCGATCTCTTCGAAATTTTTTTTTTCCCCATTGCGAATTTGCGATGAATGAAGGAGAGGATTTAAATTTAGCAATACAATTTAGGCATTTGGCTACAAATCTCTTATCAAACTTGATGCTTCCAAAGAATTTACCAAGTGAAACTCAAAATATATAATTTGTAAAAGCTAACCAACAAATTAATATACAAAACAAAAAAAAAAAAAATACTACAAAATGAAAATATCAAATTTCTCTATAGAAACATTGTTATACACTTTTTATTTCTTAAAGTGGTATTACACGTTTAAAAGGGGAAAAAATATACTCCCCATTGATAAAATGGGAAAAAATAACAAAAATACTAATGCCTAAATTTACACAACCATATAACATAACCTTAAAGGATTTGACTTGAGTCTAGTACTCCTTTTAACCATGTGTCACGATCTTCACCGATCTAGTGCACAATGTTTACACGTCCGAAAAACAAGTATACAAAGGCAAAACTCAAATACAAAACACTTTTTTGAACAATTATGCAGCTCCCAAAAAAAAAAAAATTTAATATATTCAGCTATGAGCCATGTCCCTTTATCAAAAAGTCTATAATTCGTGAGCTCGGTCCCTTTTCAACAGTCCTTCCATGATGACCTTCTTCTTATGCTCATCCGAGTCAAATTCCGAAAACTTTATCCCATCTTCAGGCAAAGCGCATCTACTGCTCCAACGAACCATGAAAAACCCCATTGAAGTACACAAAATTGCAAAAATCTTACCCCAAAATATCAAAACCAACAGACAAATAAGAGGCAAACAAAAACCAATGTAAAAACCACAACTCCTTTTTCCATGTTTTTGGACATTATTATTCTTGTCCTGCCTCTGCTTAGACCCATTATTATCCTGCTCATTCTGACTATTAGCCCCAGTTAAAGTTGATTCAAACGAGTTGCAGCGTTGAGACATAGACCTCGAATTGGAAGTACTTGATGATGAAGAAGATGAAGAACACATGGTGGTTGCAGTAAACGCAGAAGAACGACGTGAACAAGAAGAGGAAATATTTGAATTTATTCTAAGGTTGTCGTCATCTTGTTTCAATGAATCTTTATTCACCGAGTTTATGGTTTTAACACCCTTTTCTGCAATAATGGTTTCTGATCGAAAGGAGCTTTCCCCAAGCTTTCTTTTCTTAAGTTTCTTTGCCTGTCAAAGACCAAGTTTCAGTATAAAAATTATCAGTTTCATAATATAGAAGGAAATGAGAGCAGATTTCAAGAAATAATAACAATAAAAGAAATTAAATGGTATTAACAAATACTAGTTAATAAAATATTAATTAAGCATTTTTGTTATGAATGTTAATTAAGCATTTGGTACCACAACACATCAAATAATAAATAAGACGCGTATTGGGTAGAAAATTAAACGACTCGGTCCTTTCTTTTCTTTAAATGTCGCAATTAAAGACCCAGTCTTTTTATTTATTATTTTTTTTTTTTAAAGTAAAGACCCAGTCTTGACCAAAAAACTTTATCCAAACAAAGAAAAAATAAAATAAATCAATTGGTCCAGTCAAACTGACATTATATTATGGATAAAACTAAAAGAAATAACAAATTACCGTACGAATTAAACTTGAATTAAAATTTGAAATTAATGGATTTTGATCAATCACTTTCTAACCAAAAACAACGGAAAATACAATCCAAAGAACACAGATAGATGATATGATCCACTTATGGATTATGGGAAAGTTTGAAAAAAACAACAACAAAATCAAGAACGGAGAAACAAAATTCAAGAAACAAAGTATCAAACAGAATATGCATAATATACATCATGATCACCACCCAAGAACCCAAAATTAATTTCTTTGTTAATTAAAAAGCAGAAAGATTAAAATTTAAAAAGTGCTAACCAAGAAAGTCCCAGTAAAAACCGCTTTCAAAAACTTCGAAAGCTTAACATTCCTGCCTTTCTTTCTCCGGCCACCGCCTTTTTCTTCTTCTTCTTGTGCTTCTTTTTTATCCGGTGCCATAGAGGGCTTTGATATCACGGGGAACAACATGCCCTCCTTCTCTTCCACAGCAAAATACTTGAAAACAGGATCCTCTTCAAGACCATCCATGGTCATAGGTTTAAAGCACAGCAAGAACTTCTTCTTCTTCGTGGTGGTGGTGTTGTTGTTGTTCATGTTGCTATATTTCTTGGTGTTGTTGTTGTTGTCGTTCTTTTTCTTGCTTTTGCTTTCGTTTATTATTACTCTGCCCTTAAGGGAATCCATGGAGGACTGTGTGAAATCAAACTGGGGGTGATTGTGATATTGAAGGTTGTACGGTTGGAGAAGACTTAGGACTTGTCGACAGAGCGAGAAAGTTGGGGAAAGAAATTGCTGAGAAAACAAGGGAAAGAGAAACGTTGTTTTTGATGTGTTTGTGTGGTTTTTATTTGTGATTTATAATACGGGTGGCGTTTGGATTTCTCATTTATGAGCCGGCAATGTCGCGCTTCGTTTTCAACTTTTCTCCGTTGAAACCTAACAGCTTAAAAAAGAGTGGAAATAAATATCGAAAGGCCCAATAAATTTTTTTTTTTTTTTTTTTTTTTTGAGAGAGACTAGTGGATATTTATTGTTATCCGAATGGGAACAAAAAAGTGAACTTTGTCTTTGTCATTTGCGATGGATAGCTATGTCACATGTCAACTTATCCGGTCATATGAAAAATAAGAAAGGGGAATCAAAAGTTATTTGTTTTCCCTCTTTTTCTCTTACTCAAATTTAGGACAAGTGTGGGTTCAATTAACTTCTTTTTTTTGTTTTTTTGATGGGGTGGGTTGAATTAACTTAATTGATAAAAAAATGTGCCCTCAAATAAGAGGTTTAGATTTTTTAATTTAAACTATATTTCTAAAAAAAAAAAAAAAGGGATTTAAACTATGCCTATACCAAAAATTAATTGGTATTTTTCTATAAAAAAAATTAATTGGTATTTTGGCCTAATAAAAAAAGACAATCATCATAAAACGAATGCTAGAGCTTAATATTGCATCGCACATATCCAAAAAAAAGTTATAACAAGCATGAAATTAGTTTTTTTATTAGATATGATAGCTGTAGGTTTTGAACCCAGCATCTTACCAATTGAACTAATTAGAAAGCATAAATATAAAAATAAGTTGAATTGACTTTTATTGTGATTTTTTTTTTTTTCAATCTAAATTTGTAGTATCTAATTATATGTTATGGGTGCTTTATGTGTTAACAGGCTAAAGCTTGTTTTGCTATGCCCAAGCCCGTTCTACTATGGATTGGAAAGTTGGGTCTGGCCTAATATTCTAGCAGGATCATGCTATAGGCCAGTCTGTGCACAAGCCTAACATCCAAGAATAGAGACAACAAAGATAAACAAATACATATACATTTTAATTCGTAGGTATTGGCACACGTTTTATGGACTTATAAGTAAATGCCTTACAGCAGAAAGTTAGTTGTAGAAAATGGGTTAGTTACAGCAGAGAGATTCAGTTAGCAGGACAACTGATACAACAAATATAATAAAGCCTAAACCCCAACTTGAACAACCTTACTATTGGACTATGCCATTAAAGTTGTGCATTATGGAGAATTTGCCTAAATGACTACTTGTTGTTGCTTCTAGGATTTCAAAGAGTGGGTTTGCTGAAGAGGGAGGGAAAAGATTGCCTATTGATGCATGCATTTCTACCATGTTTTCTCTCTTTTCTTATCACTTTTCCTTTTCCTTTCTCTTTATTATTTCTCTCTTAGTTCTTTCTGCTTTCTTGCCTTGGGTCACTTCTCCTTCCTATCTATGGCAACTGCCTTCATTTATAATGGACTGATCTTATAAGATTTCTCCCTTTTACCCATAGGGCTTTACCAACTATTTCTGGTCTACGGTGGACACCCCTTCAGGGCTGCCGACCAACCCATTGGTTATCCGTCCACTACCACTACTAAACATGCCCAATGCATTCTCTTTCTTCTACTATCCATTCCAGGACAAAATTCCCTTTGTTTGATCTTGCTATAAGCCTTTTTCCTTTTATTTGAACGGATAAGGCTTTGGGGTTTCTCATTACCTACCTTTCTGGCATGCATCAAGTGGTCTCAGCCATCTACCACCCCTTTTGGGCAAAATGCCATCCTAGCAAAGCATTTTCACAAAAGAGGTCCTGGCTAGAAATCGAAAATAGGCTTTTTTCCCCTTCCACCAAACCACACCCTCTGAATCGCTTGACTGTGAGTCCACTTTTCTTGTATTGGCTGGGTACAAGTTGGTGGTGCTCCGGCTGCTATGTGTTTGCTCTACTACCCTCTGTTTTTGTTTTCTTTCATTCCCACGCCATTTCTATCGTTGCAGGTTAGTTTTGTTTCGTCCTGCTACGTGTCCTCTCTGCCCGTGTTTATCCTCTATGGAGAATGACGTGAGCTTTTCTCTTTAGGCTTACCTTGTTTTCTTTCATCCCTTCTTGGGCTCGTGAGTTTGCTTGGCATGATTTCCTATCAGACCGACCCATTGGGCTTTCATTACTTTCTTTCTTTCTTCCTCGAGCTTTTATGGCCCATTTGCTTCTATCTTGCTTTGCTTTTACCTCTTATTGTGCTTGTGGACCTATTTGCTGCCATTTCCTACCATGCTAGCCCACAAGGCTTTATTTCTTTCTTTCTTTCTTCTTTGAGCTTTTATAGCCCATTTGTTTCTATTTTGCTTTGTTTTTACCTTTTATTGTGCCCGTGGGCCTATTTGCTACCATTTTCTACCGTACTAGCTCACTAAGCTTTATTTATTTATTTCTTTCTTCTTTGGGCTTTTATAGCCCATTTGTTTCTATTTTGCTTTGCTTTTAATCTCTTCTTCTTCATTTTTTGCATGCTATTGGGCTTTTCTACTGTTGGGTCATTTTTTTTCAAAAATGGGTATCAACATATGTTATACTTCGATTTGATGAGTTCTTCTACTGTTAAAATAAGATCTCATAATATTTTCATAACAAATTGAAGTGTCAATCAACCATAGGTCAAAACAAAATAAAATAAAATAAAAAATAAATTACACCAAGAACCACTGCAACTCAAAACAAGGGTGTTATGTATGCTATGAGATTTTGTTATGTCCCTAAACTTTTCTCTAATTTGATTATAAATTGATAACTATCTTATAACTCTTATACATATATAGGCATATATGAAAAAATAGAAGGGAAATCAAAAGTGATTCTAGCATTCTATGCATCTTTTTAAAAAAAAGTGATTTTTTTTTTCGCTCTTTTTCTTACTATTTTTGGATAAACATATTATACACGTAATGATTTCTCCATACCATGACACTAAGACGGTAAGACCCTAATTGCTCTTAATATATAGGACAAGCACGGAATTAGTTGATCGATTTTTATTTAACTTTTTTCAATAAATTATGTAACTATATGTTATATTATAACTTAATTAAAATTGATAAATAAGGTGGGTATGAATAGATCTTTAGTGAGTTTTGGTCGGGTTTAGGATCAACTCATCGATTAGAAGTCAATATCCCAAATTATATGGGTCATTATTTTTAGAGTTGTGACATGTTGCTACTAGTTTGGGTCAACCCACGAGTCCTCTTTTTTTGTCCTAAACATTAAAAATAAATAAATTTAATTAATTAACACAAAATATGTAAAAATAACAACTATCCCAATTAGTAGGTAGCTTATCATAACAATAACACAATTCACAATCATTAAAGTCAAATAATTTCATTCATCAAAAAGTCAAATAATTTCAACAAATTACATTTAAAATGAGAATAAACATCCTAAATATTCACAAAAACATATTTTTCCAAAGGTGAATCATATCGTAAATTTATTTTTGTTTTTATGTATTGTATACTATTTTGTTTGGTAATTATACACTTTATAAAATTTATAAATATATAAAATACTTTTTACAAATTTATGACATATTCAATTTATAATATATTATACCATCACTTATGCAACAACACTTTACAAATATATCAAATTATGTCAATTAGAAATGTATTTTATAATAGCCACAATTCTTGTTAATGTTACACACCACTCACAAAGAATTGCACCATGGGTAATTTTTTTTTTTTTTTTTTTAGAAGAATGTGTGACTTTTTTTTTTTTTTTGAGGGGGAGAAGAATGTGTAACTTGATACATAGAAATTGCAATTTTTATTTTTATGTTTGCAAAATATTATAGGCAATTTATTATATTTTGTTCACCGACTACCTTGACCTTTATTCTAGTAGTGACTTGGGAGTTGGACTTCTTTTTCTATACTAGTGAACCATGAATTGCTTCAATATCAATTCTTTTTTTTTTCTTTTTTTTTTTTTGAGAAGCTGCTTCAATATCATTTAGCGATGGAAATACAACTGACTGTACACACATGAGGGATAAATATTAAATAATCAGTGTTCGAAAAGTTCTAACACCCACACATTAGGGGAGAAAAGGAAAAAGAAATGGATTATTCATCCATTTTAATCATTAACATTTAAATAAAAACTAACTATTATTTTTTGTGTTGAAATAAATTATTAATCACTCATTTCAAAATAAATAAATAAAATTTTAAGAACTTTGGTAACAAAGGCATCTAAAAAACTTTTAAAAAAGAAAAAGAAAAAGAAAAGATCATAAATGGAGTGTTTATCCAAAGAAAAGATAAGAAGAATGCAAGGATGGTCTGTCTACATTGTTGAGTCATTTCGTGCTTTCCTTTATAACATTGGTGATCTATTAAAGCTTGGGCCCGCTAAGTGCTAACATAACGGGCTTACCAATCGACACACTTGGTATGGTAGAGTTGGCAATTGGATGGGTTCGAAGTCGTTTCATAATTTGCGGTAAGGAATTAATATGCAATGTTTAGCACACTTTGTTTGGATGCAGCCAAATAATTGATCCCGAATTTAAAGTCAAAACGCGTATGCTGTGAAAAATACTTCAGCCCCTGGACCTGTCCGATTTTGATCCTTTTGTGAATGTTCCTAAATGAATAGGGTAAAGTATTATTGACTATTGAGATCCCGAAAATGGCCTAGCAATAGTTCTCAATGCTATTTTCTTTATAAAAAAAACCTATATTTCAGGCTAAACTGGTCCAAAGACAAAAAGGCTTGACTTCTACAACAATGAAGTCAACAGACTTCACTTATGTACGAGAACTTCCTTTCCCCCCAATAATAGTATTCACGTTGATGGTGCCATAAATTTAGCAATTTGACTCTACTAAAAGCTACTTTATCTCCTATAAAAATAAAAATAAAAATAAAAAACAACTTTATCCATTTTACCATCTCACTTTACAAAACACCCAACATCAATGATTTTATTTTAACTTTCAACACAATAAAATAACATAAACAATACAATAAAACAATAAAAACAAACACCACAACCACCTCCACCAACGGCCACAACCACCACTCTACTCTAGCAACCACAACACAACACAGAAAAAACAAAACAAAACAAAAACAAATAAAAATAAAATAAATAAATAAATAAAAAACAAAAACAAAACAAAACCACAACCACAATCACAACCCCATCACCACCAGCCACTACAACCACCAGCCATCACAATCACAACCACAACCCACAACCCACTGCCACAACCACAACCACCACCACAACCACAACCACAACCATAAACCACAAAACCCATAGCCAAAATCCACTACCAAAATCATCCACCACCACCACCACAGCCACCAAACCCATATGAAAACACAAAAAAAAAAAAAAAAAAAAAAAAAAAAAAAAAAAACTCAATCACAACAAAGAGAGAAAAGAGATGGGCGACGGCAGCAGCTTGGGGCTTGGGTTGGCAACTTGGGGCATAGGTCGGCAAAGCTAGGCAGAGAGGGATGAGAGAGAGAGGAGATCTAATATGGTCTTTGATGGGAGTAACGAGAGAGAGAGAGAGACGATGAGCTGAAAGAATAAAAAAGTGGAGAAAAGAATAAAAAAAATATTAAAGGCTTTTGGCTTCTTGTTACAATTTCAGGTATTAGTACTTATTTACTGTAGCATGTAGCCAAATTTTTTTTACTATGGCAGCACCAATGTCCACAATATTTTGTAGTTTAAGGAGGCAAAAATAGCATTATAGCTATATGCCTCCACTAATAATGATGCTCTAATTAGGGATCATAGCCTTTATATATATATATATATATATAAATATATATAAAATAATAAAATTATTATTTAAAAAAAAAAAAAAAAAACTCTCAACTAAGGCCCGTTTGGTTTGAGGGGTGAAAAAGTGGGAGAATAAATAAAAATTTAATTTTTCTCTTTTTTGTTTGGTTGGAAATGGAAAAGTGGAGAGGTAAAAAAAGTGAGTTTATATAAATTTACTCTTATACCCTTGTTAAAATATGATACCCAATTAAAAAAAAAAAAAAAAAAAGTAACAAAAAAAAAGTGACAAAAAAAAAAGCAATCACTAAAATTTATTAAAAAATAATAATCATGTCCCAAAAAAAAAAAAAAAAACAAAGCATTGTCACGCCCACGGCCTCAAGAAATCAAAAGAAAAAAGGGGGAAAAAAAGCAATGTACTAGATGAAGCCCATGTGCAAGTGCTCATGGGCATTTTCATCATTTACTCATCAGATTTTCCCCTATCCAGTTTTCTACCCATTTTGGGGATAAAACTTTTTGGTGGGTCCGGGAAGAAAACACCCGGGCCCCACCCATCATTTTTCCCTCTCCCCCTCCCAACCAAACACTCTTCAAAAAGTTTTCCATCCTCATTTTCTTTCATTTTTTTTCCATCCTCCCCAAAATCCACTCTACCAAACACACCCTAAGACTCTTTGATAGGATGGGAGAAGTACTGTTACAACTTGATGAGCAACAAACTTGGTTAGACCATGGACAATTGAGTTTTCTTCCTTTTTTTTTTTTACCCAAACAAAAAGAATAAGGATAAAATTTAAAATTCATCGCCTAAGTTTCATCAAAATTAATTTCAGTTATCTAACTTTACTTTCACTCATTTCAATCCTCTAAGTTTCAAGTTTATTCAATTAAGACTTCTCCGTCGACTTCTGTTAGCATTTTTAAAAAAATTTAAAAAATACTTTTCAATCATTAATTAGATTTTTTTTTAATTAAAATTTTTTGAAGAAGAAATTTAAAAAATTTGACAATTAACTGCAACATTAAACAAAAAGTCAATAGAAATGCTTTAATTGAATAATCTTAAAATTTAAAGAACTGAAATGACAAGTGAAACATAGAAAGTGAGTTTTGCATTTTAGCCAAAGACTAATTAGCAAAAAAGTGAGCAATCAATTTTAAATAATTACAAAGGGTGTGTAAGTGTGTTTCACAGCACATCATTTATTCATCTTGGTCCCCATTTAAAGCATCAATGCAGATTTTTGTGTTCCTTCAATTGAAATCCTCTGCAATTTCTATCTTAGCAAATTAACGCCCAAATAAAGGGGCTTTTATAAAGGCACGGTCTTTACTGGATAACATTATTCTGCGTAGGGCTTTTATAAGGGGGTTTCAGACTTCAGCCCCGAACAGCTGGACCTGTCCGGTTTCTAGGGATCGTAGGTTCACCGAATAACTTTAGTTTTTTTTTTTTTTCAAACATCTGGAATCTTCAAGCTATTCTATTTTAAAATCTCAAAATCTACTTTATCATTTATACCATATCATTTTACAACACTTTCAACATCCCAACTTTTATTTTTACCTACAATATATTAAAATAATATAAATTACAGAATAAAATAATATAAAAAATCTCTCTCTTCTCTTTCCTCATCTCTGTTCTCCGTCTCTCCATTTTTTTCTCTCTCTCATCCACCCACCACCAAAAATCACCACCACATCAGTCACAAACCCACCACACATCAGTCACAAACCCACCACCACTTGGAAAAAACAGAGAAAAAAAAAAAAAAAGCCACGTCCATACCCATACCCACGGCCAAACCTAGAGCCACCACTGGTAGACTTACCAAAAAAAAAAAAAACTCCATCGATACAAACCCATCAGATACAAACTCACCGATACATGCCTCACTGCAAAACACACACAAAACTCATCATTGGCAGCAATCTTAAGCAACCCATCACTGCAAAACACACCGCCAACATCGCTGCAAAACCCATATCTGCAAAATCCATCGCTACAAATCTGTATACATAGATCACAAATTCAAAATTTTACCCATTCTGTTTTCACTCTCAGACTCCCTCTCTCATCTCTCTCTCCGTTTGTGGCTTGGTGCTTCTCCACCTCTCCTCCGATTCGATCTACTATTGATGATCACGGTGGAGCTCCGTTGATGATCACGATGGATGATCACAGTGAATTATCACGGTGGATGATCCGTGGAGCTCCGTTGGTGCTTACCCATAGGTTGATGATCACGGTGGAGCTCCGTTGATTGTAGAAAAGAGGGAGAAAGAGAGGAAAGTGAGTGAGAGACAGAGAAAGACAGAGAGACGAGAGACTGTGCGATGAGAGAGAAAAGCAGGAATAAAATATTAATATAATCTTTTGGTAAAGTGCTACAGTACCATCATGCCAAACCTGGCCAGGATAGGAAGAAAAAGAGATAAAAAAAATTTCGTTTGGGTTCCGTTTCTCCCTACCCAAGTTGGAGCATTCCCAAAAAAATAGTAAAAAAATTAAAAAACATCATTCTAGCTTTATACATTTAGGATGATACTGTAGCACTATGCCAACAAAATTTACAATTTTTCATGTTTAGCCTTCTGGATGTTGAGACAAATTGGGCCTTAATGCTAAAATATGCTTACATTTGGCATTTACAAGCCCAGCTGTGAATGCTCTAATGATCGACCAACCTTAATTTACACGGAGTTTTATAAAAATTTGAAAAATGTTGATATTTTCTAATGTTTTTTACCATAAAATTTCAAGTGACAGGTTATTATTGGCAGGAAAAAAATAATTTTAGTAATAAGTTCAAATTATAACTAATAATAACTTACCACTTATAATTTGTTGTGAAAGTATTATAAAAATATTGTTTATGTGTCTCTTCTCTTAAAAATTTGATTAGATTCAACCTTCCATGGCCTTAAGAACCGCTATTATAAATATGGAATTGTAAATTATTTTTTTTAATCAAATTTTAAAGGAATAAATTGTTCGTAAAAAGATGTTGTTTCAGTGTACAGAAGTCATAGCTATGAGGTCAAATTGAAGATCTTTTTTTTATTTCAGTTTTGCTATAGTTCCTAACTCAGTTGGAAGAAATGCACATGGACAATGTTAAACGATTTTTTAACCTTTATTAATAGTTTGGTTCAAGATAATATGTATTCTTAAACATTCTCATATTTGGTTGCGAATTGCCAATCATATTTGGTTGCAAATTGACAATTCAATTGAAATTAGATACTTACAGATATGATGTTTGGGAATCTAGATGTTTGTTTGATGAAAATAAATAATTTTAATTGACAATGCATGATGTTTTGATAAACCATGAAAAACAAGAAGTTGAAATAATTATATTTTTGTATTGTATGTATAATATGACATTAAGAAATATTATACTATCATCTTAGGAAATTTACTTTGATTCATGGCTCACAGTATTTTAAAAGTGATGTATATTACACTTAGACCTTGTGTTTATAAACTTAACTAATCAATTAATTATGCAATAAAGCACGGGAAAGTTTAATATAATATGAGTCTTTTTTTATTGTCAAAATATGAAATATGATAATTTTTTACTTTATATTATAATATTAAGCATTTACTATAAACGTGTATATGTGTTTTTTTATTTTATTTTATAGATATGTTAGAATTTCAACGAATGAGATGTCCACTCCATGATAATTGTTCTTATTATCATACTAAAATATTAATCAATTTTTGGTGTAGATAGGGCCCAAATTCTAATTTTTTTATTTGACAATAAGTGATTTTACTAGTTGAACTAATTGGAACCGTGATTGTAATTGTATATGTAACAATATATTATCCCATTTAAAGAAAAAATTATTGTGCCAAAATTCTAATTAAGGGTTTAATAGAGAAAATATTTTAAATTTAATTAAAACTATATTAAATTAAAATAATGACATGTAACATTGTGATGCCTCAAAAATTTATGTGATACTGTATTATCTAAGTTCAACTAAAAATTAAACTGCTTCGATCTTTTATATATGACCTAGTCAATTGATTTTTTGTGTAGGCAACATTCGAACCTCATATTTCTTATTCGAAAATAGAAGATTTTACTAGTTAAGCTAACTGGAATTAATTGGTACCCACTTGATCTTAAGAGTTTAAAGTAACAAGAATTGAAATTTTTGTTATATGGAGATACTTAATATCATATTTTAGATAATAATATATTTAATATATAAAACATGATGTTTTAGATAATATTGTACTTCTTTCCAACATAATAATAATAATAATAATAATAAGGCTAAAATGAAAATTGTACCATCTAAACTTGATAGAAATTCATTTAAGTCTCTAATTTTACTTTAATTTAATAGAGTTCTCTAAATTTCAAATTTATTCACTTTAGACTTTTTGTCCAAAATCGTTAAAAAAATATATTAAAAAAAATATTTTTTCATTAGTAAATTGCATACTAAATGGCAATTTTTTAATAGAATCAAAAAAATAAATAAATTGAATAAATTTGAAACTTAGATAACTCAATTGAAAGTAAAGTTAAAGGACTTAAATGAATTTTAGTCAAATTTAGATGATGCAAGTTGTATTTTAGACCAATAATAATCTTGTACAAGTTAAGAGCTTTGTAACTCAATAACATTACTTGCTTTCTTTTATAGAAAAACCAACTTTCAAATCTCTTGGCACAAATACATTATACACAATAATTGATATTTCCTATAAAAAAAAAGTGGGAACTAAAATTTTCACTACTTATAAGACTTAGATTGTATAGGAAAAGTAATTCTTTAAAAGTTTATTGAACGAACAACGCCTGTTTGGTAATGTTGTTCTAATAATGTTGTTTAAGTGTTGTGGAAATACATGTAAGTGAAAAAAGTGTTGTGAAAATACGTGTTGTATTATTTAAACAACGAAAACTATTGTTTAAACAACACAACCAAACATGCCCTAATTTTCCTGATTTCTTAAAACTAAGGGTCCGTTTGGTAATATTGTTCTAGTAACGTTGTTTAAGTGCTGTGGAAATATATGTGGGTGAAAAAGTGTTGTGAAAATATATGTTGTGAAAATACATATTGTGTTGTTGAAACACCGAAAATTATTGTTCAAATAACGTTACCAAACATGGCCTAACAATTCTCCTTAAAAATGGAGGAGATTCTCAAGCCGGAAAAGATTTTTTTTTTTTTAAGGTAGAGGTTAAAGCGCAAACTCACCCATCAATTTCTTGGAAAATGTGGATGAGAATATATATACTTTCCTAAAGCTATAAATTTTCAAATTCAAAATGGTTAATTGAAAAAAGAGAACTTCAAAGTTTATTTATGGTCTTCCGTGGTCCAAAAATTTCAAATTAGGGTCAAGCTTCTTGAAAAAATAATCATTGTATGATGAAAAGACAATAACCTGCACCATAGTCAATCATGGCATTTTGCTACTTTAAACCATAGATTTGACTTTGATTATGGCACTTCGTAATGTGAAACCGAGAACAAGGTAGGGGTAAATTGAAAATTATAAGATTTGGTAAATAATTCGGCTCACTAAAATTTTAAACGGTCAATCAAGCTTTTAAGATCACTAGCATTTGGGGTGTAAATACCCCCAATTGCTATTTTATATCCTAATTCCTTAAAAATAAGCTCCATTCCAATTGCTAAATTCAAAATTTTTTCCCACCCCACTACAGTGAGGTTGCATGCAACCTCACTATTCATAGGTTGTATAAAAAAATATTACTATTTTATTAACTCTTTTTTTTTCTCTCTCCTTTGACTCTCCCTCATCTCATTATTCTTTTTTCCCTTTCTTACTTTCTCCCACTCCTCTTCGTCTCACTTCTCCATCTCTGTCTCTCTCTCTCTCTATTTCTCTCCTTTCCCTTTCCCACTCTTCTCTCTCTATTTCTCTATTCTTTTTTCCCCTTCACGGTCTCCCTCTCTTCGAATCGGTGATTACTATTTTAGTGGTGGCATTTCGGTGGTGGCATTTTGGTGGTGGAGTTGAATTGGTGGCCGGGTTTGGTGGTGGCAGATCGGCGTGGCTTGCGTGGGTCGTGGGCCTTGGGTTTGATCGATGTTTCTGGGTTTTGAAGATCAATCTTAGGTCATGGTGTTTGATTGGCAGTGGTGGGTGGTGTGTTTGGCAGTAACAATGGGGTGTGGATCTTGGTGGTTGTTTGTGGTTCTGTGGGTATGGAAATTTTGTTTAAATTTTTGGGTTTGTGATGTGTTAATGCTGTAGTGGTGGTGGTGATTGCGGGCCATGGGTTTGATGGAGAGAGGGAAGAAGAGAGAAGTGTGAAATGTATATTATATTATTATTTGATGGTTGGTTTATATTATTTTAATGGGTTGAATCTAAAAATAGAAATTGGGATGTGGAGTGAGTTGCGAACTAAGTTGGTTAAATAGATAAAGTGGTGTTTGAGGATGTAAAATAGACACTATTTTACATCCTCGCTTGAATGTTAATGCTCTAACTTTTAAGAGGGTTGGGATATAAGAGTTATCAGTTTCGGTTTTCAAGCGATGTTAAAAAAAAGTGATGTTTATATAATCAAATTGTTTAGCATTAGATGGAGGATGTTTCACCAGACGTTGTTCCTGCACTTTATGCTGATTTACATAGTCTACCTTAATAATAAGCATAGACTTTCTTCTCAAAAAAAAAAAAATTGTTTAGCATTGTATTAGGGCTTTCAAAAACAAAAAGCATTGTAATTAGGAATCACAAAAAAGAAAAGACTCCACACCCTAATCTGCATTATTGTTAAAAAAAAAATTGTACGAAGTTACTGTGCTTAAGATCCTGCTCCCCCTCTAGATTTTTTTTTAACCCTCATAATACTCTCTGATAATCTTTTCAAAAAAGAAGAAGAAAATAATTCTCTCACACTTTATCTTTATTCTCTAATCTCTCGACGTCTCTCTTTCACCTTCATGAGTCAATGAAGTGATTCATCATTGGATGTTGTTGCCCATTAGGCATCACTAGGTATGGATGGCTGATTGGCATCATTTGGTGTCATTGGTGTTGGTGGCTAATTTGGGTGGGGGGTGTTGGGTAGGGGGTGTAGGAGACATTAAGCTCAATGTGTTTTTAGCCAAATTTATTAAAAAAATCACTTTCATTAATTCAACTAATCTACTATTCACAAACAATTATATTAGTCTCAATACTCTATCACTATTTATTTCAAATATTATTTTATCTCTTCCCAAATATCTTTTTTTTGTCACCCCATCCTTCTCGAGTTTCACATTTTCTCTCTAACCACCAATTCACCACCACTAGAGATCCATAAACACCCAACATAGCCACATTAAAACCAAAACAACCCAATTATATCTAACATCAAACCCAACCACCTAATCATGGTGAGGTTGATCCACCATCAAAACCCAACATATATGACCTTGGATTTTGGACCTTACGGTGATTTCAAAGAGAGAGGTCACCACCTAAATAGCAACCCACCGTCTTCCACCCAAATCACGACCTACCGTACTTCTCCTCATCATCATCGTCGCCTACCACCTATTGCAACTTAACCATCGTCCTTTGCCTAAATGCCTTGAGTCAATACGTCCATGGTTTACTAATGATATCATCATCATTAAAAAAAAAAATACTAAATGTCATGGACCATAATTTTGTTTCGGGACAGTATATCATCACCATAAAATACTAAATGCACACGTGAAATTGTGAAGAATAAATATATTGTGCTTTCCCATATGAATATGATATGTGAAAAAAAAAAAAAAAAAAAACCACTTTAAAATGGGTTGAGTTCGAATGAGGTATAAGTTGACCTGACCTAACCTGACCTAGAGTTTCATACATGTCAACACATTTGTTTACTTTAGGTACGTCTTGGGTTGGGTTGAGTTATCATGTCCAATTCCAATTTTGCCAAATCTAACTAGCATAGCCAATTTTTTAGTCTTCTTTTAAGTTTTAACAAGCAAAGTTACTTCTTCTTTTTTCAATTTACCCTACTCACTTTTAAATGCATTAGACATTCAATTTTTTTTCTCAATTCTATTTGAAGTATTATTTCCTTAGGACACATTTGGTACATTATAATGATGATTATAATGTAATAGTAATATTTTTCTCATTTCCATTGTATTTCTCACCATGGTTTTAAGAATCGGAATGGTTATAGAATCGGAAAAGAGACCAGTTCTTGGTGTTTTCCAATTTTGACTAATTTTCTCAGATTTAACTGGACTTGGTTCATGGTTGAATCGACCGATTCGGTTTTTAAAACATTGCTCTCCACCTTCATTGCCACACACATTATTTTAATTATTTTATTGTTTTCTTTTCTATTAATTTTATTATTTTACAAACTCCAAAATAAAGCGCAGATTGTTGATTTTCATGTTTTGAAAATGGTTCACTATTACCCTGAAATCAATTAAAGAGTAGAGCACAATACAAGTAACTCTCACACTCAAATGTATATGAGATTTGAGGAACCGAATGGAACATGAGGAAGCACAATTAAATGTAATATCAACCATTAAAGCTCTGTAACAAAGAATATCAAAACATATTATTTTATTAAACACAAAGTCCCTAAAGACAAAGAGAAAGTCATATGGCCGAAGCCTTATAATGAGGTTGTGAAGTTAAATGTTGATCCTGCCTTGTTGAAAGACTCGACCTTTTTAGCTATTGTGCCTTGTGATGATAAAGGGGAGATTATGAAGGCTTGGTCCATGGGCGTAGCCAAAATTTTTTACTTGAGGGGACCGTGTTTTAGTATTTTTATAAAATTATCAACGCTAATAGATCCATAAATTGTCTAGTTCACCATAAACATACAAAATATCCAAAAAAAGAATATTTTGCATCAAAATTATATCTACTGTTAGTTTTTCATAGAATAAAATTAATCTATTATCATCAAATTATAAATTTTGAATTTTGTTACAAGCGTCTTAAATTCATCAATTATCATCAAATCATTAAAGAAGAACATTTTGCATTAAAAGAAAATTTAGTTGTTATAGGTGTCTTAAATTCTGAATGACTAATATCAATTTTCTTAAAGAATATATCAATTGTTTTTGGTTTGCTTATATTTCTTTTAGCTTTAATATGACTCAAGAATTAACCTAAAAATAACTTTTGTTTGTTTTTTTGTTTTGTTTTGTTTTTTTAAAACTCAATATATAGATGCTACTCACATTCAAGAAAAACAAATTCCACTATTATTTTAAGTAACATCTACCTCATCATTCATATTATTATTTTTAATGAATTATCCACCCAACACAACCTCACATACTCACAATTGCAAGTTCACTCTACTATTTTAGGAGCAAAGAGATGGAAAAAAAAAGGAACAAATTTTTTTTTACTAACTGTTAAGGTTTACAACTTTGTTTGGTTGTGTTGAGATGAGCTTTGTTTTGTTAATAACAACTAAACAATGGGGCTGGCAGCAACATTGACGAGAAAAAGCAAAAGACACGTAGCTTGAGAATGAGAATAAAGAGAAAAATGTATGGGTGACATCTATACCATTTAAAGAGAGTAGGTCATCATCCATTGGATTAAATACAAGTCTTTGGACAATTGAAGGGCTCAATTATTATTTTATTTGTGAAGAAGCCTTACCTGTTAGACTAAGTTTATATCTTATGAATAAATGGGGTGCCAATTATATGTTTTTTAGGAGGCCTCTATCTTTTTGCTATGTATGTTATAGAGAAAATTTAAAGGGGGGGGGGGGGGGGGGGTTATTTTCTTTGGGCCCTAGATTTGGCTAAGATGGAAAAATTGTAGAGGATTCTAGTAGAAGGGGATGTAAAAATCTGTGTGAATGCTTTAAATGAGAATCCAGATAATGAGCCGTGGAACATAAACGCCCTTTGTAACAAAGAAAATTGCTTAGTCACTATTTTGATAATTGTTTTTTAAATTTGGGTAAAAAAGGAAGCAAACTCGGTGGTCCATGCTCTAGCCAAGTTTGTTGCTCACCAAAATTTTTCCTTTTGTTGTAATAGTTCTTCTCTCCCTCCTTCTGTGAAAGAGGTTTGGTTGAGAGATGTTCTTGCTTTTTATGTTTAATGAAATATTTCCATATAGTAAAAAAAAAAAAAACTTTTTTTTAAAGGGAAAAAAACACCTTGTCATTGAAGAGAACTATACAAATCATTCAAATTATGCATAATTTGAAACAAACTCTTGTCTTGTATGAATAAAAATCAAAGTTCTCTCTCACACACCATGTATATATGATTTCTAAAAAGAAAATAAAGAGTAATTCCTAACTTTTTAAAACTTTAACAAATTGCCACTTGAAAAATAAGATAATGGGTTAAGTTAAAAATAGAAAATACTTAATAAGAAAGCAAGTTTAAATGGTAGGTCAACGACTCAACTGGAATGACATAATTTGTGGTATATCATGTATACGAGTGTGTCATTGTCCATCTCCCTTAGTGATGTCATGTTTGCATAGAAGTTTTCCTATGTCTTTTTTTTTTACAAAAAAAAAGTTTGAACCCATTTTCCATTCCCATTATTATTTTTAATTAATTCCATCCCACTATTAAATTTATAAAAAAAAAGACAAATCAAATTATAACACATTATCCACACAAAAAAAAAAAAAAAAAAAAAAACTACAAAACATATTAATTTAAGAACCAATTAATTTTGTTTTCATTTTTGGTAGCTATTTTGCTTTCAGTTTTTACTTAAAAAGACAGCGCAAAGAAAACGTGCTAACTCCAGTCCCTTTTACAAAAGACAATTGCAGTGCGTTGCGGCAAAGCACATATTCTCTCCTCTCTCTCTCTCTCTCTCTCTCTCTAAAACCCCTTTCTCTTTTTTTCTCTCTCTGTTCAAAACCCATCTGATTTTCTTTGCAGACAAACATGTCAGACCCGATGGACTTGCTCCGATCCAATCTCTCCCGGGTTCGGATCCCGGAGCCCACCAATCGCATCTACAAGCAAGAATGCTGCCTCTCTTTCGACACTCCGGTAATCTTTTCTCTTCCCTTAGTTTTCCGTTTGGTTCCCGAGAAAAAAAAGATAAAGAGGAAAGTGTAGTCCGAGAAAGAAAGCTTATCTTTCTGGCTTTATGTTATAGTTTTGATTCATTTCTGTTCATGTTTTCGTTTTCCCTAAGTTTTACTGCACTGAAGCTCATGTGTTTGTTGAAATGTCTCTTCGATGATTTTTCTCTTTTCATTTCCGTTGGTTGCTGAGAAAATGAAAGCGTAGTCGGAAAAGAAAGCTTATCTTTTTGCACCATTCAAATTTCTTCTTTGAATTTTCTTGGATTACCTTTTTTTCTGATTTTGAGGAAATATACAAATTAAAATTCGGAATACTTTTTTTTTTTTTTTTTTTGCCAAACAAACTGTGCATTCTCTCCTGTCCAACTTGTTTTGAAGATATGGTGTTCCATTATCGGTACTATGCTCTCTGTGTTTGTTTGTTTGTTTTTTTTTTTTTTTTTTTTCCAAATGTTTTTTCCCTTTCTTTCTTTCTTTCTGTTGTCATTGTTGGATTCTGGGAAATTATATGAAAAGAAAATTTATGCAAATTATCAAAGCTTTGTTAAGGTATTTTGTGTTTCTAAAAAATGAGGACATTATAAATGTGTAAATAAAGAAATGAATTTTGAGATTGTGTGTGTGTGTGTTTTTTTTTTTTTTTTTAATTTCTTTTTGTGGTTTCTGTTATTTAGTTATTTTTTTGGGGTCAGAAACTGATAAGGGTTCATATACATTTTTAAAATCTGATTTTGGAGGTTTTATGTTTTAATGGCGTATTTGATGATTGTACTAATTTCAATTATATTGAAGAGCATGTGTAATTTAGAAAATCTAAGTTTCGGGGATTTTTTTATTTATTCGGTTTCTTTTCTCCTGTTTTGTTGCAACTAAAGTGGATGTTAATGTTAGTCCTAGTATTAGCTTTATTGATTTTGACATTCATGCATGCATTGTGGTGTTGTTTTGATGTCAGAGATCAGAAGGTGGGTTGTTTATCGACATGAATACATTTCTAGCTTTTGGAAAGGACTGCGTGGCTTGGAACTATGAGAAGACTGGCAACAAAGTTTACTTGCATATAAAGCAAATAAAAAAAGTGGTTGCTGAAGATAGGCCTTTGAAGAAACCAACACTTTTGGGTATAGGTACTTGATTCGTGATGACCCTCCTCTCCTTCCCCTGCAACCCCACACCCGCGACACCCCCCCCCCCCCCCCCCAAAAAAAAAAAAAATAGTGAGATTAAGGGAAAACAATTTAGAATGAATGTACTTTCAATAATCAGTTGATCTCTCTACTAGCCACAGAGAGACTTTTTATTGGTCCCTTTTAGCTGAAAATTTGTTATTGTAGTTTATGGAGGGATGTTCTGGCTCTTCTCTTACAAATGCTGAATCTTGTTATAGCAAGTACTAATAATTTTCTGTGCCATAGTGGAGATATGTTTTATTAATATTTATGGTATATGATTTCATTTGCAGGTATTGATGGGGGATTTGACAACAGTGAACTTGAATATGAAGAAACTTACACTATAGTTATATTGCCTGACCATGTTACTCTTCCATTTCCTTCGGTGGAGTTGCCGGAGAAGGTGCCTGTTACTCCCCAAATCCCCTAATTATTTGGTAAAAAGATTTCCATTTTAAACAGCGTTTGATTTATTTACCAGTGCTGTAAAATACTGCAGGTCAGGTTGGCCGTCGATGCTATCTTGATGGCTGAGGGTGCTGAGCGGAAAGAGCAAGTTGCAGCTTGGATAGCCGATAAGAAACAAACAAGTGCATATGCAATGAATTTGCAACAGATTGACAATGGTGTTATTGTCCCTCCATCTGGGTGGAAATGTATTAAGTGTGATAAAACGGACAATCTTTGGCTAAATCTTACTGATGGCATGATTCTTTGTGGGAGGAAAAATTGGGATGGAACTGGTGGCAACAACCATGCTATTGATCACTACAATGAGACACACTACCCTCTTGCTGTAAAGCTTGGGACCATTACAGCTGATCTGGAAGCAGCAGGTAATGTCCTCCTGGCATCATTAATGGGAATGGTTTTTAATTTTTTTTTTTGCTTTCTGTAATTTTCTCTCATGAAGCAAAATGTCACTAGTTTGAATCTCCCTTTCCCCTTCCCCTTGGGGCCAAAACTCACTTATCGAAAGAAGATTTGTTCAGTCACATTTTTATTACTGTTATAACTGATATAGGAGCAGCAGATAGCGGTATGGCGAAATGAACATAATATGTGATTCTGTATACTTATGATCTTAACAATCTCATGCATTTTGCATTTACATACTCAACGTCATATGTGAAAGGGTTCACTCTCTCTCTCTCTCTCGGGCTAAGGACGGAGAAAATATTCATTCTTTGTTCCAGGTAAGTTGTTAGTTCTGAGGTGCTGTCCATGTGGTCATCATTAGTGGCAAAGTTAGTCAAGTATGCTAGATGGTATTGTCAATTTGATTTTATCAGGGTACGATTACTTTTCTTGAATGTAATGAGTTTATTGCTCATTAATGATTTTTTTGACCATGATGCTGAATATGTATTTGTTTTCTTTTTTCCTCTCTTGTCTTTTGGCTGGAAAGATTAAATTCGCTTACCAAAAAATGGGCTAGATTCAAATTGAATACCTACCCTAATTTATTCCTTACTCTCGTCTCCACCCTAAAACCACCTCGTCCAATCAAGGTTCAGAAAAGCAGGGTTGGCAATTTAGTTGGCTAAAAAGTTAAAAAGGAAAAAAAAAAAAGAAAAAAAAAAAGAACTTAGTTTGAAGCTATTGATTGGAAAAAAAATAAACTATATCTATTTTCTTCAGAAAAGTTCGTTCATCTTTCAAAATGCCGATGGTTTTCTCAAGTACTTGTGATTACTAATGATATGTGAACAGCATAGATGCTCCTTCATGGGCTCTTAAAAATTATTCTATCGGGAAAGAAGAGCTATTTAAGCAAATGCCATTTGATTATTATTATTATTATTCATTTATTTTTGACAAGTCAAATGCCATTTGCTTATGCTTTTAAATCAATCAATGTTGTTCTTAACTTCTTATTGTGGAGTGTAGATATTCTAATAAATGTCTGATCATCCGAAGGGTTTGGTTGCATTTAAATTTATGCAAGTTCTTTTGTTTCTTTCTTCCTCTTTTATTTCTGTTCAACCTCCCTCCCTTTTTTCCCTTCCACAAAACTTGATCTTTGAGAAGCAGAAATTTAATGCAAGAAACAACAATTAGCTTCTTGTATACAGGTTACACACTCCAAGTCATTTAATGTTTTCTTTATATGATGTATATGGCTGTTTTATTTAAATTATCAGAAAAGGGAGAAAGAGAGTGCCAATTTCAGAATATTGAAGGTTATATACTTATAGAACTGATGAAATTAAGGCAAGAGTCAGAGAGCGTGACTTTGTCCAGTCTCTGAAGACTTTGGATGGGACTGAATGAAATGTGGGAATTATGAATATGCTGAGTTCTCTGGGATTGCTTATGTGGGAATAAGGTTGAGGAGATGTGGAACTTTGATCTTTCTCCATAATTAAAGATGCTTGTGTGGATTTTGTGGTGGTGTAAATCAGGGGCGGCTTGATACATTTGGGGGCCTAAGGCGAAAAATGAAATTGAATCCTTTTATATATTTAAATATGACTTAAAAAAATTAAATATTATTTAAACTCCATTATCTTGTTTTAGATGCGAAATTATTACTAATTAACATGAACCGTGTAGAATTTTTTTTTTTTTTTTAGAAAGTTTATAGACACAAAAAATTTGACTAAGTTTTTCACACCTGTTGATGTGATAAAATGATAATGGTAAGTAAAAGAGTGGTGTTAGTGGTGGACCTAGGTGAGAATTAGTAAAAATTTGCCAACTCAACTATTGTGAAAAATGATGTGAATTTTTTTTTTTTTTTTTTTGGTGTATTGCTCTATTTTTTTGAGAAATGCTACATTCACAATAGAACCAATCATTGAAATTATTTTTTCGCCATCAATAACAACTTGTAACAACCTGCTACTTAGGATTTGTTGTAGAAGTATTGTGAAAATTTTTGTGAAACTAGCATTTTTATCTCTTTAAAAAAAAAAAAAAATTCATTTGATAAAGAATATTATTTTATTTAATGGCTAATATTTGGGCTTAATTAAATTAAAATTTGGGGCCTTTTTTATACTTGGGGTCTTAGGCGATTGCATCAATTGCTTTTAGTGTTAAGTCGGCACTGGTGTAAATTTAGGGAAGCAAAAGATGATTTTCATGATAGCATACATGTGCTAGGCTAAAAAAGGACTACATCTATTTGGGATGTCAGATCAAACTTCTGCGGCAATATATAGACAACTGTATTTTTTTGGAAGAATAGTTTGATTGGGCATAACAGGGGGTCAGGAGTGGGGTTTGATACAGTTGCAAAGGTAGGGAAGATTTTGGATTACACTTGGTGTAGTTATGAGTCACCACTTTGATAGGAGTAGGGATGCATTAATTTGGCCCAAATATTTGATTAGTGTAGGAGCAGGAGTGATGGAAGGTTTTTGGTGCATAAGCTATTGGGAAGACATGATTTGATGTTCTATAGCATTGTATATGCTGTATTGATCTTAAGACTTTGAAGTAAATTGGAATTCTCCCTTTCTGAGCTTCTGCATAATATTCGGGTTGAGGTAGTATGATGGTTTAGGGATTTTCTGTTTGGATGAGGTATTGTTGTAGTTTTTTGGTTCATCTGTGGCCAAGTAGTAGTTGAAGACTTCACTGTTATGTAGACTCCAGTGGATTTAGTGACTTGTTAGAGGGCTCCAGGTAAGATTTTGGTGCTTGATAATCTTTTTAGTGGATGCAGGCTATAATTAATTTAGACATTGTTGATTTCAGATTGGACATTGTCCTTATTTGATGCGGTGTTTAGCTACTAGAGAATCAAAGGATTTGATTCCGTGGCTTGATGTTCACGAAAGCTGTACCCTCTGAGAGTTGGGTCTGAGTTTTAAGCAGAGTGGAGTCAAAAGAATATGAAATGCTAAATAATATTATTGCAAGAATATTAGTTTCCAGTTGAGCTGTTATTCTTTTATATGTGGGGATTCTTTTGAATTTTTATGAACATTGTTTGTTGACCTTTTCTATGTAAGTTGGTTTCTGTTCTTTACATCACAAAATATGCTATTAAATGTTACTAACCTAGCATATTCATGAGTTAAAAAATGTTCTGATTGGCTTTGAAAAGTTCTTTCACAACCTGAACTGATCCAGGCAAACCTGCCATGGCAGTATAATCGTCAATGTGATAGTAAGTATTTCTCTGAGGATTCATTCTTAAATGTATTGGGTGCTAATGATGTGTAACACGTATTGTGGCAGCTCAGATGTTTTCTCTTATCCGGAGGATGAAAGTGTTCTGGACCCGCTATTAGCACAGCATCTGGCACATTTTGGCATTGATTTTTCATCATTACAGAAGGTTCTTTTTTTTTTTTTTTTTAAAGAAAATTTTTATGGCTTAGTATCCAATAACACAGCATTTCTGATCTCAACATGTGTCAGATTTAGTGTTCAGTAATATAATGTGGTGTAATAATTGGGTTGGGGTTTTGGTTGGCAAGGACAAGATTAGTTCCTTCTTGTGCCTTTGATGATTCAAATTTACTTGGATCTCATCCCTCTTATATTATCTAGAGGATTCTTTTAATATGTTTATTAAATTATTTGTATTTATAGTATAGCCAGACTTCAATCGATTTACTTCAACTATGCAGGTTTTAGTCATTGACTCATTTTTCTATAAATGGGGTTGGGATATTTACCTCCAGTATATTTTGTATTATTACATTAATTTAAAGTTTGATATTTTCACTTTCTTATTTCAGACTGAAATGACAACTGCTGAGAGAGAACTTGACCAGAATACGAACTTTGATTGGAACCGTATCCAAGAAAGTGGACAGGATGTGGAACCAATTTGTGGACCAGGTTATACTGGACTTGTCAATCTTGGAAACAGGTAATGTTGATCCTCATTCAGGGCTGCTTGGGAATTTTTTTCTCATTTAATATTTTCTTATTTCATTCTTGCAGCTGCTATTTGGCAGCAACCATGCAAGTTGTGTTTTCAACACATTCCTTCTATTCACGGTGAGTATAATTTTTCCTCTTACACCCCCTTACCCCCTGGGGCATGAATATTAATCACCCTTTAAAATTTCTGAAATTGATTACACTTTTTTCTTTATTTTTGGTGCAATTATATTATCAGATACCATAGAAACCAAAGTTTGAAAGTGGCTTTTGAGATGGCTCCTGCTGATCCAACTGTAGACCTCAATATGCAGTTGTAAGTAACTAGTACATCAGTGTTGTTAGTTCTTTTTGTGCAATCTGTTATCTGATTTATTTCCATCATGTTGCTAATCATAAGTCATTATAGCTGTCATCCTGGTGATTAGGGATGGCAATTTTTCCCTGCCTCGCTTAACTAGCCCTTCCCTGCTTCGCCTCGCGCGGGGGGGAATTCCCCAACCCGCAAAGGTGGTGGGGCGGGGCGGGGCGGGGATGGGTTTAAACTTTTTAGACCCACCCTGCCCCGCCCCTCCCCGTCCCTGCCTCGCCCCGCGTTGCTAAGAGTTATAATTGTAAATTTTTCATACCCTAAAACCCTATTATTTAAACAAACATATCAATATTAGCTTATTTTATTCTATCCAATGTGTTTTTCTGCCTTTATTTTGTTATGTGTTATACTATGATATTTTTTATGATTGTCTTGTTAAACACTTAGATATATTATTCAATTTTTTCTAAAAATTGATTTGATTTGATGGGATAAATTTAGTTGTAATTTCAAGTATATTTTTATTAATGAAATAGGTTTCATTAAAAAAATTGTACTAGTTGTAGGGTAAATTAACAAAAACTATAGTTTTACGGGGCGGGGATGGGGTGAGAAAGTTTAGCCCGTCATGCGGGGCGGGGCGGGGCGGGGCAGGGATGGGGCAAGACAAAATCATGCGGGGCGGGGACGAAGCTGCATTGAATTCAATTGGAGAACCTAATGTACACATTCATTTCTGTGTGTGCATGGAACACATTCATTTTTATGCGATTATTATTCAAACATGTCTATAAATATGTTTTGGGAAAATTTTAGGTACAGTACCTTATCTCCAATTAAATTCAAACACATAGCTGCATTGAATTCAATTGGAGAACCTAATGTACTGCATAAGGTGCTATACCTAAGTTTTACACGTTGTTTTCTGTGTTATACTTCTGTGGGCAGTTATTCTGTTCTTCCCCCTTCTCCGTCCCCCTCCTTTTATGTTGCAGATTTGCATATTTTCTAATGCTTTCTTGTTCAATGGCAGGACTAAGTTGGCCCATGGTTTGCTATCTGGAAAATACTCTATTCCAGATCTGGAGGTTTGTTAACTCTAACAGAATGAGCTCCTTTAGACTATAGTTTCTAGCTCTGCTACTCTTTGGTTTACATTTTCTTATTTGTTGTCCAGAAAGATGATAATGCAAATGCTACCTCAACTGCAAGAGCTGTAAGCTTTCTGGCTCATTTTGCCTGCATTCCAAGTCTCTGTTTTGTGCTTGGAAATGGTTAAATTATACAATGGTATTATTGTTGGATAGTATGATGAAATTCCTTAACCTTGAAATTTTCAAACAGGCTTTGAATTTTTAAGAACTTATCAATGTTTGTCTGTTCTTTCTCAAACTTTGATGCCCATATTTAAAAATTTTATTTATTTTTTCAACCTTCTTGTTTTTTTCGTGCCGTATTGTTTAGTTCTCCGCTCTTTTTCCGTTTTAATGAGACTTGTATTCATATATCAATATTCTTTTTTTGATTTTTTTGATCTTATTTTTTATATTATGGTTTCACTTATTTTATTTTATTTTATTTCTTTTATAGATTGTCCTTTGACCTGTACTATATCTGTTTCCTTTTGCCTTCTTCTATAAATATTAGAAACAGCAAGGGATACCCCCTCGTATGTTCAAAGCAGTTATTGCCGCCAGCCATCCTGAGTTCTCTACAATGAGACAACAGGTATATTTTCCTTCTTTTAGCTTAATTAGCATAAGAATATAGTATGACGAAGAGATGTAAGGTTGCTATTTTCATCCTTAATATATTTGAACTGCTCTTTTTCTTACATTTTTGTTTTGACTTTTTGGTACACCAAAAATAATTTTCTAGCTCTAGCTCTAGCTCATACAAAAGAGAATTATGTATTTTTCATAATCACATGGCCTTGTAATGTGGAAGATGGTCATTAACAAACATTTGGAGTTTAGACATATAGAAAGATTGAGTATAGACGTTAGAGTGGATGGTACCATATTAGTGATTTGGTGGCTGTAAAGTAGGAAGTAGATGAGTAGATACTTTTGTATGGATAATAATAATATATTAAGGGCACGCTTGATTTGTTGTATTCCACACAATAATGTAATAGCTATTCAATTGTTTGGTTGTGTTTTCTTTAAAAGGAATAACTTTTCCTTATCAATGACTATTCTTTAAAATGAGGAGTAACCATTCCTTATTAAAATCACCGTACTCTCTATTCCTTAACTAATGAAATAACTTTTAAAGCTAAAATTCCTAGAAACCCCCTCTGGTCTGGTTGTTGCTCTCCAGGAAAAAAGGTGTCGATTCTCTCTCTCCACTGTTTTCTGCCATGTTAGACCCAAAATTAATAGTCTTTCCCCCTATTTTTTTTTGGCTAGATCTTCGGGCTCTCTCTCTCTCTCTCTCTCTCTCTACAAGCATTCTCATCTGTGTCTGCCCTTTAGACCCATGGATGGTGTGATCCATGTAATATGGTTTTGAAGGCCAAGCTTTGAGATGATTTGGATGATAACATGAAAGCATATAAATCCATGGTCTATTTCTTTTTTGACCGCTTTCTTTGCTTTGAGATAAGCAAAAAAGATGAGGATTATATCTACGTTTCATGACTCTTTTGGCTATATGTTTTTTTATTATATCTGATTTTATTTATAGAGTTATTACTTTTGAATAAGGGCATAAATATTTATTATAAAATTGTTCAATTTGTATATCATAAGATGTTAATTAACACTTTCTCAAAAAAAAAAAAAAGATGTGTAAATATAATTTTATAAATGAGGGCATTTTAAATTTTTTGATTTAAATATGATTTGATTCCACTGTCTTATCATTTTCTGTTCCTATGTTATCACCAAACAAATGAATAGTAATACTTATTCCATTCCAACTTCTCGTATTACTTGTAATAGTGATTCTTATGCCCATGTAATCGCCATAACAGTATACCAAACGTGCCCTAAGTGGCCGTTTGTTTAAGCTTAAAGCTGGCATAATAGGTACAGCTTTTTAAAGGGCACATTTTTTTCCTCCTTATAGGTACAGCTTGTTCAAACATCACTTATTAAAACGGACCCTGCTTTAAATAAGCCACAAAATTTAAGCCGCACCAAACGGACACTTGAATGTCCTTAAAGCAATAAATGGCACGTGTTTTAAGATATCTTGGGAGACGAGTATGTTCATGTTTCCTTGCAAAATCTTTTACAATACAAATCTACTTACCCTTGCCGGAGTATGAAGCTGACAGATCAATTTAAGTTATGCAATGGAGTGCTTGTATTGCATCTTTAACTTTCTTTTATCTGCCATGGGCAAATGAATTGAGCCATGGTACCAAAGAAAAGTTTATGTAGGGTAGGACAAATTTGAGAATTTCTTTGTGTGCTTGTGCTGGGTTAAGGTCTAGGGAAATTTGTGGATCTAGGGTTTAGAACTTTTAGAAAGTGCGGTTAGGGTTCAAAATTGGCTAGGGTTTGATGAGTTTGTTATGGCTATTTGATAGAGAAAGTAAGTTTGGTTTTAGGGTTGCAATAGGTAAGAGGAAGTACTTGATTTGGGGTTGTACCTTGTAAGAAGAAGGAGAATAGAGTTTTATAGTTTTCAGGGGTTATATGAACACACTTGTGAATAATAGCACAAAAAAAGAAGGGGAAGTTACACTTTACCTCCCTAAACTAAACCCCCGTTTACACTTACCCCCTTGAACTACAAGAATGCACAATTACCCCCTTAAACTAATGCCCATGTAACACTTTGCACCATACCGTCTATTTGGTAGTTAAGTTGGATGGAAGAACAAGTCCCGCGACTCAGGTGTTCGTCCAACTTAATTGCCAAATAGACGGTAGGGTGCAAAGTATTACACTAGTATTAGTTTAGGGGGGTGATCCTACATTCTAGGTAAGTGTAAATGAGGGTATAGTTTAGGGGTAAAGTGTAATTTCCTTATATTTTTAAATTTTATTTATTGTAAGTTGCATGCAATTATCCATTTATTTTGAAATGAGAAGATTAGATTTTATTGTAAGTTACACAACACTGAAAACTATTACAATAAATACATGGGCGTTAATTTGGGTAAAGTGTAATAGATTTTATTATTAGATTTTATTGTAAGATTAGATTTTCCACAACACTAAAAACTGAACAACAATACTTAAACACTGCTACCAAATGAGCCCTTAATGTTTCCTAATAGAACTAGAACTCCTACTTTAACTTGTAAACCGAACCCTAATTGAATTGAACCAAAGCCAACACATAAATACCCATAAATAAGATAATGTTAATGAAATAAAACCCAAAGCCCACAACCAACAATTACAATATTACAAAAAATACCCTTGACTCAAGGATAAGCAAATAAAACATAAATTAAAATACTAACAACCTAGTATAAAAAATAACACTAATTGTTTTGTTTTTCTGTTCTCTTTAACCGTGCTATGGTTGTGCTATCAAAAGTACATACGAAACTTCTTTTCCCCCTTGAAAGAATCTGAAGGCAAGTAGTTCAGAGCTTTGCAGTTGGCAGTTTTGGAAATTTTAGGCCTTAACAGTTAAAGAGTAGATTTTAATTCCTCCAATTAACTAATTTTCAGATGGTCTGAATTATTAATTATTCCATATGGCAAACAAAGTAGATGTTGCAAACTAATCTGATTATAGTGCATTCTTTATGAGCTCAAACTCAATTGGAGAAACATCTCCAAGAACAGGTTTATGAGTTAAGCATATTACGCAACCTTGCCTTCTGTTATGATGCTATACTGCTTTCAGTCATTCAGTGTGCAATATGTCTGAGTGCTAAGTTTCAATGTGGCAACTAGGTGACTGCTTATTTTTTAGCTGTTGTGGTCTTGTGCATTACCTATCCATGACCCAATGTAGGCAGTATTATTTAGTTGATTGCCTATCTTCTGCTACCTGCCTCAGGCTTAGTACTAGGTTACAGGTGGTTTTCCTAACCGAGGTCAACTCTCTTTACTGGGAGACATTAGTTTACCCCTTACAATGTTATTGTTATTGTAGTAGTTAATATTTTATCTGAATACTTGTTACATTATGTCTAGGATGCCCTGGAATTCTTCCTACATTTTCTTGACCAAGTTGAACGAGCTAATGCGGGCAAACCTGAATTGGATCCTGCAAAGAGTTTCAAGTTTGGTGTTGAAGATCGAATCTTATGTTCGTCTGGAAAAGTTACTTACAATAGTAGGCTTGACTACATTCTTTCTTTAAATATCCCACTGCATGAGGCAACTAATAAACGTAAGTTCCTTTAATCATTACTCGTTCAGATCACTCTTTCCGAAAATTATATCCTAATGATTTTATTGTTTGAGAATTCAGAAGAACTAGAAGAATTTCACAAATTCAAAGCAGAAAAAATTTCAGAAGGGAAGGAAGTGTAAGTTCACATGTGTTCAGCATCCTGTTTTTGCCCCTTTAGACTTCTTGCTTAGAATATCTAGTTCCTGCAGATCCAGTGATGAAATTGTACGTCCACGGGTGCCATTAGAAGCATGCCTTGCAAACTTTTCAGCTCCAGAGGAGATACATGACTTTTACAGCACTGCTTTGAAGGCTAAGACAACAGCAATCAAGTGAGCTTTGTTATCTTTTGCTGGTTTCAATTTTTCTTATTCTGAAAATATGTTATTTTTGGGTGCCATTCTCTCTCACCTTTCTTAAGATAATTTTGAGGAGATGAGGGGAGAATGAGGCTCATAAGTGTTGCTACTCACTGTAGAAAGTGTGAATTATATAAAAAAAGTCAAGTGGGCTAGGATTTCTTGCTTGCCCACATGGGCAAGTTGGAAGGTGACTTGTTATCTATGTCACGATCTTTTTAGGAAATAGTAGCCACTCTTGATTTTTCATGGTGTTAAGGAAGTGTTGTTAATAATAACCATATCCTGAGTATTAAAAGCTGGTTGATGCCATTAGATTGCTCAGAGTTTTATTTATATCTGGTTATTGCTGTTAATTCCCCTCATTTTTATCCTGCAGGACTACAGGCCTAACTTCGTTCCCTGATTACCTGGTGTTGCACATGCGTAAATTTGTCATGGAAGCGGGCTGGGTACCAAAAAAGCTTGGTATCTTTCTGTTCCCTACTTTTCTTATGCAAGTTTTTTGGTTTTCTTAAAGCTTTCTAAACTAATATTATTGTTAATGCAATCCGTCCGTTCAGATGTCTATATAGATGTTCCTGACATCATAGATATTAGTCACATACGCAGCAATGGTCTTCAACCTGGGGAGGAGCTATTACCAGAGGGTGGTATGAGATCTTTCTGGCATTTCCAAGTTTCTTTTAAATTTTGTCACTAAAATTATTTATTTATTTAAATTATACCTACATGTTTAAATTTGTTCATATGTATCCTCTCAACTTCATACTTATGTTTGTTCTGACACACACACAGACACACACTCACACTCACACAATGTCATGGTCTCTTTACATATTGATGTATTTTTGTGAAACAAGCATTTATTTTATTGTTTTACACTGGAGCAAATCATTTGAAGTAACACTTACAATGAGAGAGATAATTACAAGTTTCATACCCTCTTTTCTAGATGCATAATTCTTACTGCTTCTATCAAAATATAATCTGATAAATGAGAGAAAAACAGCTTTGGTATTTTTGTAATTTATGTCTCTATGCTACTTCTTCAAGATAATATTTTCTCCCTTTATTATTAGCAAAAAAATCATCTTTTCCCATTTATGTTACTGTATCCTTTATTATTCTCTAGTTATGATTCCTCCTTGATTGATACTTCCATTTATTTTTCTAAGGATAAGCAACTAATCTAGTTTTTTTAACAAAATTTTATTTCTCAAGATATGTACTATAAGTCGGTCCCATATGAATATATGATAAGTTGTTTTCCTTTGTTATGTTCACTTTTGTCTTCATCCAATTGTTTTTATATGCTTTTTTCAATGGCTCTCTGTTTTGGGGAAGGAAATATATGTTTTAAAAATTTACATTAAAAAAAAAAAATCTTTAGTTTATATTTTTTTTAAAAAGTCTGCAATCAGGCCAGAAATGCATAATTCTGAATGGCTGCCATAACTTAGTGTCAATTTGTATATTGCATAGTTCACACTCTCTCTCCCCTCCCTTTGACTTTTGCATAATTCCAGGGCATAGGTTGGTTGCCCAAAAACGTCATGAATAGCATACCATGTGTCAAGCATGGCTGGTAGATCTTCATGTCAATTTGCAGAGGCTGACCATCTTTTTTTTTTTATAGGTAATAGAAAGTTGTATTAAAAAAAAAGTACATCTTGTTCAGATGATGAACAAACTGTACTTGAAACAATTACAAACAAATAAAAAAGAAACAAGAGCTGATTGAAGGAAATAAAAAATGGAAACACATTGCGTAAAACCCCAAATATGAGACCACTCAAACAAAGTCCCAACTAGCAAAGACTTCAAAAGATCAATAGATCTCTCAACATCCTCAAAAGTGTGGGTATTTCGTTCCCTCCAAATTAGCCACATCAAACAGGCTGGTACCATATTCCAGGTAGTAGAAGAGTGTACCCCCAAATGATTCTTCCATGCAAAAAGAAGAGAGGCAACCGTCCTTGGCATCACCCACTGAATTCCAAACATCAAAAAGACTTCCCTCCATAAGGCATGAGAGAACTTACAATACAGCAAAAGATGATCCACCATTTCTCCATTGCAATGGCTCAGGCTGCACCTATTAACCAGGGGCAGATTCCTTTTTACAAGGTTATCAATTGTGAGAATACTATCCCGAGCTGTTGTCCATAAAAAGAAAGACACTCTTTTAGGTACCTTGACACTCCAAATACACTTCCAAGGGAAAGGAATGGTAGGAGGGTTAGATAAGGAGTTATAGAAAGAGCGCACATCAAAAACACCATTTGGGGTTAACTTCCAAAGCAATTTATCAACCCCCTCACCCCTTAGCATTTTGGAATAAATATGCTCGAAAAAAGTAAACACTCTTTCCAACTCCCAATCATGAAAAGCACGGTGGAATTGTATATTCCAGCTCCTACTACCACCTTCAGGTGCAATAGTAACCAACTCAGAAATCTGGGCTTCTTTATCCATAGCACAAGAGAAAAGATCAGGGTAAAGATCCTTTAAGGGAATGTGCCCGCTCCAAAGATCATACCAGAATCAAATACGAAAACCCTCTCCCGCCACATACACCACATGTCCAAAGAAACTCTCTACACCTTTCCTAATATTCTTCCACATTCCACACCCATGACACCCTCTACCAACTCTAGTGCGCCAGCCCCCACTAGTCTCTCTATACTTGGTAGCTATAACTTGATGCCATAAATGATTGGTTTCACTCCCGAAACGTCATAACCATTTTCCAAGCAGGTTTTAGTTAAACAACCCAATCCTTCGAATTCCCAAACCACTTGCCTTTACCGGCCAACACACCTTATTCCAAGCAACTAGCAGATATTTGAAAGCTTCCTCAGAACTCCCCCACAGGAAATTTCTCTGGATCCTTTCTAATCTAGCTGCCACAGTTTGAGGAATAGTAAACAAGTATAAGAAACAGGTTGGAAGGCTTGAAAGGGTACTTTTCAGTAAAGTTAATCTTCCCCCTTTTGACAAATATAAACGTTTCCAACCAGATAGCTCTTCTCCATTTTTTCTATCATTTGTCATTCATATCACTTTGTCTTAATATATAGAATAGAATACAAACCTAACACCTAATGGTCATGAATTCGCATTGCTCCTTTACTCATTATTGACCAATCCTTGATTTTGAGGGAAATGGATGAGTGCTTGGTGCAGGACAATCAAGAGAAAATAAAAGAAACAAGAAAATTAAAGGATAAACCTAAGAATTAGCACTTAGGGTTGCTTGGAATCAGCACCAAGCAAAACTTAGGCATCAGCACTTAAGGTGTTCGGAATCAACACCCAACTATTGGAAAATCCCCAATCTGAATTTCTTCATTAATCAATCATCTATTCTAAAATACAAATAAACCAGGAGCTTATATAGAGCTAGATCTTCCAGGAAATAAAGAGATAAAAGATAAGAACTAAGAAAAACTAATCCTAATTGAGCTCAAATACTAATCCCTATCTAATCTCAAATCTAATCCCTATCAAAATAAAAGTCTACAATTATCCAATTTCCTATAAGATAATTACAAAAATCTGAAAATATAAAATCTAAAATAATTTTGGTTTTGTTCCTGCATCAGTGTTGTTAGAGATTTGTATTCCATTTGGGGCTTTTTTTTGGGTGTGCTTTGACTTGCTTGCACTGACAATTTGTATTAAGTATTATTCTTGGCTTTTATTTTTGATTATTTATTTATAATGAATTAACAGTTCCTGGGGATGAGGTAGAATCAAATAAGCCCTTGCCAAATGAAGATATTGTTTCCCAGCTTGTCTCAATGGGATTCAACCATCATCATTGTGAGAAAGCTGCAATAAGGACCTCAAATGCTGGCGTGGAAGAGGCAATGAATTGGTTACTTTCACACATGGAAGATCCAGGTATTTCAAATGTCAATCTTAAAAAGAAGGATAGGGAAACATGCACTGTTATTCACATGATCCAGCTTTGGAGAATTGTGACATCAATTGTTTTAGTCATATTATACTGCAGTAAATGATATTGAAGTGCTTTTTTACTTTTCCAGATATTGATGTTCCAATTTCCCAAGAGGCACAAGGTGCTGACACTTTGTCAAGTGTTGACCAATCAAAAGTTGATACTTTAATTTCATTTGGTTTTCAAGAAGAAATTGCTAGGAAAGCCCTGAAGGCCTCGGTGAGTATTTTGTAGCTTTCTTTCTCTCTCAGAGAAAAGGCTTGAGTACATCTGACTACTAGGTTTCAAATACTGAACTTTTGTATCTGATTTTGGGGTTGCATCCAAACTTTTTTTAGGGTGGTGACATTGAGAAAGCAACAGATTGGATTTTTAGCAATCCTGAAGCTTCTGTTTCATCTGATATGGATGCTACCACATCAAACACTACACCTACTCCTATCGATGCTGGGCTTCCTGATGGAGGAGGAAGTGAGTTCCTAATACTTCATAAGTTTATTGTTTCTAAAAGTTGTTCCAGCCTAGAAGGCATGGATACTTCAAAATAGCAGCTGTGTCGTTATTGGACATGGAACCGATATGGTTACTCAGCTGGATGCTTTTATAATTTTTTAACTTTTGTCTCGCACTCTTACTCACTTTCTCTCTATCAAAGTAATTGCTTTTTAATTGGTTTTATTACTTAGGCATATTTTATGACTTCTAGCATTTGTCATTTATCTTTTGAATTAAAAATTAACCTTATATGTTCTTAATTATATTTTAATTAAAGTATGCCTTGCTTATCTTATCTTAAATTTTCAAGAATTGATTTATCACCATGTCTATATGGTGTTGTACAAGTATCTTGTTCCCGTATCCGTATTTGTGCTTTCCATTACTGGCTCATTGGACTTTTTCTGTGGTACAAGTGCAGCATGTTTTTGTGGTTGCTTTTACTTCCCTGCTATGAGAGAATTTTCTTCTTACTGTAAACTATTGTTGCATTCCTATTAGCTGCTTCCTTTTTCAAAGTTTAATGTGGTACAGGCGTACAGCATTGTGTGAACTTAATCTGAACAAGTAGTGTAGTAGTGCGTTTTTTAATTAAAATAATCAGCTTATTTGGTTTATCTTGGTTTCTATCTTGATATGTATCTGTTAACCATAGGGTCTAGGCTGTTATGTACTATATAATAATGCTTATGATTATTGCTTTTCAATTTGCTTGGATTTAATTGTATTTGCTGCATGTTTGCTCATAGGTTTGGTTTTGATAAATTATTTCAAAACATATCCAAATAAAAGCAACACGTAAGTAGACGGGATTGAAATTACAGCTGTTATTGTGGTTGATCGTCAGTAACCAGACATTTTCCTTGATTGCAGTACAGATTCCAATTAATTATATATCTGTTTGTTATTTGTTAGTGACTGTTAAGACTTATTTTTCCTTTTTCCCTTTTTCCTATTTTGGCCTGGCTACTGTTAAAACAATGATTCATAAATATGACTATTTTTGTACTTCTGCAACGTGTATTGATTAAATTGTTGTGACTTGCCTTTTGCAGGATACAGACTGATAGGAATAGTAAGCCACATTGGAACCTCGACTCAATGTGGTCACTATGTCGCTCACATCTTTAAAGATGGTAGATGGGTTATTTTCAATGATGACAAGGTCGGGGCATCCGTTAATCCTCCCAAAGACATGGGATATTTATATTTCTTTGGAAGGCTTAACAGTTAAGAGACAGAGGAAGGATAGGAAACACCAAATCAGCATAACATAGGTACCATGTGATCTCAATCTTAGCAAACAGCAAACCATGTTCTTGTTTGTAGGTGGCCTAGAGCTGTGTATTTGAGGATATACTGGATTATTTCTTAGAACATTTTGATGTTCCATTTTACTTGTTTCGGCCAAAGAAATTTTGAACTAATGATCTGCATGTTTTGTCAATATGTTTGTTGTTGTAGTAGTGTAGAGTACTAGTAATTGATCAAGAATTAGTTCTCTCACATGGGAGTTTGGATGCTATTGGCAGCCATTAGTGCAGTTATCAAATCTATTTGGTTTGGCACTGTTGAACTATTCGCTTCTTTAGTTACTTAAGACTGGTTGTTTACAACATTTTCTCAACAAATTCAAAGTGGAAGATTATTATTGGCTGTTACGGGTAAACAAAAAAGTAATTTATGGATTTAAATTAGAACTAACAAAAACTTAACACCTAAGATTTGTTGTGAAAACGTTGTGGATGTAATACCTCTCTCTCTCTCTCTCTCTCTCTTTATATATATATAATATGATTTTTTTAAAGCAAATAATGTTCCACAACAACTCACTTGAGTGAGATCGGATTGGGATCTTAAATCCGTAATAGGTTTTCCTGACAGAATGAATACTAAGAGGTGCGTGGGGAGGGAAGATCAAAGAGGGTTGGAGAGGCGAGGCTGAGATAGACTTGGTGAAGCGGTGTTAGGTAGAGACTAATGACGAGAAAGATTTTCCTAAATTCGTTATCTGAGTTGTTTTATATAACTATTTTGTTTTGATTAGTGATAAACTTATAGTTTTATTGTCCCTCACTTATTTTTAGCTTTTGATATTGGTTGTATATGTATGAAGCCATGAAGGTTTCTTATTGTTCAAAAGGGTAATAGACGGGCAGATGTAGTGGGTCTTAAGATTTGTTTGCTACAGGGTAATTTTGCATTACCCAATAGGGATGCTCTTACACGCCATCTTTTTACCGTCCTTTTACCACCTTACTAATTGTGATATTTCCCCCTTTTATTTTTAATTAACATTTTGTTAATTAAAAATTTTCAAAATTTGAAAATTTTTAATGCTTTTAGAGTATTTACATCAACTTCTTCGAATTTTTAGTTAAACTAATCCAAAAAAATTATACTTTTTCTTGTTTAGCTATCTATATATTTTATGTACACACATCAAACTCAATAATTTATTTTTTACTTCATTTAAATATTTATTTTTTTCTCTCTCCTCTTAGCATGTACTAGTATGGAAATATACCACCACCACCACGACACCATATACATCAAATCCACGACACAACCATGTACAACACCACCACAGTACCACCATCAGAAACCCAACAAAACTCACATTAAAAACCCCATCACAATCACAAAACCCACATAAAAAACTCCATAAGAAAACTGAATAAACCCAAACCCAACCACCATACTACCCCACGGCACCACCACAACACCACCATAAGAAACCCAACAAAACCCACATAAAAAAACCCCATTGCAATCACAAAAACCCACATAAAAATTCCCATAAAAACCAGACAAACCCAAACCCAACCACCATGGCACCACCACCACAAAACCACCATTAGAAACCCAACAAAACCCACATCAAAAACCCCACATCAGCCGAGTCTCCATTTGACGTTGGAAGCCCCAACACTGCCGCTCTTTGACCTTAGACCACCACTGATAGCTGTAACCCAACGGATCTACTTTGATCTATTTTGATATATGGATTGCTATGAGAGGGAGAGCACAAAAGACTAGGAGAGAGAGAGAGAGAGAGAGAGAGAGAGAGAGAGAGAGGTATATCAATTGGTATTTCGACCTGATGATAAAAAATAATTATTATGGCATGGACGCCATTAATTAATTCTCTTGATTCTATATTAAAAAAAAAATTATATTATTTTAGCAATTGAGCTGAAAATATTGATATAATATTTTTCTTTTGACAAGTAAGAAATGTTTCTATTAAGAAAACTACTTTATAAAGAAGCACAAGTATTGATATAATATTGCCTAAACATTGAAACTCAATGGTGCTAATGTTTGTTTTCAGCCTTGCTCTAGTAAGAATGGGGTGTTGTGTTTATTTGGGAACAACTTATTTAACTTTTTGCTAAATTTGTTTTTGCTGAAAGTATGATAAAGTATACTTGTACTTAGAAAAATTTGAGAACTGGGTTGATTGGAAAGGAAAATGGTATGAAAATCACTTGCTAGACGATGACTGTGTACTTGACATGGGAAAAAGGTAGCTCGTGAATTTGCTTTTGTTTGGTGTGATATCTTTGTCGTACTGCTGGCATGTTAATTCCTTCTATGCCTTGAGGAGGTATACTATGCATCGAATGTATGTTTCCTCTCTCTCACATGGAGGTGGACCCCACATGATGCATGATGTATTTTCTCCTATGCCCCATCAGGCTGAGTCCTATTTTCAATGCCATTTTTTGTGTGTGTAAATTTTAGTACGAGAGAGTGGGTAAAAACTTAAAATATAATTGGAAAGCCTTGTACAAAACTATTATATTTATAGTGTAGAATAGGTAAAATTTATATATTAGAAATTTGGATTTGATTGTTTGAATATGGAGAGTATTTTGGGAGTATAGCTATGTAGTACTCTCTCTTTTCACATAATAGTGAATCTCATTAATTAAATTTATGGTAAAAATTTTCATTTATGTGAGAAGATGGTGTATTAAGTCGTACTATAAGGGTACCTAATAAATTCTTTGAATTATGATTCTCTAAAGTTTTAAAAATTTATCAATCCATTATAAAATAAGTGGATTGGATTTTATCTGTTCCTTCGTATTGGTTCTTCAATTCCTTACCCAAATAGTCTTTCAACTTTCATGGTGAAGTATCATTTATGTATTTGAATCACTATAAAAATAATACATTCCATTGAATTAGTGGCAGAGCTAAAAACTTATCTTGGGGTCCAAATTAGAATGTATTAATATTTTTTCTTTTTCTTTTTTACGTACTGCATACAATTATATGTTATATGTAGTTGAATAAAAAAAATTATAAACATAATTCAAGATTCAAATGAAGTGTGTCATTTAATTGATTTCATTTCAGCTAGAACAATATTACAAACTCTGTCCTACACACGTGTGATCAAACCCAATCTTACTGTAATTGTAAGGAGGTCAGCCAAACCATGGAATGGGATAAAGTAAGGTAATCTAGGTTAAAAAAACCCTGAATCTTAAACGTCCAACTTGGCCACGAAGGTTTTAACTTCCAATGCAACTATACCATTATGCCTATCCTCACAGGCCACAGCTAGCACCTTATCAAGTTGTGAGGTGTGACAACAAGCATGGTTCATTTTGTCAAATGTTGTGCCACATTTAATAGTATCCTCATCCCCTTCCTAAGCAATGATACTGTAGCATTTCAAACCTTTTATGTATTTGGATTAGTTTTTATTTATTTATTTACTTTTGAAAAAATTTGCTAAAAATAGGTAGAAGTACAATTGTACCAAGAAAAAAAAATTGAAAAAAGTTAATTCAAATGTCGAAAAATCTCGGTTTTTTTTTGGGGGGGTACCATGTGTATGTCTTTTTTTTTTTTTTTTTTTTCTTTTTGTAACAAAAAAATAAGTGGCGACTCCACACATAATCCTGAAAAAGGAAGGCAATACCTCTCCCCTTTTCTGAGAGCACCCTAGTTTTTGTGGTCTCTCACACAAACGATGTGGGATTCGTTCCAAACCTCAAAATTAATGTAGAAAAAGTTGTCTTTCATAATTTCTAGAACCCTAACTACGTACGCAAGTCCGTGTTTGCGTACACATGCATTAGACCTACGTACGCAGGTCCTTGCCTGCATACGTAGGCCGAGGGTTTCCTTGGCCTTTTATTTTCTAAAAATAGATTTATTTGCTCATAAAAAGTTATATTTTCCATTTTAGCATCTCTCAAGTCAATTTGTAATCTGATTGGGCCCTAAACCAATCTTGAGCCTTAGAATTTCAGCATAGTTGGGGAACGAGGGCCCGAGTCGTAAGGGGTACAAAATGCAGTGTCTACAACGTCATCGTATGACGTTAAATGACAGCTGAGTGTTCTTTGGCGCTTGTAATGTTCACTGGCGCAATGTCGACTGGAATGTGGAGGCGAGGCCAAAAATCTAGAAGGCACATGAGAGCGCATGTAAGGTCGGTTGAGGGCCAGATTCTTGGGTGTCGTAGATCAGCAGACGACGAGGCCTACATGGTGACGTATATGTCCAATGGTCGATCTAGGAGTTAAGAATCTTCAGCAGCACGTGGATGATTCGCCGGAGCCAGTGACCGCGCATGCAGCTACTGATGGAGACCGGGTTCCTAGGTTTTGGTCGCGGGAGGCCGTGGAGCACGCCTGTGTGGTTGGTTTCATCAGGTGAAGGCTTGATGTGCACAAATTTGAGAAGTAAGTCACGGGTTGCTTGGTTGTTGATCTTGGACACAGTAGGGAGCCATGGTGGCTACATGATGTCGTGGAGTCTAGATCCAACAGACAAGCATCTGTGGTTTCTGATGGTGGTGTTCAGGTGGGAATCTTCTTTGCTTGCTAGAGATATTTTGCTTAATGCCAAGAATGAAGTTTGGCTCTGATACCATGTTAAATAAATTAGCAACGTGATGTGTATACCATGTTGTATATACTAGAGTGGATGTGAATGCGAAAGAGGAAGCATAGAATAGGAACACGAGAACACGAGAAATACAATAGCTTATGTTACAATGAATCATAACATGAGTACATAGCAAGTATGGTCTTGGGCCTATTACATTGGGCTAATATGTCTAATATATCTCTAACAATTTTGGACAATAAAACAAATTTTATTATTTTAATACACGATGTTGTACATAATGTCATACACAACATAATAGTATAATACAACAGGATTTTAGGTCATTAATCCTAACAAATGAGTGGATCACTGACATATTACCTTTAACATTGCATGTAACTTAATATTAAGGGCAAATTCCAACTTACCCACCTATGGTTTGGCCGAAATTTAAGTTGCCTACCTGCAGTTTGAAATTTGTTATTTTACCCACCTGAGGTTAGCTCAGTTAGAGTTCTATAACCCACCTCTGTTAAAAACATGGCTAAATATATAATTTTGCTTCACTTTTATGTCTCTCTCCTCCAAAAACACAAAAAACATAAAAATACAAAATCAAATAAGATAAAAAAGAATACAGCGGAACACTTGCATCATGAGATTTCAAACCACAGGTAGGCGACTTAAATTTTAGTCAAACCTCAGGTGGGTAAAGTGTCAAATTGCAAACTATAAGTAGGTAACTTAAATTTCAGTCAAACCACAAGTGGATAAGTTGTAATTTGTCCTAATATGTTAAATATTGATAATGTCCGATCATTGGCAACTGGCAACGTTGGTATCTCTCTCTCTTTGTCTATCTCCCCAATGTTGGTATCTCTCTCTCTTTGTCTTTGTCTCCCTCTCTCTCCTCTTCCTTTTTTGTCACCACTAGATTTCGATCTTCATCTTAGGGAACCAAGCTCACATTCAACCACTCTGCTCTCTACCTCAGTGAGGCCAAAAAATCTTAAGTTCCATATCTTTTTCACCACATTCCCTTCTCCATACTACATTTCCTAAATTTCATGATTGACATAAAACCCCCATAATCCTCTCAGTTGATATATATAATAACTTGAAGTTTCCTTTGCCTGACTGATCAACAATGATGGTAGTCGCAATGTTGGATCCAATATAATCTACAGCTCTACACATGTTGAAATAATAACAAGTAACATGTATGAAAAAAAATGGAGGTACCGCATATTTTGCATTTGAATTGTTTGATATTATGCACTTTGGAAGAAATAATGATTTGATTTAGATTTCTGAGAGATGCTATAATTTATAATTTTATATATGTATATATTATATAGACCAAAAACAGGATTTTTGCCATCAATGAAGGAAGAAGGATACATAAGTTATTAGATGGATACCAGAGAAAATTGCCAAATGCCCTTTTCGGGCAAAAAAAGAAGCATTTTGTCCCTTTTCCCAAACAAATTAGGGAAATGCCCCTCTTTTGAAACTCGATTTTCTCAAAATCGAGTTATAAAAAAAAAAAATTTCTGGAGCCCTATAGTGGCGTTTTAAGGAGCCTATAGTGACGTTTTAAGGACTTATAGTGGCATTTTGTAACTCAAGCTCCATGAAGTCAAGTTACATGCAATTTTTTTCCCTTTTTTTACCTATAACTCGAGTTCATGGAGCTCGAGTTACAAAACGCCACTACAGGTCCTTAAAACGTCACTATAGGCTCCTTAAAAATGACACTATAGGGCTTAACTCGATTTTGAGAAAATCGAGTTTCAAAAGAAGGGCATTTCCCTAATTAGTTTGGGAAAGAGGGCATAATGCTGCTTTTTTTGCCTGAAAATGGCATTTGGCAATTTTTTCCGATGGATACCCATAAAAATCTTCGCCCGATCAATAAACAAGTTACAAGCTTGGTGATTAAAAATACTGCCGGTTAGAGAAGGAAAAAATAAATAAATAAATAAATAAACATAATTAAGGTTTTCAAATTTAATTTCTTTCAAAAAAAAAAAATGAACGGGTTAAACATGCTTATAGGTGTAAATAAAATCGTAAGGTAGCTTTAATTTTTTTACCTTTCTAAGTTTTAATTACCATATATTACCTTCTCAAAAAAAAAAAAAAAAAAAAAAAAAATATTATGGGATCTCAACCACTTAAATCACGTTTGGTTCTCAAAAAAATAAAAATAAAAATCACATCTAAATTGTCAATGACTATGAACTTAAAAAAATATCAATGACCTTTCAATCAAATGGGATCTCCGTATCTTCAATGATCAACATAGATATTTACAGCTCGAATGCTCCTCGCCCATGTAAAACGTATAAAAAAAATTACATTTAAGTTATTATAATATTTTTGTTATGAAGAGAGACATAGATGTTTCTTCCATTCTAAACTGGACATAAAACACTTTTCCAAATAAAAAATTAAATGGGTAAAATATAATTTACTTTAATTGATTAAATTGTAATATATTATTTAAAAAAATTCTATGTTACCAAATTCGCTGAAGGTAAAGCCAATTGTGCTACATATTGAATTTTTTCCATTGATGCATAACAAACAGCTTTAGTGAAAAAATAATGCTTAATCAATCGACTGTAGGTAGTTTGGCGATCCATCCTTCTTGGTTGATGAATCTATCGACACTTAAAAATTGATTGAGTTCACCTTCACTCAATTTCTTTTGCCAAGGAACACGTTTGGAAGTGTCAGCTCCCGGTCCAGAATTATCCACCTCTGCGTATGTAAGTTGATCTCTGCATCATGTATATGGTGAGTACTGTCAAACTTTACTTTTTTTATTGATACATCAATATTTGGGAGTAAGAATTTGAATCATAAATATCTGCGTTGGAAACAACTAAAAGTTTTGAGCTACAAAACTCTTGGTGAATACTATCATACTTATATAGCATCAAAGAGCAAACCCTTATTTAAATTACAAAACTATGTTTTAGACCCCATAAAAATTATTGTAGTAAATATATATAAATTGAACTATATGAATACATGCGACTGCGTGTCTAGATTATGACCGTCTAGGCTTCTAAGAGTAACAAAATTCAGATTTTTTGTTTTAAAATTGGGGTCATTCATTTTGAAACGAGTGAATTAGATTAAACCACATCATTCAAAATTTATATATTTATTTTGAAAAAGTTGATTATCACCATTTTGATATTTAGTGTGCTTCTGGCTCCAAATTAAAAAACCAACTTATTTTACTATTCAGCTTATTTTTACTAATATTCGTGGGTTTCACTGCACTTTTTGCTAATATTTAAGTTACTTTTATCTTTATCTATAGCCAAGTTATTACTTACTCTTAAGAATTCTAGAAAATCTTATATGGTATTATTCTATATATTTATAGTAAAAGATAAATTTAGACAAATAATAATGACGGACATCAAGAGAGATCGAATTTCTTACTCATGGCCCACGAATTGCCAAGCATCCCAGCCCACTGGGACTACTATATCTGATAACTTTGAATTGGCAATAATTACTCTGGAAAAAGCTTTCCAAGCTCTCCCAAGGTAAGCTTTACCTCTCCCAAGAATCACACAATCTTTAAACACAAAGCCAGAAGGATCATCAGCTGAGTCCCTCCCCTGTGCTGTTATATAGCCGATGTAGGTTCCATGACCATATGTTTCCAATGAATAATATAGGACACTTTGCTACATATCCAACCAAAAATTTAAACAAAACAAAGAAAAATTATTACATGGAATAATTTTATTTAGGTTAAAATATAAACGAAAATGAATAATTTTGTTTTCACCTCATAGAATGATTGACCATTGCCAAATATAAAATCAGCTCCACCTTGGATGTAGCATTGGTAAAAGTAATGGCGGCCGCCCACATCCCACAACGTATCTTGCACCCCAAAAAAGCTGCAGTTGTAGAAAGCAGCCTTGTCCCCAAGTATTTCAGCTGCCAAAGCTGGTACGAACCTTCAGTTATACCCCAAAAAAAAAAAAAAAAAAAAAAAAAAAATCTACTCATCATTTTACCTACTTCACATATTGACCTTATTCAAAATCACTCAAAAATAGAGGTTAGCGGCTCTTATATGTTTCATTCACTTTGTTCTATGTTGTTTTAGATTTTATTTCATTTTAATTTTAGTAGATTCTGAAATTGACATGCAATATATAGTATATTATTCATATCATCTCCTATTTAAAAGCATTTTATGCATTGAGTTCAAATAAAATAATATTTTCTTCAAAACTCATTATGTAGCTTTCCCCGTGCACGCATGGGTTAGCGACTAGTTTAACCAAAATTCAAACAATTAGATTTGGTCACCTGCTCGATCAGAGGACTTAGTAGTTATTCAGAGCCAGCTGCACCCCATCCACTTAGTTGAAGAGGATAAACCAATTCAGTGATCGAGCACTTAGTAGTTATTCAGAGTGAGTTGCACCCCATCCACTTAGCTGAAGAGGATAAACCAATCTGGTGTATAAGTGGCTCAGAGCTGTTTCCTATTACAGAGACCTGGGAAGCCATCAGAACAAAGCAACCTAAGGTTGAATAGTGGAATTTAGTTAGGTCTCTACAGAAATTCCTTGGCATGCCTTTATTTTGTGGCTGGCCTACAAAAATAGGCTGCCCACCGGAGATATACTACTACAATCGGGTTATAAGGTTGATGCACTGTGTATTTTTTGACAGTAAATTGAAAGCAAGAATCATATTTTCTTTGAGTGTGGTTTCTCTGCCAAAATATGGAAAGTTCTTATGAATAAGTCCTTGATTAATAACCCTGAAATGGAATGGGACAGATTGGTGGTTTGGAGCTTGCAGAATTCGAGAGGAAAGGATATCAGTGATGTGATCTGCAGGCTGGTTTGGGAAGCAGCTGTATATAAAATATGGTGTCAAAGAAATGCGAGAATATTTGGAGGCAAAATCCTAAATGGAGCCTAATAGAGGATGTTATCTGGCAGATAAGGTCAAGAATTGTAACAAGAGGAAAATTTAAGATCCCCCAAAGAATAGACTGATATGCTTGAACTGAGGATTCCCTCTGTGAGAAATTAAAGCCTGTGTCTTATATTTTGTTTTGGTATTGTTGAACTATTTTGCAGTGTCAAGTGCAGAGAGTTGCTAGTAGTTTTGGGAGGTTGTGCTCTGTTAGTTGCTTTTTTGGCTTTTCTTATATGTGTTGCAGATTTGTTCTGCTTTGGGCTGTATCTTGTTCTTTCGGTGAGTTGTAGTTTTGATTGATGTGTGTCCTTCTTTTGTGATTTAATGAAAGTGATTTTAATTTATTCCACAAAAAAAAAAAAAAAAAAAAAAATCATGCAAATGGGGAAAACAAGATTAACAACTACTAAAGAAAGTGCAACTTTCAATAGTAACCACAACCATACTGAAAAGGTCAATCATCAGAACAATCTACTCATTTCAAGAAATTAAGAGCAGAAGTCATTATAAACATTGAACTCGAAATGAACCATTATAACCACTCAGCAAAATTCAGGATCATTCATGCATAAAAAAACATTAAGTTAAAATTGCAGCTATATCAAAAGGGACAAGAATGTACAGTACCACTATATTTCAATTTCTTTTTTTTTTTTTTTCAGAAAATGATTATTCTTTTACAACGAGAGGCATAAGTTACTGCAACAAGTAAAAAGTTATAGTAAAAAGGAAAAAGAGGGAAAAAAAGAGAGCAAAACAACAAGCTCCTAGTGATATTACCAAAATTGGGAGATAATCAGTTATCTTCAGGACTTCAATCTATACCTCTTTTTATTTTTTTTATTTTTTTATTCAATCAGTGCCAAACAAGAAATTAATATAAATATACAAGATAAACAGGTCGGCACCTTTTAGGGGGCCATGAGTCCTTCAATAGTGTAGACAAGAGAGTCCACCCAGTCAACTCGAAATAGTAATGTCTGCAATGTGTGCATCACATCATATTCTGGATCGAGCTTCCGCTGCCACCCCTAAAGGAAGGAAGTAGAAGAGCAACAAAAATTTAAAAATAATTAAAACCAAGTTTTCCTTAAACTGTCTACAGAAACATATACCATTCAAGGTCACAGCAATACTTATGTAAACCATTACAAATACTAAAAGAATAATATTTCAAATATGATGTTAGCCTATGGTATTTTCCTTGCCTCCAGGGCTGACATAAGAAGCATTGATACGTCAATGTGCTAATGACCAAAAAGAGAAAAACAAATAAAAAGAAAGAAAGAAAGAAGAAGGAAACTGGCACGGGGAGGTTAGGGATGTGTCACTGTAAAATTATTGAAGCAAATAAGTGCACAGCGAGGCATCTTAAGTAATGGGGCAACTTTTCCCCTTCCCCTTGGAACCACTGCCACCCGCACCCCACCTCTCCCTGCGTCCAGAGGAAAAAAAAAAAAAAAGAAAAAAAAAAAAAAAAAAAGAAGAAGAAGAAGAAAATGGATTGTTGGACCATGCCTGCAATAGCCTTCTCCAATTATGCTTAAATGATTCTTTTGCTTGATATCTAATGAACTTGCTGAGCGCACAAATATTTAATTATAAAATGCCTGGATCAAATATTGACTACAGTTTGAAAGATTATTCAAAGGGAAACCCCTAAAAGAAAGAAGGGAGAGCTATACAGCTACCATCTAAAGCTCAAAGTATCTACAAAATCCAAAAAATATGAAGCAGTACAGGGCCTTGCAGCTTGATACACTCATAAAGAGAGCCCAAGAATTCAGACTTCATCTAGATTACCAAGCCTTTCCTTCAAAGATATGTGCATTCCTTTCTCTCCATATACTCCACATTAGACGACAGAATGGCCCCCCATATTTTAGGCCGCTGTTCTTTTTTTTGGTTTGCCAAAGGTCTTCTTCCAACTAATTGGTAATTCAGACACTGACTTTGGCATTACCTAACTCACTCACAGTAGACAAAACAAAAATGTCTAGAACTCCGGCTGCCCCCTCAATGAAGAAAGGATGATCTATGGACTCTCTTGTCATATTTGTTCATACAACACCCATCATATTCTTCTTTTTCAAATTATCCATTGTTAGAATTTTACCCTTCACTGTAATCCAAATGAAGAAAGCAACATGAGGTGAAGCCCTAACATGCCAAAGGGTTCTCCAAGGAAGAAATTTATCACCCTCTTCCTCAACACTTTGTAGTAATTACTCTAAAACCTTAGTTTCTAGAACTAGACCAGACCATCTTATCCTCTTGAACTTGTTGCACCTTAGCTGCATACATCTCCAAAAAAAGAATCCATTTACTCTAACTACCACTCCTGAACAGCTTGAATAAATGAAGGGTTCCATTGAATAACACCATTTGTGATCTCTAAATAATCCTCCATTGTCGACTCTTTGTTTCTTGCAATTTGGAATAGCTCTGAGGAGCTGTTCTTGAAACTATCTAATAAAATATTACTCGTCCCAAAAGTTTAAGCTGCTAGAAAAGAATGAATCTAATCATTTAACTATTATTCTAAAATCTCCCCTCACTTGCGAGCCCATAATAAGTGAAGCCCAACATGTGGGATTGTAACTTTCAAATGGGAGGTAGACTGGAAACAATTTGAACTTAGGACTACCTACTTTGATACCATGACAAATTACCATTTGTCCCCAAAACATAAATTGTTAGGAAATAATGAGTTTAATAATACCATCCTTTCCACACCAACGATCATACAAAAAGTGAATCCAAGTACCATTTCCCATCTTGAAACTGATAAAATTCTCAAATTTAACCCAGCCTTGGTGTAAAAATTTCCATAAGCAAACACCATATGGACCCCTCACACTTTCCATGCACCACACAAAGAGATCCTCCATCTAATCTCTATCACTCCTCGCCAAAGAGCATCCCTCTCCACCACAGAACACCAAAACAATTTATCTAGAAGAGCTTGGTGGAAAATCACAACTTTATAACCCCCCAAAACTTCCAAGCTCTATGGGCTAGCAAGTATAATTTGTTAATGAGATGAAATATAATTCTTCCCCCATTCCACCCCATAGCAAATCCCTTTGAAATTTTTTCTAATTCTCCTTGCTATCCCCAACAAGAAGTGGAAAACTAGAAATAAATTGAGTGGAAGGTTAGAAAGTGTACTCTTTAATAGAGTGAGTCATCCATCTTTGATACATGGAATTTCTTCCAACTTGCTAATCTTTTTTCTATCCTCTCATTTATGCCACCCCAAAAAGATTTCGTCATAGAACTGAGTTTTTCTTAAAATGAGCTCCTATAATTAGATCAAACTCGGGAGGGAAAATTCTAAAACTGAGTACTAAGTGAGCGTTTGGATACCACGTGAACCCAAGTCTGCGTTTTCTCTTTTTTTTTTTTTTTTTTTTTGGGAAAAGCGCTTTTCAGTGGCTTTATGTCACACCAGTGGGTCCCGTGCACTGTTCATGGGACCTACAAACCTTTTTTTTCAGCAACTTTTTCATTAAAAATGGGTCCCACGGCACTATTCACACATTTAAAAATTATTTTGCTACAATGTTTTCAGTTTTCAGCAAAATAAGCGGTATCCAAATGGACTCTAAAAGTCAAAAGATTAGGAAAAAAAAAATCAAAGCTTAAATGTAGGTATGTGTGTGTGTGTATTTGTTTGATGGGTAAGTTACAAACACACCCAATGGGTCTTGAACCCATGACCTCACCCTCCCCTTAGAACATTTAAAGTGCCAGTTGGGCTACAGCTCATTGGCTTTCTTATTAAATAAAGAACTAGTGTTTGCCAAAACTAATAGTTAAATGAATAATCCTTTTTCCCCCTATTGGTAAGTGACACATGCAACTGATAGTTGTTGAACCCACAACTTCACGTTCACCTGAATTCTTGGACAAATGTGTAGAAAGAAGGAAAGGGGGGGGGGGGTCTTTGTGCTCTAGCTTACTGGCTATTTACAATAAAACGTTACGCACAATCACCACAATTTCAATGAAGATGTTAATAGAAAATTATCCCAAATCAGAATGTGGCACCTGAGAGAACCTATGGACTAAGGGATAGGGAAGTACAGTATGAGTCGGCAAGCTCTCTCTGTTTTTATAGAAACTCAGTTCACCTTAGCCTTTTTGTTGCTAAGAGACAATACAAAGTAACAATAATTGTTCCAGTAACACACCAACTATGCTTTGAAAGTGGATTATAGGAATTATAAAAAAATTAAATGTAGTTGCTGTGTCACTATTCCTCCTAAGCCTTAACCTATCGGGAAAGGAAAAAGAACTATATAACAAAATTGTTGTTATAGAGGATGACATTTTATGTTAGAAATAATAAATAGGTATGAATATAATAAAAGAAATAACAAAGAAGTGACGTAGGACAAACTGGAGAATATGTATTCGTATACTTATGGAGAGTTAAGGTTTAGGAGGATTTGTGGATTTTTGGGTTTAAAAATTAAAACATTTTAGAAGAGTTAGGTTTCAAGAATGAATATGAGTTCACTAAAAAAGGGAAAATTTGATTAGGGTTGAAAATAGGGAAACAAGAAACGGAAATAGAATTTATCCATGATTTTTGAAGAGTGTGCATGAATAGTCTGAGTGAGAGGCGCGTGTGAAGAGTACACACGTGAACAATATCTATGAACAGTACCTGTGAACAATATTGCACAAAAGAAAGAAAAGAGTGAAGAGAAAGTGGCAAAAGAACACTCAAGCCAACGTGCCTCAATCAATGTTGGAAAAAACGTTGAGCACACTTAAGCGCATAGGTCTCTTGGAGCTTAGACGCAAAGGGCAAGCGTGCGCCTGATTGAAGTAAAACAAACAGTTTTCAAATGTAATATCATACATATATGTGTGTTTGTGCAGCTATATACTAAAAAATAATAATAACTCAAAATTTGCATATTTTACCTAGTAGGTAAGTGCAATTGTATGATGTTTGTAAGTTCAAATTTTACCTAAGTTATTTCAATTCTTAAAATTGTTATATAGTCAATTGAAAATAATTATCAATGGTCAATATCATAATGATCTAGTCATAGTAAGTTTAAACATAATACTTTGTATAATTATCTTGTGCTTTATCATGATAGTTATGATCAAATGATGTATATGGTTCAATCAACATATATCTAAAGTCAAAGACCAAAAAGCAAAAGAATTGTAAATTACTCTTATTCGTATCTTATGTCATATAAATAAGAAATTTGTGTGCATAATACAACACCCTAAGGGTAGTAGTTGTGTGGTACATCATTGATCCATGTCATTTTTTTAAAGATCAAGCAATTAATTTTGATAATCCATATCTCTTTTAGCAAAAAAATAAAAAAGTGTGCCTAGGTGTGCTTTGTGCTTCTTCAAAAAGCTCCAAAAAAGCGTGCTTCATTAAATGATTTTTTGGCCTAGCGAAGTATTGAGAGCTTGGGGCTTCGAGCTTTGAGCTTAAGAGCACGTTTTTAACAACACTGGCCTCAATACTTTAAACACCCAATATTTTATTGATCATCTCTAAGTTGTTTGAGTATAATAACATACTTATATTAGATCCTAAAACTAGGACCTGTACTTTGACTAGTAAACCAGAGCCTACACATAAAATCCCTCAAACTACATAAGACTCCAATTATTAATAAAAGAAAACCCAAGGCCCACAACTATGCCTATACCCAACAATTGCAAAATTACTAAATACTCGACTCTAGAATAACCAAATAAAATATAAAAACCTAATTAATTACCATGGACACTGTGAGGGATTTTTACAATTCGCTCCAATACCAATGGGCTTGGTTTGTGATCGAATGCTATAAAAGATTTGTGCCCCCTCATCATTCACCAATTGGTCGTTGGATGGATCGGTAAGGCACACGGTCCGACCAGTGGTTTCAGAGCCCGATCATAGGTTCGAGTCGTTGGAGCCGCATTGTGAGGGAGGGATTGTGAGGGATTTTCACAATTCGCTCCAATACCAATGGGCTTGGTTTGCAATCGAATGCTATAAAAGATTTGTACCCCCTCATCCTTCACCAATTGGTCGTTAGATGGATCGTTAAGGCACACGGTCCGACAGACACCTATTCTTGGGCTTTGCCTTAATTTTAGGCTTCCAAAGAGGATATTGCTTCTCTAACGATGATATGGGTTTGCCAAGATTGTGCCATCGTGTAGCCACAGTTGAGTTAATTAATTTTAAGTGATACGAACAATTGATAGGCAGTTAGGCACGTTGGGTAACAGTAGATCTATCTGCAACTTTCAGAGGGCGAAAAAATGAGAGTGATACATAAGGGGACACAGAAAGAAGACAGAAATTACCTCAAGAACCAAAGTGGTTACCATGACAGCACAAACATTGCCATCGACGTTCACTTTATGACGCCTGACTTGCTCAAGCAATTGCTGCATGCAGTCACCGGGATGAATAAGATGTCCAAGGGAGTCCCAATGTTTGAAAGATTTTTCCACTTCCTGTTAAACAAGAGGAATTACTTAAAAGTTTGACTGAAATTATAAAAACTTTAAAACTATGCTGCATTCATAGATTATATGAATGCAAATTTATGAGATAACTTGAAAATGACAACATGAATATTTTGATTAATGACATGATAATTTTTTGCAATATTCTTATATTGACTGGATTAGTCTTCCTTTTTTTTTTTTTTTTTTTTTATAAATTTTTAATGATTGGTAAGTTTCACTCTCACCCAATGGGTCTTGAACTACAACCTCACCCTCCACCTAGCAATTAAAAGGGGAGGATGTGCCACTTGAACTAGAGCTAATTGGCAACCAGATTAGGCAAATGTATAATTTCTTTCTCTAAAAGCAGTCAAAAACTGTAAATATAAGCTTGCAAATTTTTAATAAAAAGAACTACAAGCTACCTCTACACAAAAGCTTTATAGCAGATGCATTACCTCAATGAAAGCCCTTGGATTTGGGCAGTTTTGCTGTTTAGATAATCTTAGTGTGCACTCTGCAGCAGTTCGACCATCTCGAAGGGCAACAGCCTTAAAGAATTCCAGTAGATTCACTTGATATTTCTTAGAAAGTTCAGCAGTCATTCCTACATCAAGGAGAATGACATGAGGCTTCGATCTAAAGATCCGCTTATGTTGCGGTTTGCTATGTGCCACTCGGACTAGTATATTTCCAGGATGCATGTCTGCATGAACAAAATTGTCTACCTGGAGTAAAAAACAATTTCTCAGCTAATGTACTCAAGTGTTTCACTCATGGAGAATCTAATTTCATAAAGACTAAATTAATAATTGGAATTTTGAATTACATATCAAGACAATAATAATATTGCTGGGCAAAGTAATCAATAAAACCCTATTTTACAAGCTTCTTGAGATCTTGTGTTAGCCTCAAACCACTTCAGGGTTACACCAAAAGCACTCTACAGCTCTTATAAGCATAGAATTATAGTTATCTTGGTGTCCCATATTCGATATGACACCTGAGTTGAGAGATTTTAGTGACTAATATTTGAGAAATTTGCCTTTACATGGTCAATTTCTTTTGATCATTCACTCTCACAATTATTCGTATCATCTGTATTTTATCACCCTAGATTCTAGGGTGACTCAAGGAGGAGATATTATTCAACTTTAACTTTCCAGGACAATTGAAGAATACAACACAAATATATTTAGTACTAAAAGTTTCCATAAGAAGACGTATGAAAGAAAAGAAGAAAAACAGTTGAAAAGAGAATATAAGATACCAAAAGCATCTTTAAAAGTGTATGGGTTCCGATGTGAGCAAGGGCACTTTTAATTTGATCATTTCCTTTAAGCCCTTCAACATAATGCAGAACACTTTCACCTTGTTCATAAGTTTCAACTAGTACAGATGGGTGCACCAGGGGATATAGAGGCCTTGGGAATGAGACGTCCTTCCATTTTCGGAAATTGTATATAAAACGATTCAAATGAGCAGCTTCCCTTGAAAGATCAACCTGCGACATCATGAACACAGCAAATTGCTGTATGCTTTCATCCAATCTCAACCATTTCAGATTAGGAATGAAAATGGAGATTTTGGCCACAAAATTAATGATCATAAAATCCCTTCTAATTGCTTCTCCAACACCTGGATGTCGAACCTTAACAGCAACAACAACGGGCTTGATTGGCTGACCAGGATATCTATATTTCAGTGTTGCTTGATGAACTTGAGCAACACTTCCAGATGCCACAGGTTCCTCATCAAATTTTTCAAAGATTTCAGGCAGCTTTCGACCAAATGCCCTTTCAACGGTTTTTTTGGTGACTGAAAAACTATGTGCTGGTGCATTGCTATGCAGTCTTGCAAGTTCACTGCACAAATCTCGGGGGAAGAGATCTGGTCTTGTTGCAGCCCATTGACCCCATTTTATGAATGCTGGGCCTGCCTTTTCAAGTGTATGATGGACAACATGGAGCCATCTTTTCCGAAACTCAACACCAAGGGAGTCTGCAAAAGGAGCCATAGCTATGCAGGGTGAGAATAAAATTGCTAAATAGATAGCTCTGAGAAACAAGATAAAGCCCTCCAGAACTGAATACACAAACAAGGTTAAATAAACATGTCCGTCTTGCGCGTGCGTATACAAAGTATCCCTTGTTGGCAAGTATTCTGCTTCTGCCCATGTTTGTTGTGTCCAAGCAAGCTCCCCAATTATGACAGCGATAACACCAGGGGCAAGAAGATTTGATCGAGTCAAAGCCAGGCTCACCACACAGGCAATCCGATTTATTGGTGGTAAAGCTGGGCTACTGTGGGAACATATTTGAAAAAACCTTTTCCAAGCAATTTGCATATGGGGAGAAATTATCTTATTCACTAAAAGGCCATAGAAGCTTCTGAAACCTCTAAGGTGTAACAGGCTCTCTTTTGCTTTAAATAATGTAAAAGGAGAAGGTCCTCTAAAACAAAATTCAGACTTTGAGAAATTTCTGCATAGGGAGTAATGGGGTCCAAGTGTTTTATGTGCCCCACATCTATTTACTTCTAAGCAGCTAGTCTTCTGATTTGGAAGAAGGGAATGTGCAACCCTTCTAACATTTCCACCGGTCCAAAATCTGCACATTACAATTATGTATTTAGAATTCCATAACACGCTAAGCTAATAAACAAATGGCATATAAGACAAGAGCACAAACCTGGAAACTAAAGTGAAAAAATTATATAAATATTAAATTAGTGTTACTCTGTAAGTTTTACCAATTTTCAGAGATCTTAATGTTTGAAGATGACCAAAAAAGATTGAGCTATACTCTATTAGTTTCTTAGAGACAAGAATGTCATAGTCTTTTGAAACTTTTTGATTAGGATCATTTTCTTTCGAGAGTTAATACATCTAGCTACATTAATGAAAATCCTACCTCACTTCTATAGTTCACAAAGAAGCAATCCTTCATTGATAAACAAAATGCTGCGTCAGAATGTAAACACAGGAGTTTACTTTAGAAGATGTATACAAAATATTCCATAAAACAACATACTAGTATCATTGTTAAAGCTAAATGCCTCATTCAACATGTACAAATTTCTTTTCTTGATCACATTAATCATACCAGCTTCCTTTGGATAATAACACAGCTTACTAATATCACATTCATGTTACATGTCCCATTCAACACCGTGTTCACATCTCTCTGCTTTGGTCCGTTTGGATTGAGGGGGAGTAGAGTAGAGTTGACCGGAAATTAGATAGAAATTAGGCTAATTTCTGGCCAACTCTACTCTACTCCCCTTTGCTCCCCCTCCCTCTCCCCTCAATCCAAACAAGCCATAAGCCATAAGTTTGGATTGAGGGGGTAGGAAGGAGGAGTAGAGTAGAGTTAGCCAGAAATTGCACCAATTTCCGGCCAACTCTATTCTACTACAACAAACGTTTGACAATAAATTAAGTAGAGTAGAGTAAGTACATTCACATAGGCAAGCTACTTTTCTACTACAACAAACGTTTGACAATAAATTAAGCTTCAATTATGTTCACTTATACACTCAATAGCATTGTCTAGTCTCCTTTATGAAGAGAACCAGGGTTCGAATCCCCCTTTTCCATTGTTATAACTATCGAATTATTATAAAAAACACATGTTCAGTTATTGAGAGCCCTAATTCGTCACGATCAAACCCCAACCAAATATAGAGGAACAAGAACTGAGTCAAAATTTTCTAAAAAAATATACACTTTATAGTCAAGAACCTTGAAACAAAAAAAAAAAAAAAAGCATGGTAAATGATCAAAATTTTTGATTGGTTTTTAATCAAAAACCTATTTTCCTTGACCACTACTTCGTTACGCTCCGTTTGGTTGCCGATCAAATCAATGAACCAAATGAAAACTTAAAATGCTGAATTTTCTAATTTAAAAAAATTCCAAATGCGATATAGATATTTTCATTATTTTATAGTTACTCTCAAGTCTACCAAACAGAACGGTAACAATAAGGTGAATTGAAAAGGAGATTAAGAGAGAGTTGAAGAAGCCACTGACCTGGCCATGGCGATTGGGGTTGGGGTTGGCGATCAGAATCGGTGGTGGAGAGCTCTGAAATACGCAGGTAGTGTAGCACACTCACTGGGACCGGACGGCATTTTTTAGCTGACAACTTCATCGGGCGTCGGAGTATGACGTTAATCATCCATCGCCGCCGCTATTGGTGGCGATGACCATGGTTTTGTGGTGTGCGTGTTGGTCGTGTGAGAGATTGAGGCTACTATGGGAGTGCTGAGCTTCGGCCTAAATTGTGGGATCTGGTATAGAACTAATAGAAGTCAGTGATCGTTTCTTTGCCTATAATTGGGATAGCTTTTTAACTTTTATTTTATTTTATTTCAGTTGGTCTGTAGGACTCAAAATAAGCTCAACAAAAGGAATGATAAAAATAAAAGAATAGCTAAAATTACACTTTCTTATTTATGGCTGCTCATTTATTTGTTAATGGTATATTTTAGAAAAATTTTAATATTATTTTTATGAGAAATGTAAAAAGTTATAAAAAAATTAGTTTTTTTTTTATATGTATATAAAAAGTTCTAAAAAATATTAAACCGATATTTTTAGTGCATTCATTAACTCTTTTTTTTCTTTCTTATTTTATTAACACCCCAATTTGTAAGAATTGTATTTATTCTCTCCATTTAAATAGGAAGTTAAATGAGAAAAAAATTGAGTGTAATTTTACAATTACCCTCATTGGCTACCAAAAAAGAAAAGCATAGTTTCTGTATAACTTAACTCTCAATTTAGATCCCAAGGGGTATGGTTATATAATTTTCTCAAATTGAGGTGCTCATTGAGCAAATTGATAATTTTTGGGGGATATTGTAAAATGGATAAGAATTTATGATAGAAAAGTGTAGTTGTCCTAATTAAAAATATGGCATGGTTTGTTTTCAAAATATATATATATATATGTATGTATGGCATAGTTTGGCCAATCACAATTTAGTTTAGTTTACAAATTTTCAATGGCTACATTTACAACTTAGAAAAATGAAATTGATTTGTGCATTATTTATAAGATCATTCACATCAGAACTTTCACCAAATTAGCAAAAACAAAAACTAAATATAATAATAATAACAATAATATATTGAAGAGTAGTTTAGTTTTTTTTTTTTTTTTTGAAGGGCCATTTCTTTATATAGTTCTATTCTTTTCAATCCCAACCTTCCACTTATTGATTATGTAGGTGATCTTTTAGATGCTTGTCCCATCAAAAACCTCCTGGAAGCTTTGTGAGTAGCTATGAGCTGAGATATCCTTACTCAGGGGTCATTTCCACATAAATGTGGCCAGTTAGTTAGGTGCAGAACATTTAATGTGACGGTAGCAGCCTTCTTCTCAGATATTTCCTGGTTTACTGTGGACTCTTTTATCTGAAGCTTATCCTTAGAAGGATGGTACCCTTTTTCACGGTATTCTTTAGGCAACCGGGCTCCAACCCCCCATAACGCTCCCTGAGGAAGTTTGGGTCCTCGGGAGACAACCTTTGTTCGTCATTACTTGTCATTGTCCCATTGTCCCGCACGCTTATCTTACTGTTCGACCATCCTCAAACTGCCCTACATCCTAGGGCATGGCCCACGGCCTAATACTCTTACTCGGCTCATTTATCCCCACAATAACCCCTCAAAACTCCACCTTTTTTCACTTTTGAGGAAAATGGGGTTTTGATTTTGGTTTCCAAACCTCACATGCTCAGTGAACATCTCCATGTGGTAACGTCTTTTCACCTGCTCTGTACGCACTCCTGACGTTTCGGCATCCGCAACGCCCCATTAATTGCTTCACACGGCGCTCTATCCCCCACGTTCTACGGTGAGATGAGAATCTTGCGGTAGAAATCTTCCCTAGTGATTCGAGCGGGAACTTTCTCGCTCATCCTTTTTGAATCTTCAATCTTTCAAGAAACGGTCCGAGGTGCTCCTTCCCTACTGTAAGTACCCTTTAGCTCGTACATTAACTTTTAGGATCTTTTTTCCTCGGCCTCCTATTCCCCACCTTATTCTTTAATTGTCCTCTTTTACTCCTTAGATGGGTAGGTTTGCTAACTTAGTAGATACTTTCGAGGGTATAGAGAATTTTAAGACTCGGTACAATATCCCTCTCGGGATTTCCATACGGCATTGCCTTCTTAGTGAATGGCATGCTCTAAGATCTGAGGGAGATGTGGTGATCCCTATGATCGCTTTCATAGAGGGAGGGATGAGGATCCCATGGGGAGAGTGACTAGGGATTTCTTGATTGCCCATTGACTTTGCTCAACCCAATGTTCCCCAAATCTATTTAAAATATTAGGTAGTGTGAACGCCTTTATCGAAAAAATGGGAGTAAATCTTACCTACCACGATGTCAACTGGGTATATAATTGCCAAAACCTTAAGAGTACAGGATATTACCTCAAAACTAAGGTCCCTGAAGTCAGGCTTATCTCGTGTCTCCCTAAATCTAACAAGGGCATGGACCAAGATTTTTTGATTATTTCGGGTGAGTGGCATGATGGTTTTCATTGTTCGACACGAAAGGGGCAGCTAGGTGGGGTATTTTAGGTTTAAGTACCCTGTTTTGACAGTGAGCACTTCAATTTCATTGTTTCTTGTTTCTCTTCTTATAATTCAGAAACATATTTCTTTTGATTTAACAAACCCTTTTTCTAACTATACCTTTGTTTCTTGGATTTTTGCAAACAAGAATTTCACCGCCCCCAATTTCAATTTCGTTAACGAGCCCGACCTCACTAGGATACTTAAGTCAGAGATTTTTCTCTATATGGACGAACAGCTGTGTGCCGCTCACGTCATCCTCGGATACAAGCCGATCTCATCCAGTTTTCAGTCCCCCAAGTACGTCATAAAGGCTAAGGATCCCTAGCTGCAGCAAATCAACATCGTAGTACCCGAATTCCTTGCTAGCCCTCCACCTGAAGGTACTCACTAGGTTGAGTTACCTACCGAATGCATTACCGAGGAAGAAGCGACCTCCTCACATTTAGCCCCCGAAGAAGAAACAGTCAGAGTAATTGAGGTTCTAGACTCTGAAGAGGATTTTGAGGTCTTTGATTAGCCATTCCTCACAGAGTCTCCTCGTGCCACTTTCTCCCATTTACCCTCTGCTCAAGTAAGTAGCAATCAAGAGCCATCCGACATTCCAGAAGCCATGGTGCTCTAACAGAAAAAGAACGCTAGCCTCTTCGAGTTTTTGGAATCACACATCGAAGAGTCTACTCCCAAGGTGGCTGTCCAGCCTTGACCTTTTACTCCCCTCCCCACTTATACTTCTCCTTCAGAGCAGCTAGAAAAGAAAAGAAAAAGGGAGAAGAAGGGAAAAGTGACGTCCGATGAAGGTGAAATTGTCCCCAAGGACCTTGAGCCCTAAAAAAAGGGCCTAGATTGTTTAAGGGGCGCAAAGAAGGAACACGCCAGAAGGCTCAGTCACAGACATAGTTGTTGACCGCGGCACTAGGATTCCGATATGGAATCTTGCACTTGATATGGATGGGGCTCCACTCCCCTTGGATTCCTCAATCAAGGATTTTCAGAAAGGGAAGATGGGTTACGTGGCTGACACTTTGGAGCAGCCCCTGCTCATTCCCCAAGACATGGCCGATCTGAGGACCTTGAAGAAGCACGAGGTCTTCCTGACCCTGAAGAGGGACTTGGCAATGGTATATCCTTTCATCTATTTTGTGCTCCTCTCAAATATATATAAATATTTTTTTTTACATTTCTATTCTATTTCTCATACCATTGCTGTCTTCTAGGCCATCCAAACAACCAATGTTGCTAAGGAATGGGTGGATCAGGCCCATGCCCAATGTAAAGACGAGGAAGCTTGTCGCATATTTGCCATGAAGACTTTGGCTATAGTTGAGAAAAGAATCAAAGAGCTTAATACGAAGCTGGTTGAGGCAGACAGGGAGAGGAAAAGCGCAGAAGCTACTCTAGTTGGCATTGAAAAACAAGCCGAGGATCTGTGTCAACAGTTGCATAAGGCCGAGGAGCAGCTAGCAGTTGCTAAGGAGCAAATAGAGGCTTAGAAAAAAGAGCTGGAAAAGAGTGAGGATGTTGCGGCTTGGGCTGAGCAAAATGGCTATGATATCGGGGTTAAAGAGACCGAAGACACCCTAAGAGCCCAGGTTACATGAGTCTTTTGAGGTTACTGTCTTCAGGTATGGACCGAGGCATTGAACCTGGCTGGAGTGGGTGCTTCTTCAGATTTAAGGAAGACTGAAAATATCTTCTACCCCTCAGCCTTGCGCCTAACAACTCAGCCCAGCTCCTAAGCGACCACTACTTCTAAAGCTCTTGGAACTGCTCCACCTGCTGATGCTGGTGCCCTCAAAGCCACCTCAGAAACCTCTAAGGAGCTCGGTAGGGAAAACACAAAGGGCAAGGAGAAAGAGGCAAATGAGGATAAAATGCCTGAATAATCTAAACCTCCACCAACAGCCAAAGAGACTTCCAAGGAGAAAGAGGCAACCAAGAACAAAGTGCCTGAACCTTCTTCTCAACCAGAAACCAAGGCCGACCCTCCTCCATTTGCTAGTAGCTAGGGCACTATTATTCCAGCTTGTACTTGTGTTTTTTTTTTTTTTTTTTTTTTTTTTTTTTAAGTATGTATCTCCTTTGCCTCACCAAGGCACAAATTAATGGAAAGTTTGAGTTTTCTTTATATGCCTCTTACTTATGTACGACCTGTATTCCTAACTATTTACTATCAAATATGGTCAAGTCTTCAACTATGAACCAGAATTGTAAGCTTTACAGACTAAAAATTAGCGCAGAATTGCTCCCCACATTTACACACACCCAAGCAATTAGTAATCTAACAATCTAATGTACGAATAGTGTTAGTATACCTTAGGTGTAAAGTCCAATGAGATGCGTAATCAGGGTTCTATTCAACACTTCAGATGAATAAAAGGGCTTTAATTTACCCAACGTATGTGGTCTGAGGAATCAGGCATGACCGAGGTTCTGTTTAACACTTAGAGAAATAAAAACATTAATTTACCCAAAGTATGTGAACCGAGGAACCAGGCATGACCGAGGTTCTGTTTAACACTTAGAGAAATAAAAAACATTAATTTACCCAAGGTATGTGGTCCGAGAGGAACCAAGCATGACTGAGGTTCTGTTTAACACTTAGAGAAATAAAAAACATTAATTTTCCTAAGGTATGTGGTTTGAGGAACTAGGCATGACTGAGGTTCTGTCTAACACTGAGAGAAATAAAAAACATTAATTTACTTAAGGTATGTGGTCCGAGGAATCAAGCATGGTCAATGTTCTGTTTAACACTTAGAGAAATAAAAAGCATTAATTTACCCAAGGTATGTGGTCTGAGAAACCAGGCATGACCGATGTTCTGTTTAACACTTAAAGGAATAAAAAGCATTAAGACAATAATGATCAAGATAAAAGACGGCGAGACTGCCTTCCATTAATAATAGTATCTTCGAAGGTTATTTACATTCTACGGACGTGGTACAACATTTTCATCTAAATCTTCCAAAAAATAAGCTTCTATCCCAGCCACCGAAGTGAAGCAGTATGACCCTTCCAAGTTAGGTCCTAGTTTTCCCCAAGATGGGTTCTTTGCAGTTCCCACTACTTTTCTCAATACCAAGTCCCCCGGTGCTAATGGTCTAACCTTTACACCCTTATCATATCCCTGCTTGAGTTTTTGCTGGTAGTGTGCCAACTAGACCATGGCCATTTCTCTTCGTTCGTCGATTAGGTCCTAACTCCTCTCTAGTAAGTGATCATTGTTGTGGGGAGTGAACAAGCTTGTCCTTAACGTTGAAAATCCAGTCTCTAGAAGGATCACAGCCTCAGAGCCATATGTCATGGAAAATGGTGTTTCCCCAGTTGAATGGCGAGGAGTTGTTTGATATGTCCATAGAACGTGTGGGAGCTCTTTGACCCATCTACCCTTTGCTTCATCCAACCTCTTCTTGAGCTCAGTTACTATAGCCTTATTAACTACTTTAGCATGCTTATTCCTTTGTGGATAAGTTGGGGTTGAATATCTGTTCCTAAAGCCAAGCTCACAACAGTACCTTCTGAAGGCCTTATTGGTCAAATTGAAGCCCATTGTCCGAGATAAGCGTGTGGGGAATCCCAAATCAAGTAACGATATTCATCCAAACAAACTTCTTTGCATCAACATCCTTGATGTTAGATAATGGTTCGGCCCTAACCCATTTTGTGAAGTAGTCAGTTCCAACGAAAAGCCACCTACGGTTTCCCACCGCTCTAGGAAATGGCCCTACAATGCCCAGGCCTCATTGTGCAAATGGCCATGGACTAGACAAAGGGTTCAATACGCCCCCAGGCTGATGAATATTTGGAGCGAACCTTTGGCATTGATCACACTTTTTAACATATTCTTGTGTTTCTTTCTGCATTCTTGGCCACCAGTAACCCTGAGTGAGAACCCTATGTGACAACGATCTGCCTCCTGTATGACTTCCACATATTCCTTCATGCAATTCCTCCAAAAATGGTTTTACCGCCTCGGGATGGACACAAAGTAAATATGGCCCTGAAAAAAAGCGTTTATACAACTTCTGTTCCTCGGACAACAAAAAACGAGGAGCTTTTCTTTGTACCTTCTCTGCCTCCTCGCCTTCGAGAGATAACACTCCTTCTTTCAAGAATAAAACTATGAGGTCCATCCAACTGGGACCAACCTTGATCTGGAATACTCCGACTTTCATAACTTCCAGTTCCGTAGGCCTCACCAGATCTTCAACTAGGATAACTCGAGGAAGGTGTTGCCCAAAAGAAGTTGCCAAAGTTGTCAAAGAGTCTGCATGAGTATTCCTACTCCTCGAGACCTACTGTATGGAGAAAGACTCAAAGTTGGACTGTAATTGCCGAGCTTTACCTAGATATCCTTGCATCTTGTGATCCTTGGCATCCAGCTCACCCGTAATTTGCTCGACGACTAACCTCGAGTCTGAAAAGACCTCAACAATTTTTCCACCCAGTTTCATTATTAATGGCTGAAACAACCTCAGAGATTTTTTAATAGTAATCTCGTCTAGGGACATTATGACTACTTCCACTCCAATTTCCCTCTAATTTGTTGCCCCATCTACGTAAAGCTTCCAAGATGGATGTCTATAGACAGAGATTGTTGAAATTTGTTCTCCCCCTGACTCTTGCTCCTCAGGTTCGATCATTATTGGATACTCAGTAAACTCTGCCACCAAGTCCACAAGAACTTGTCCTTTAACAGCGGTACGAGGCAGTGGCGACTCCAGGAAATTTTTTCAGGGTGTTCCTCAACAAGCATAAATTACACAATCTAATAAAAAGAAAGTTTTATATATTGACAACAACAACAATCAAAAAATACGCAAATACACAGAATTTACAATTGTTTTCTACGAGTTTTCATATTTTGAAATCGTTGCATAATAGTCTCATTATCAATGCTATAAGCTACATCTTTTTCAATATACACAACCAAGCAATCATTCATCCATTGATCTCCCATTCGATTGCGCAGTTCATTCTTTATATATTTCATTGCTGAAAAACTTCTTTCTACTGTTGCAGTAGCAACTGGAAGGGTTAAAGCTAGCTTCACTAGCAAATAGACTAATGGATAAGTCTTGTGTTTCCTTGTGCTCACTAACTTTTCAGCAAGTTCACTAACTCCTTGAAGCTCTAAAAAGAAGTCATTGCTGTGCATATCAAAAATGTAATTTTGCAGTTGAGAGTCAAGTGCCAAAATATCTGTCCCAAGAAAATCAGAGGGATAGAGCTTAGCTAGACGTATCAACTTTTCCTTATCGAAAGCCACAAATGAATTACTTGGATTCAAGCAAGCCATACAAAGTAACAAATCAGTATTCGCCTCAGAAAAGCGATTGTTAAGCTCTTGAAGTTGCATATCTATGACTGTGTAGAATAGCTCAACACGATAATGATGTAAATTTGTATTTTGTTGGGTATTGCATCGCGGCCTCCCACTAACTACAAATATCGCTTCCATGTCCAAGATAGGAATATCATGTGAGGTACAAAATAAAGATACTTCAGCCAATAAAGATGCCCATCCATCATCTCTCATCACTTGCAACCGTTGCTTAGACACTTTAACAAGATCCATAGCATTTACTATATCTTGATTTTTTTTTTTGTAATGCTATTGACAACTCATTTGTGATCCCTAAAATATTTTTCATCAAGTGTAGAGCAAAGACAAATTCAAAAGAGAGAATTGACCTCATAATAGATCGAGCTTCAACTTTTTGGTTGGAGAGGCCATATTCTTCAATAATCTCTAGTACATCAACAATAGCAGAGAACATCAAAATCAAGTTGAGAATAGTCCCATAATATGATCCCCAACGTGTATCACCAGGACGTTTAAGATTTGTCTCTTGATTCAAACCTTGCTCACTTCTACGTACACCATTCTCTAAATCTTCTTTAATTTTGGCAAATTGTGTATCTCGAAGAGCATCTCGTCTCTTACAAGAGCCTCCAACAACAGTTACTAAATTACTAATCACATAAAAAAATTCAGCAATGTTAATGTGATTTTTAGCAACAGCAACAAGTGTCAATTGAAGTTGATGAGCAAAACAATGGACATAAAATGCTGACTTGTTCTCTTTCAAAATTAAAGTTTTGAGACCGTTGATATCACCTTGCATATTACTAGCCCCGTCATAACCTTGCCCACGTAGGTTCGATAAACTCAAATTATGTTCACAAAGTAAACATTCAATAGCATGTTTGAGTGACAAAGCGGTAGTACTTGCTACATGTACAATACCAAGGAATCGCTCTATAATAATTCCTTCTTTGTTCACATAACGAAGAACGAGGGCCATTTGTTCTTTCACTGAGATATCACGTGACTCATCAACTAATATTGAAAAGAACCCATTGTCAAGATCCTTGATGATGGCTTTGGATGTTTCACGTGCAATTGCATTCACAATGTCTTTTTGAATATCATGGTGGGTAAGCTTGCAATTTTTCGAAACTTTTTGCAACACTTCATTGATAGATTCATTGTGATCCCCAAAAATTGTACAAGCTCAAGGAAATTTCCTTTATCACTTGAACCTTGAGATTCATCGTGACCACGAAAAGCTAATCCCCGGCATAAAAGGAATCTTATGCAATCAACTATTGCATTTAATTGAACCCGATATTCAATTTTATCTTGATTTGATTGCTTAACAAAAACACTTTGAATGTGTTGCTTTTCCTTCAATAGATCTTCACTCTTTTGGACAGCTTGGTTATGAGCACTATTAACTCCTCCAACATGGGAATTTAACTTATCTTTCTGATTCCAAAGTTTGAATCCCTTCGTTACAAAAGTGTCACCTCCTCCTTGCTTACCAACATCTTGCCCAAATAGGTAGCAATAAAAACAAAATACTGCATCCTTGTCTATACTATATTCCAACCAGTATCTATTTTTATACCATTTGGATATAAATCGATAGGGCTTTCTAGAAAAATAAGATATAGGGTAATCATCACTGTGTAAAACAGGTTGACAAGGGCCTTTTGTTAAATAATATCTTCTTATTTCATCATGATGATTAGGATGATAAGATGATATTTTTTCTTGTAGCCCAGGATTTGAAGGAAGATTCTCTAAGTTAAAATCAACACGAATTCGCTTAAAAGATGAAGATGAATATTTCGCAGGAGCTGAATCTTGGGTACGTGGTTTTCTTATCAAATATTTGTCCATAATTCTAGCAAAAGAATAAAGAATAAACTATAAGTTTATTTGAAATATTAATAAAATTAATAATTATTGTTGTTTAGTTGTTTCATTAATTTGTTTGTCTTTTATAAACTATAATTTGTTATATTATTATTTCATTAATTATAAAATTATTAATTATTATTTAGCCTAACATAATTTAATTTATTTGTCTTTTATAATGTATTGGTTAATTATACTGCTTTAATTATTGTTGTTTAGCGTAACAATAAACTATATTACTTTAATTTGTTTGTCATTAATTATATTGCTTTAATCTGTTATATTGTTTAGTCCCTTGTGCACATTACACTAAAAGAGCCAAACATTATACATCCCATGTGCAACATAATAATTAAAGCAGTGTAATGTGCAGCACATTACACTTCTTTAATTATTATTTACTACCCGGCCCCATGTGCCCATCAGCCTATCTACCCCCACCCCCACTCAACAGACAAGCACAAGTCGTCCCCCAATCACAACCTGCCAATCAGAAAATTTTACAATCACAATACACATTACACTAAAAGATAATCAATATCTCACCAACACCAACACACACTGAGTCACTGACCAACACTCCAACAGGCAACAACAACGGATAAGATAAAGCCAAGATAAAGCCAAAAAACAAGCAAAAAGCAAAATAAAGTTAAAAGAGTAAAGATTGGTTCTCAAAAAAAAAAAAAAAAAAAAAAAAGAGTAAAGATTCGGCAGCCAATCAGAGTCTTACAGTTCAAAAGAGAGAGAGAGAGAGTTACTGTGTTAGACAACTTAGACTAGAATAAATAGAGAGAGAGACATCAGACATTCATATTTTTCATTTTAGTGAGAGAGAGAGAGAGAGAGAGAGAGAGACTGAGAGAGAGTCAGAGAGAAAAAGAGAGAAATACCTTGAGGCCGAGCACCGGAGCAGCCGAGACCGATCTGCGATCTGCGACGAGGGGCAAGTGACGAGCGACGACGAGGGGCGAGCGAGCGACGACGACTAGACAAGGACGACGAGCGACGGAGCGAGCTGCGCTTGTGAGTGACGTGACTGTCTCACCGTGGGTTTGGTTTGCTCTGGGTCTGGGGTTTGGTTTGCTCTGTATTGGATTTTTTTTTTTTTTTTGATAAACACCTCTGTATTGCAGTATTGGGTAATGGGGTTTGGTTTGTATTGAGGTTTGGTTTTCTCTGCCAACGACGTGACCGTGGTTTGATTTCTGATTTGCTCTGTACTGGTTTTTTTTTTTTTTTGGGTGAGAATCCATGGGTTTGCTACCTCCGTATTATGTTGGGCTTGCCGTGAGCAGTGGGCTTGGCTCCTCCGTATTATGTTGGGCTTGCCGTGGGCAGTGGGCTTGGCTCTATTACCAATTTTTTTTTTTTTTTTTCAGATTTTAGTTCAAAAATTTTTTTTTTTGGGTTTTTTTGGGTTTTTTTTTTTTTTTTGGCTTGAAAGTAGAACAGATAAATTTTTTTTTTTTTTAATTTAAGGGTGTTCTTAATTTTGTGATTGAGGGTGTTCCTAATTTTGTGATTGAGGGTGTTCCTAATATGGATTAAATATAAATTTTTTTTTTAATTTTTTTCAGGTCAGGGTGTTCCTGGGAACACCCTGACCTGTACGTGGCGCCGCCACTGGTACGAGGCATGTACTTTATATCAAATGCTCCTAAAATCATCCCCCATTTGGCAATTCTTCTCGTATAATCGGACTTTTGAAGTAATGATTGCAAAGCGAGTTGGGTTAGGACTACAACAGTATATGCTTGGAAATAATAAGGGAGCTTCCTCGTTGCATGCACTATGGCCAAAATAGCTTTTTCCAATGGTAAACACAATAAACTGGTCTCTGCACTCCATTCTCAATCCTTACCAAAATCAAACTTACTACATGAGATGCCACTGCAACATAAGCAAATAGGACTTCTTCCTTCTCGGGTTTGGACAGAATAGGTGGTTGAGAAATGTATTCCTTCAATTGCTGGAAAGCTAGGGCGCATTCTTCAGTCGATTCAAACCCCTTCCACTTATGCAAGAGCTGGAAGAATGGTCTACATCTATCTGCTAACCTGGAGATAAATCTATTCAGGGCTATAGTCATTCCAGTCAACTTCTATACCTTTTTGGGATTCCGAAGAGGTTGTAGGTCGCTTATCGCCTTAATCTAATCAGGATTAACCTCAATTCCACGATGGGTCACCATGTAGCCCAAAATTTTTCCAGAACTAACACCAAAAGAACATTTCGAAGCATTGAGATGTAACTTATGTCTCCTCAGTACCTCAAATAAATTCCCGAGATTGCTCAAATGCTCGGTCACCATTTTGCTCTTCACGACCATATCATCAATGTAAACTTCAATATTCCTACCAAGTTGAGATTCAAACATTCTAGTCATCATCCGTTGGTAGGTAGACCCAGCATTCTTCAACCTAAGAGGCATTACTAGGTAATGATAATTCCTAGTGGGCATTACGAACGCAATCTTCTCCTGGTCAGCCAAAACTAATGGTATTTGATGGTACCCCTAGAAGGCGTCCAAAAAACTCATTTGAGGATGACCGACCATAGCATCCACCAATTGGTCTATCCAAGGAATCGAGAAAGGATCCTTAGGGCAAGCTTTATTCAAGTCAGTAAAATCTACGCACACTCTCCACTTCCTTAACTTCTTCTTCACCACAATTGTATTGGCCAATCATTCTAGGTAAAACACCTCCTTAATTGCCCCTGCACGTTTAAACCTCATCATTTCTTCCTTGACAACCTCGGAATGTTCTTTAGAAGAGCGCCGAGGTGGTTGCTTCGTAGGGACAACAGTCGGGTTGACGTTTAGGTGATGACAAATGAAATTCGGATCCACTCCGGGAGCTTCATAAGCACTTCAAGCAAATACATCCACATTTCTTCTAAGGAAAGTTAGCAATTCCTCCTTCTCCTGAGGAGGCAATTGGACTCCAACCTGGAAGTACCTCTCTACATTAGCATCAACGATAACCCTCTTTAAGTCTTCACACCTTGCCCCCTTCATTCGCAACGTCTGAGGATACTTCTACCTCCATTAATTGCTACAAGGCCCTCTCGGGGATGTCCAAGGGTTCACCTTCGGACTGATGTCTAATAAGAGCCACCAAGCATTGCTTTACCATGGCTTGGCTTCCGATCAACTCTTCAACATGGTCCCTAGAGGGATACTTCACCTTTAAATGCAAAGTCGAGGAAACAACTCCTATAGTATGAAGCCAGGGTCTTGCTAAGATAGTAGTATATGGTGAATAAGCATCCACCACAATGAAATCCACTTTCACCACTTCTGACCCTGCTTGAACAGGTAGCTTGATCAGGCCATTTGGGGTAATGGTCTTCCCGTCAAACCCCACTAGAGGGGAGTTGTAGCTAACTAGATCCTCGGGCTTCAGATTAAGTCCTTTGTACAGGTCGAGATACATGATCTCTGTGCCACTACCCTGATCGACCAAGACCTTCTTTACATCATACCCTCCTATACAAAAAGTAACCACTAAGGCGTCATCATGTGGCTGAATTGTTCCCACCTTATCATCATCTAAAAAACTCAAGGCTAGTCGGGTTTCGATTCTTCCTCATTTAAACTCGGGGACCGCATCATTGGTACATGGTCGTGCTATGGACATTACCCCAGGTAAACATGTCCCAATCCAACCCTGGGCTACTAGGATAACACTGATGGTTCCCAAGGGCGGTCTCGAGGAAGATTCCCTCCTATACACCGACCCAGTATGACTCCCTTGTCCAGGAGGCTAGTGTAAAAATTGCCTCAATTTCCTGATCTTGACCAGCTGATCAAGATAGTCACGCAAAGTTCTACAATCTTCTGTAGTGTGCCCACGATCCTGATGATATTGGCAATAAAGACCCTAATTCTGCCTCGTGGGGTCACCCCCCATTTTATTCGGCCACTTGAAGTATGATTCAACCTTTATTTTCTCAAGAATTTGATGCACAGGCTCCTTGAATACTGTGATAACCACCTGGGCAGCAGGAAGCCCAGTACGTCCAGTAAAGTCTCTCTGGGGTCGGTTATTATTATACCTCTCAAACCTAAAGTCTCTTCGGTCAGGGGGAGCCACTTTTGCCTTCCCCTTCCCTTGCGGTTGATCATCCTCAACCCGTTTATGTTTATTAATCTGATCCATGAGCTGACGCATGGTTTGTGCTGGTTTCTTTGTCAAGGACTTCCTCAATTCAAGCTCAGTAGGAAAGCCGACCTTTAACGTCCTTATTGCCATGTCTTCAAAATCTCCATCTATCTCATTAAACGTCTCCCAATACCTATCCGAGTAAGTTTTCAGTGTCTCACCCTCTCTTATCACCATGGACAGCAAGGAATCTAGGGGATAAGGAACCTTGCTACATGTAACAAACCAAGCCCCAAAAGCCCTGGTAAGCTCTTGAAAAGAGCCAATTAAGCCTTCATCCAGCCCATCAAACCATTTTATTGCGACAGGCCCTAAGCTAGAAGGGAATACTTTACACATTAAAGCTTCATTCCTTGAATGAACAGTCATCCTCTGATTGAAATGACTGATGTGCTCAATTGGATCAGTCCTTCCATTGTAAACGGTAAAAGTGGGTTGCGCAAATCGATGAGGAAGTTTGGCCCTGTTAATCCTTCGCGTAAACGGTGATTTTGAAATCTAGCACAAAGCCCTACTTATTGCGTCATTCCCCAAGCTCCTGTGGGTCGGACTTTTACTCCTTTGCTTATGATAGCGTTCCTCCTTATAGGAAAAGGATTCACAGGGAGGGGTTCTTGATCGTGGCCTGTAACTGCTATATTCCCCCGATTTAGATTCGAAGCTTGAAGGAGATGCCATTCTCTGTTTGCAATGTAATTTTCTGCGCAAATGGTCTATCTCCAACTGGAGATTCCTAGTTTCTTCCCCATGTGAGACATGACTCCCAGTCCTGGAATGACTCCTACTAGTATGAGTCGTATGCACACTAACTTCACGATCTCTTCTCCGTTCTAAGTTAAGAAAATGGTCTTGACATTGAGATCCCACAAATTCTTCTTGATTTGGTCCTAAACCTACTATGACTGAATGAGATTACAAGTGCTTTCCTGTTTCCCACAGACAACGCCAATTGTAAGGATTGAATTTCGACCCTCAGCCCACTAGAGATGGATGATGGCCCAACGTGCCCAAAACAATATATTTGTTAGAGAGTGGATCTTACAGGTAAGACTCAACAAATCATGTATGGGCCACAATAGATTGGATTCGCGCTAGAAAGATATGAAAACACAGTTTAAAGGGAATAACACTCCTCGGTCAAGTCTGAGGATGAAGTGTTCTTATATTTACTCCAGTTTATCTAAGTACAAGATGTTCTACTCTTTTTCTCCTTTTTTCATTCCCTCCTCCCTTTTTCATGGGGGCCCGTTTCTTTATATAGTTCTATTCCTTTCAATCCCAACCTTCCACTTGTTGATTATGTAGGTGATCTTTTGGATGCTTGTCCCATCAGGAACCTCCTAGAAGCTTTGTGAGTAGCTGTGAGCTGAAATATCCTTGCTCAGGGGTCATTTCCACATAAATGCGGCCAGTTGGTTAGGTGCAAAACATTTAATGTGGAGGTAGCAGCCTTCTTCTCAGATAGTTCCTGGTTTACTGTGGACTCTTTTATCTGAAACTTATCCTTAGAAGTATGGTACCCTCTTTCACGGTATTCTCTAGGCAACCGGGCTCCAACCCCCCACAACGCTCCCCGAGGAAGTTTGGGTCCTTGGGAGACAACCTTTGCTCATCATTACTTGTTCTTGTCCCATTGTCCCACACGCTTATCTTACTGTTCGACTATCCTCGAGCTACCCTACATCCTCGGGCATGGCCCACGGCCCAATACTCCTACTCGGCTCATTTATCCCCACACCCCCATTTTCTTATTAGGAGGGTCATTACTCATTAGATTAATGTGATATAATTTATAATAAAAAAAAAAAAAAAATTGGGTGACCAATGTGGCTCCACCACTAGCCCCAGTCCATTTCACTAATGCTTGCAGGTAAATTCGAAATTGTAGTTACTTGAGAAATGTTATGTCAACAACATTTTCATCACAACGAATTTTAAGTAGCAGGTTGTTATCCGTTCTCTTTGTATCTTTTTCGAAAAATGATATTGTCACGACCCAAATCCATGGAACATGAATTTAGATGCATGACTAACTTGTTGAACTTAGATAACTTAATAAACATAATTAGTCCAAAATAATTTAAACTCCAAAGAAACAATGCTCTTAATAAATAATCTCTTACAAAAATCTAATCTCCACAAATTGGAAATAATCTCCAAAAACATGAAGTACAAAATAAAGGTAACTAAAATTCTATAAGTCTTCAATTCATACTGAAGTCGCCTACAACTTCCATGCTCTACCTTGCACCTTACAAGCGACCCGAAGGTTCTATATTCCCAACTACACTTTAATCTGAAAAATAGTAATTGATGGGGTGAGCCACACATCTAGTAAGTAATTATACAGAATACACAACGGAATAGAGTCAAGCAAAGCACGAGTATTTTTGATTTTTCACAAACTCATTCAATGATATCAAAAATAATGATTCCAAAACATATAATGAATCACTTAATGCATATGTAATCATATCTTAAAATCATTAGAAAAACACTTACATATAATTGATCAGAGCACATGTCACATATACACATCACATATTCTCACATACAATCCTGTGAGCGGATACCAACATCTAACCCCTGCTGGTGAGGGATCAACACATATTCTCACATACAATCCTGTGAGCGGATTTACACATTTATCTGATCAATTCTAAAATTATTCATTTCAAGTCACATATCACAAAACAAAATATATACAAAATAGAATAATTTTCTTAACATTAACAATTATTCCAAATATAAAGGCATAGCGAATATCACAATATCGAATTGAACATAAATCAAAGGATGCTTGACTCTCTTAGGGAATGAATAAGAAATTGAGGAGTTTATATAAATATTTTACAATTCTTGAGTAAATCTAAAAATTCAATTTGCTAAAAGAAACATTTTAAATACCATTTGGAGAATAGGAATATGACTTTGAAATCACTTGGTTTTAACAAATTTTAAAGAACAAGAACCTTTTTAGAAAACTTACATTGAAACTCAATTATTTTCGAAAAATAGTTTAGTTTAGAAATCTTCTTTTAAATGAGATTTGGACATTCAAAACGTTATTTAAAATTCGAAGTATCTCTTTGAAACATTAATTAAAATTCGAAGTTTCTCTTTCAAAGTTGTAAAAATGCTTTTGATAGACTTTATAAAACGTAAGCTTAAAAACATAACTTTTGAAAACCTTTGACATCTAAGAACCTAATGAACAAAATTGTGCATATTATGCATAATTACTTACAGCACTTGAATCCCTCTGAAAGTCCAGTTGAAACACCCTCCAAATAGTCTCAAAATACTCTTAAATAGGACCTATAATCAATCATGAAATTCACTTAATACCCTTTGGAAAATATAAAGCTTATAGAGCTATACAAATGGACTCACTAGGATTAAACTTTGCTGAACTAAAAATACTTTTTAACACTATATTAAAGTTTCTCTAATCCAATGATGCTCTAACCAATAATATTCCCTTATATTAATCGAAACTCATATTGCCATGAGGAAGGCAGTAGCCAAAAATATCATTGACCTATAATTTAATTATATAACCCTGATGAAAAACGTGAAGGCCATATTCATTAATAATATTTTGATCCAAGACTATATTCATGGGTACACACAGTGGCAAAATCATTGACTTCAAATATATTATATATGCACATATCCGAAGGAAGACATATGCCATAACCACAGATCCTTGAATTTCCGTGGCTCAAAACTAGGGTTATATATATATTTATTTCCCAACGAAACAATGTTAAAGGTTTAAAGCCATCCTAACGTTAACATAAATATATATATAAATATATATATATATGTTAACCACAATTGCAATTTTACAGCCGTGTTCTTGAATTAGGAATAGAAATTCCATGACTCTGTTCAAGAACCCGCATCAAGGGCAGTGGGCAATTTAAGATTTAATAGTGTAAATAACAAATCCAGGAAAATACCCCTTTTTAACAATCTATACATCACTAACTCTTTTAACTCTTTGATTCTAACAAATGAAAAATCATACCTGGAACAATTCAGTTGCCTCTTCAATTAACTCCAAGGAAAAAAATACTTCTTAGCCTCTTTGATAAAACCCTTCCTATGAAAACCCTGATTGTCTCTTCCTCTACCCTGTAGTTTGTATTAGAGATGTGGGCTTAGTGGGGTAGCGGGCTGCAGTTACTAATAAAATAATACCTAAGGCCCAACAATTATATTTAAAAGAAAACTTAATAATAACCTCAAATAAAAGTATGTGGGGTATTACAGATATAGACATAAACTATTTTACAAATTATTGATATGCTGAATGATTATTAGTATGTAAAAAAAGTGATATTAGTAGTGGGTCTAGATAAGACCCAATAAAAATTTGTCTTATCAACAGTTTGTAAAAATATTATAAAATAATTGTGAAACTGTTATGAACGTAGCACCTCTCTTTTTGAGAAGCCAAGAAGTTGTGTTCTTTTAAGTCATCTGAGTGAGTTTAATTAACACTTACAAAACCATTTTAGCTGTAAATATTTTTTTTATTAAAAATGGGAAGCCTGAAAATTTTATTAATTAACAAAAGCAGACAATACATCTTCAGCTACAATGGGCTCGATTAAACACGGAGTTTCTACAAGCCACGTTACATAGCTAGATAGACCGTGGGCTTGTTGGGCCAGAGCATGAACAAGTCTGTTTCCTTCTCGTCTTGACAAAGGAAATGTTTACAGATCTAAAAAGCTCTGCATTTGGGCTCGAGTGCCTTTGAACAACATTTAAAATAGATGTTGGGGATGAAGCTGTGCATTTTAGCTGTAATCCATGTTTCTGAATATCCCCAGCTTGGATCTTCCATACAATTATTTATCACTTGTAATAGTGCTTAGTTTATCATGTTGTATGCATAAGACGTCAAATTCATGAGGGGTGGGTGAGAAATACATATTATATTTGACAAATTAATCAGCATTTATGTTTGTTTATAATTCTTTTGTATTAAAATTTGTAACATTCACTAAATATTTCTCTAATAATAGTCTTTTTTATTTATTTATGGAATTCTAATTTTAGATATTTTAAATGTCAATTCTAGACTTAGTGATACATACAATAATTGCAATGATTACTAAGGAAATGACTTTAACCACTACAAGTCTATATATATATAAGACAATTTTAATCTATGATATCCGCTCTATGATGATAATTTTTCTCATTAGGTTAAGACATTAAATCATTTTTTGTTTATATAAATACTTGAAGTCTATCAAATTATCAAAAAAGTCTATAGATACTTGTTTTTCCCCAAAAAAAAAAAAAAACTATAAATTCTTGAAGAAGTCTTTTTTTTTTTTAATGAAGACTTGAAACAAAAATTTCTATGCATACTACCGCTAATTTAAAATTAAAATTAATTAATAATTATTGATATAGATGAGAGGTGCACATAAAAAATATATACAAAATATATGCAAATAATGTATATACGTACTATGGATTAGGACGCATGATAAGTTTTTGGTACCCTTAAAAATAAACTTTTTGTTTTTCTTTATGTGGGGCAGGGTTTGACATTCCAACTTGTGGTAGAGATAGAAAGGACATGGCACTGCATGAACCACACCCTAACAAACACGTGACACCTTGATAAAATGGCAATGCTTAAAAAATATAGATGTTAATTATTGATTTATATTTTACTATTAGTGTAAGTTAATTTTATATTGTAAATTAAATAAATGTGACCATGTGGTACATATTTGCAAAAAGTGTATAATATTATACATTTTTTGCAAATGCGTATGAAAGTGTACAATATTATATAAATTTATTTCATCTACAATATTAAGATTTACGTAAATAAATAGTAATGTAAACTAAGAATTTTCTCAAAACAAAATTCCATTTTTCTATGATTTTTAGATACACATATAATCAATTTTGACTTGGGCTCTCTCACTTTGGTCAGAATTAGGGAAGCAGCCCTCCCATGTGCAATTTGGAATTCACTGCTCACTCACCTAGGTTATGGACCTTCCTGATGACCCAAACATGATAATTACCTAAATGTGTCCTTGGACATGTGCCAACTTCTTATAAGCTCCTATAGCTTTGACTTCAATACGTGTAATATTGTTTAAAAACTGAAAACATGTGTTTAAACACATGTACTAAACGGACTCTAATTAATGTTGTCGGGTTTCTGTAGCCTATAATCATTCGCATAATGATGATAGGCTACAGAAATTTGAATTTAGAAAAAAAAAAAAAATTCATCCTTAGGACAATGAGTTTATTAATTTTATTTGACTATAGAGGATAAAACGTAGACGGAAGTTCAATATTTGTGTCATTTCTTTTTCAATGTTTTGATTTTTAATTATTAGTTTCCTTCGAATCTTTCCCCTTCTGTACTCGTTGTTGAATTTTCTTGCTTCTTTTTCAATGCTTTAGGTTGCTTTGGTTCACTTTTTCTGTCATATATACCTAGTTAATTAGAACTCAATTTATTCTAATATTTCGAACTTTCTTTGTACTGTTGAATTATTCGAAGGTGGTGAAATTATCCACACACTACCCTTCTGTTATTTATCTTTCTCTTTTTAATTTTTTGTCTAGTTTAATAATTTTGAAAATTCAATTTTTATTGGTTAGATTACATAGGCAGACCTAGATTCTGAACCAACCACCTTACCTTTCAGCCTTTGGTGTCGCTTTACCCTTTGAGGTAGGGTTTGTTTGGTGATAATTCGATTCTACTCAAATAATGATGAATGAAGTAACAATGTCATCTACGGGTTCCTACCTATTAAAAAGCAACCAAGATTTTCCAAGTTACCTGTGTGAAAACATGTGCAATCTATGTTCCTTTTCATCCTACTCAAACACAGTCCTTACCTGTGCTTTGTACCATAAAATTTATTCATATGTAATAAGTTTAGAGGCACAACAAAATTCACAACTAAGGTAATAAGTTTTTTATAATAGATAATAAAATAATGTTAAACAATAGATTCATATGAGAATCAATAATAATTTGTCACCTCAATATGTGTGAAATTTGTTGTCTCAATATGTATGAAATTTGTTGTGAAAACTGAAAAGTGAAAACTTGCTAATAAGGAGGTTGGAAGGAGAGTTGCAGCACCAAACATTAAATTATACCATAGAAGAAGCCAATAAATAAAAAATGACGTTTACCAAACTCTAATGGCGGAGAAAGAATGCATGATTGATATCGTAGAAGTCACTCAGAAGATACAATAAAAATTCCAAAACAAACGATCTAAACATTAGACACAGTTTAAAAATCTCTGAAAACTTAAGCTAGCATGTTGCTGCACAGTACAGCTTGAACGTAGCCCTGTAGGCTTACATATGCAGTACTCCACTGGCATTTAAGCTATTTGGCATATCATACAACAAAATATTGCTGCAGTAACTATCCCTTTCATCTTCAGTACTGCAGTTGGCATAGGTTGTAGTAGACGATGAATTCAAGGGAGTGGGACTCGTTGAAGGTGTCGATATAAGCGTACCAAAACTGAAATTTGGTATGCTCTCATCATTGTTGGACTGTAAAATTTGGTTTTCAAATTGAGGGTCAATAACGGGATCAAATTTTAGTAAGGAATAATCACTCACAGCAAAATCATTAGGATGCTCTCCATTATTTTGCCACAATTTTGTTGGAGAATTTTGGTAGCTGAAATTGGTAAGATTTGGAGGGAGTTGTTCCATTTTGACTTGTGTGAACTGGGATTCACTTGAAAATGGAGTGCTTATAATGTTTGAAGTTGCACAAGGTTGAATTTCTTGGACAGGGCACTGCAGCTGGTTTGCTTGTGAGGAGGAGTTGATTGTGTTTAGCTGAACTGTCTGGGTGGACTGGAGCTGGTTTTGAACTAAGTTTTGGTCAAGCTGGTTTTGGTGAAGATACTGAGAAGTAATATTTTCTGTGTTTCTGCATTGAGAGGAAAAGAGAGCTGTGGCTAGACTTAGCATATTTGGATTTAAGATAGGTCCAATCCCTAGCAAACTGGGGAGATTAAGTTGAGATGAGTTGTAGAGAGATGAGTTCAGAACTGAAGTGAGTTCAAGAAGATCAAGGCGTGGGGTATGAGTCACTGGATCAATTCCCATTCTTAGTAGCCTCTTCCTGATGTGGGTGTTCCAATAGTTCTTGATCTCATTATCTGTTCTTCCTGGCAAGCGAGCAGCAATTGCAGACCACCTGAGGTAAGCACGAACATTAGGTAAAAGAAGAAGATAAACAGAAAAAAACAAACTTTTTTTGCCAATGAAACTTAAAATATTCAGCACTTCTAGACTCTAGTTTTGAGTCAAAAGTATTCCAAAACAAGAAGTCCATGAAGTAGGTAGCTAGTTACATTGATAGCATCTCTGTTGTACTTTTCTGGGTTATAATAAGAAAGGGATGAATATAATGAACAAGAAAAAACCGCACTTTTGCACAGTAAAGTTGTTTGAATTTCACTTTTTTTTTTAGGTACTGCTATTTAAAACAGTTTATTTTCAGAAGGCTGGAAAAAAATAAGCTCAACGAGCACAAATAATATAGAAATAAGTAATTAAATGAACTCACTTATTTCCCAAAACACAGTGTAACTGTATTATGGTCTCTTCTTCTTCAAATGAAAACCTTCCTCTCTTGATATCAGGCCTCAAATAGTTTGTCCAGCGAAGCCGGCAACTCTTTCCACACCTTTTCAGACCTAATCAATTCAAGAGTAAAAACAAAAAACAAAAAGAGATCAAAGAAACAATTAATAAGTCAGTCATGAAAACCAATAGCAAAAAGAAGTAACAATCAGAAAGAAAGAGTCAAATTAACTAGAAATCAAAACTAACTTTTCATGTATGTTAAATTTAATAAAAATGGAGGATCAGTGTATATACACACCTGCATTTTTGGGAAGGATTCTCCATCTACCGTGCCCGTGCTTTTGAATATAATCGATGAGTTTCTGATCTTCCTCTGCAGTCCATGGACCTTTCTTTAATCCTTCTTTGTCACCGCAAGGAACCTTTCCCATTGTATCTTCACAGAAAACTTTGATGGATGATTTGTTACAAGATCAGTGTGTTTGTGTGTATGTTTAAGACAGAGATAGAGAGAGATAAAGGAGATTATGAGCTCAATTTAAACAGAAAATAAGTGTATTGCTGTAGGGTATCAGTGATAATGTGTATATAAATAGTTGAGAAAGAAAGTAAGGTTATGAAGTCAATGGGATTCGGTACCGGCCTTTGTACACATTAAGAGACGTGTCTTTTTATGTGGAAAAATTACACACCGTCATATTTTCTTTCTGTGTGTACCGTAGAATGTAAAATCAAATTTTATCTCTCTAGTAATCAATGATATGATATCCGAATATAAATAACATTTAAAGCTAAGACTTTTTAATAATGTGATCAATATGGTACTATATTATATATATCAGGCCAATCACATTTCTAAGTTGTAACACATGGTACATACATTGACTGATTGGCAGACACATATTCAGGCCGATTGGTTGTTGCAGAAATCAAGGTTCCGTTTGTTACTGTTGTTTAAACAAAAGTCTTTAGTATTTAAACAATATTATACGTATTTTTATAAAAATTTTCATGCATACGTATTTTTAAAAAATACAAACAACAACATTATTAGAATAACATTACCAAACGGCCCAAATGAAACCAGTAAAACAGTAGACTTTAGCTGCTCTGTCTGGTCTCCTGTACTAATACTACACAGTGTCACACCTCGTAAGAACTATCTGTCTCAATTTATTTATTTATTTTTAGATTAATGTCTGAATTTGTACAACAGTGGTTGACAACTGTGACATAATACAAATTGAAATCGATGGGGTGCTTGTTTAATTTACTGTTGGAATAAGATGGCCACAAACAGTGATTGGACACGTATTCTGACGCTTCCGTAGACCTTGTAACAGGGAACTCTGGCGTCTGGCTCTGGCGTCCATGCTACGCATATGCATGGCTCCAAGCCTTTAAGCCGATCGAGTTACGTGCTCCATTTAGAGTCGTCTCGCTTGTCCTCTTCTTTTCTTTCTTTATTTATTATTAGTATTATTTTTTAGACATTTCCTTTCCTTATTTGATCTGTAGTGGGCAGCTAGGGATGAAAAAAAAAAAATATTGGTTCTAATTTGAATATTTTAAATAGGATTGAAATCATGTGTAATAACAAGTGCACTTGATACAATAATTATAAATGACAAAGACAATTTTCAATCTCAACTATTCATGATTGGACCATGTCAAAGGTATGAAATTTTCGTAATGACTAACAAGGAGCACCAGTAGAGTTTTGAGCCTCAGGCACCCCCTCTCTCTATTCACTGTCATACATGCCAACCATCAAGCCGCATATTTTTAAACTCAATATAGTTCTGGGAAAGAAAAAAGACCAGAACAAGTGGTGACGAAATCATGAAAGTCGTATTTGAGGCCTTTGAAAACATAAATGTTAAAGTTATGAGTAGAAAGAGACTTTGCCAACTATAGTAAGTTCATTAGCAAAGGATTTTACTTTATGTAGGAATTATGTAAGCCTTGTTTGAGACTTTCAAGTTGCATATGGATTTGCACGTTTTGGGAATCGGAAGCAGAGGCAAGCAAGGATTCAATAAATTTTCTAAGAGGTAGTGAGACCAACAACAAAGGGTCGAATATTATAAAGGAGAGAAGAAATTAGGAGGCTCATTAGGAGTTGGTCTTGACGAGTCCAAGAGAAAGCAAGATTTGGAGTCACGATGTTATTAACACATATTGTAGAAGGAGGACATGGTTGGAGCCATCGACAAATTCGATAAGCTCTGGACCTCCAAGATAAGGAATAAATTGTGTTATTTAGTAGATGTAATTTTGTTGTTAAGTTAAGTGTGATGGATAAAACACAATGAACATTTGATAGAGAAGGAACATAAGCTAATAAGTGGGGAGGGATTAGATGGATAAATAGTGGGAGAAGATGAAAGAAGATTTTGGAAGTCATGAGGGTTGGGTGACTCTAACACAAAACATCAAGTGTTTTAGATGAAATTGTTACTTGCACAGACTGTTTAGCATCGTATGTATTATATTTATATAGTGGAGGATACAAGATAGAATTTGAAACATATTAAAACTACAATTATTCAAATGAAATTGAATACAACTTTTATCATATAGTATATGATATGATATAATTTGGACATGAGTTTATGTAATATATATTTTTATCAAGAATGTTTTGATAAAAAATAATTAAATAATTGATTAATATATAATTTCAAAATTCTCATATAACATACCAAAAGACTTTTAGTTTTACATGACACAATTTCAACTCATTAAGTGATAAGACCAAAAGATTATTCATGTATACTTTTAGTAACACGGCCTCTTAAATAGTCATGTGATCTGCTTAAATAATTTAATAAATAATGTGATTTAATAACCTGTTTTGGAGGAAAATTCTTTCCGTATAATCGAATAATATATAATGGGTTAATGTTTTTTTTGGGTAGAAGATGGGTTAATGTATGAAGATGGTTATGTATATAGTAACAGGCAAAAATTAAATAATTAGCCCATCCTTTTGTTTTATACTACCGTCAAAGGGAATCAATCAAATAAGCAGCTTGGCAGTGAACAGCTGCTTTTATATATCTCAAAGTGCTAAAATCAATGGTTACTACAGAATCCTTTGTTTTCTTTCGGTGTCCATTCCAAAACCCTAATTTTCAGTGGTCAAACAAAAATAAATATATTCAACTCAACTCGCTAGCTGCCACTACAGCTACAGCAAATGCATTGGCACTTCAAAACCTAACTGAACTTTAGTGTGTTTTCACTTATAGATTGATGCTGATTGTAAGGAACAGCCTAACCCAATGTGCACTATAGAGTTTGCTAGTCTATATTTTTGTCATCTATACATATCAAAGCGAAAAGAACGGTAGTATGGGTTGTGTAGAAGAAAGAAGCTACACTGTAAGACAGAACATATAGTCTCAGCTAGCTGTACAATTCATTAGGTTCCCATAAATATGGCACGCTAGCCGGCATGAAGAAACCTTAATTCAACCTATGCATTGGACCTATCATCTATATATAAATGCTTTGTCATGAATTGGTCTTCAGGTATTGGTTATTCAAAAAGAAAAAAATTAAAAGACCGTCTGGTAATGTTATTCTAATAACGTTGTTTGTATTTTTTGAAAATATGTGTGGGTGAAAAAATGTTTAAAAATACGTATAATATTATTTAAAAACTAAAAATATATGTTTAAACATATGTACCAAGTACCAACATACCCTAATTCATAGAAAGTGAATGATCTATTTAATCATTCAAGGAGTAAGAAGCATGCAAATCGCTGATGAGATGGGATTGATTTGGACAGAAATATTTGACTGGTCTTACACTACTGCTAGTAATGTGGTCTTAGTGGGCTTTCATCTCAATCATAGTGACCCTTGTTTTCCGAAGTCCCCCAACCACTCAATGCTATACTTTAAATTCTTTATTTGTAGGAATGGGGCACAAAAGATACCTTGACACAACTATTAACCATGTGACTATTAAATACCATCTGACAATCAAAGTCAATTGGGCTATTTATTCTTGTATTTTGACTATTGTTGTTGGTTGGTCATAAATTTTTATCCATTTACATTGATTTCATTTTATAAAGCTCTAGTTGATGCCCTCTTGAACTTCAAAATTAAGGAATAAGAACAGTAACCTTGTAATAATGCTTTAGGAAAGAACTTAATGTCTTCTGCAGACTGCAATATAATATGTAATGTCTTTTCCTTCATTTCCTGCATGGTTTCCTAGATCGAAACAGGGTCTGAAAGATTTTTTGCTCATCATATCACAAACATGATCTGTTATTTTAGTGAATTAGTTTCTGATGGCTCAAAGCCCGAAGAAGACTGTGAGAACTACTTGATCAAGTGCACAATTCTATCATGTTAGCTAGGTTTTTCTTTTATACGATTTAGTGTGTATTGAAGCACCAATCATCTAGGTCCTATGACTTTATCCCGTTCTTCTTCACAGGTCCCACTAGTTTTCCTTGTCACTGTTGCGGAGGATTTTTTGCTTTTGGTACGTTCTCGTCAACAAAAGTTTGGGAGAAGTTTGAATCATTGCAATGAAATAGAATGTGGTATTGTGGCCGTGATGGAGATAACACCTAAATAGGATGTAGATAACACCCAAATAATAACTTGAGTAAATATCTTTGACTCCTGCCATCTCTTATATATTGAAAAATATCAAATGTGATTCTAGTATGTTCATTTAGTATTAATAAAATGTAAATTAAAAAAATACGCAATAATTGTTTCTCAATATATTTTAAATCAATTATTTATCAAAATGGTACTCAATATTTTTTTTTAAACTCAAAAATAATCTATGATTTATACTATACTAAATTTCATAATAATAAATTTTCCTTACGATGTATAAAATTAAAGACTTTTATTTATTTATTTATTTATAAAAGCACCTTCCATGGTTTGTTGTGAATTTTAGTTTTGATAATAGTGATGATGGAAAAAATAATCTTTTCATGGATGTAGTAGAAACTAGAAGTGTATACAAGTAAAATTATTTTATAAACATGTTGGTAGGTTGCTAATCTTCTAATTTTTATCAATCATTTGACAGAATTTAGGAAATAATTATGATACTAGAATTTCAAAGAAATAATAATATAAAATATATTAACAAAAAAATGAGGAAGTATATATATACAAAGAGACAGAGCCAGACTTTAGACTTTGAGAGGGGGGGGGGAAAGAGGGGGGGAACATAAGCTAAAAAAATTTCTTGACTTGTAACTAAATGAGATTTTCTTTTTAAAATTAATATTTCCAATAGTTTCTTTTGTTATTTATTTAATTAATTTTCAGATGTTTCATCAATTTCAAACCTTATAGCTCTACCGATTGAGAATTAAAAAGAATATCTTAACAAAAAGAAGATAAGAAAAGCTCATATATATATATATATATATATATATATATATATATATAGAAAAATTCTTAGGCTACTAAAAAAACTTACAAACTCAAGTATTGGGGATTTTGTTTGTTTGATATCTGTGCACTTGTGGCCATCAACCAAAGTGATGGGCTTATTTTATTTATTTATTTATTTTGGTTGGGTTCTAAGGGCCAATTTGTAAATTTTTGGGGAGAGGGGGGCATGAGTAATTATCTTGGACCTAAATGTTAAAAAATTCAGAAAATATATACTATTATGATTTTTTTTTTTAATTTGGGGGGCATATTGCCCCCCCCCCCCCCTTAGTCCATGAACAACTTTGTCCCTATATATTTATATAGACACACACACAAAATCAACCAACTATCTTACAGTGTTGGAGAGATAATATATTAGGAAGACTCCAAATGAATGATTAAAACCCTTAACTCTTATTATTTCCCGGCTTGTCCTCTTAAATTTTTACTAATTAGAAAATAGTTTTGTTCTAAAGCATTTTAGCTTCACAAAGCAACAAAAATGTATATTTTTTTTAAAAATACATATTTTATATATTAAAATATTTTTTAAAAATATTTATAGGAAAGGTAATTAGTTATGTGCTCTTCGACAATTTTTTTTTTCCTTTTGTCTTTTAAGAATAATTGGGTTCTTGGAAAACCAAACCTCAAATATTTATATAAGTGTATTTTTGTAAATAAATTTTAAGGGAGAAAAGAGGAGGTACTAGGGCATGGTTGCCAAAGGCGCCCTTCCTTTACCTAACTTAGGGCCTCTCTGTTTGCAATCAGTTGAAATATTCCATACCATTTGTTAAGATAAACATGGTGGAGTTAAAAGTTCATATATAAAAAAATTAATGAGAAGAATAATTATTCAGGTGCAAATATCATATTTCAATAAAATTTTGGCACAATTTATCTACTAAGTGTCCATTTTGGAATAATATATTTAGCTTTTTGTTGAAATTTTGTTGCTAAAAGTGTGCTAAAATGTACTTATATTTTGAAAATGTGAGATTTTAAAAAACTGTACATAAAAACTAAAAAGTAAAAACTGGTTTATAATCTAGTCTCAAACACACACTAAATGAAAATTTAAATGAATAGTATATTATTCAATTTTGTTCCATTTCATATCATCAAAAAATTTATCCTCGAATTTACCTTGGCCTAAATCTCGATCCATTATGCTAAATTTTGGTCATTATGGTCATTTCAATTGGTACATAAACAAAATATTAACTTTTTTTTTCCTTCATCCTTTATTTTTTAATTTCCTTAGTAGAATATGAAACTGGAATTTGTTTGTTTGATTTGATATTATTGCTGTGAGAAATTAAAGCAATATGAGTTATTTATTTGATTCTCCTTTTTCTTTTTCTTGATTTGATATTTGAAATTTGAAATTTGATCCTATTCAACTCCACTCGTGATTCATCCTTAATTAATGAGACATTACAAACCTCCTTGTTATGTAGTGGTGATGTTAAGATATGTTTGACTTGGTTTGAAATTTTATCTTCTTCTTCTTCTTTTTTTTTTTTCTTTTTTTTTTTTTTGATGGAAGGCGGTGCATTAACAAATCAAAGAGTTACATCAATGTCATGACAGATCCTATTGACATACACACCATTCCTATCATCCTGCAAAATATGCAAAACGTCCACAGGCGGACTAAAATAATTAACTAGCTCAAGCTCCTACTCCACTCCCATTTTTGCCAGCAAATTTGCACATCGATTAGCTTGCCGATAACAATGCTTGATCTGAATTTGCTGGAAACGTAACACCAGTTGCCTGCAATCATCCAGAATAGGAGATATAATATTGTTATCATAGTTAGAGTTCCCTAGGACATCAACTACCGCTTTAGCATCCAACTCAACAATCAAGCAAGGTATATTCAAAGAGGAGCACAAATAAAGCCCATCCCTTAAGCCCCAAAGTTCAGCTGCAAAGTTGCTAGTAGCCCCTATATGCCTTGTAAAACCTGCTACCCAATCCCCATGTTCATCTCTAACAACACCACCACAGCCTGCTTGTCCAGAACTACCTATAACAAAACCATCAGTGTTTAACTTCTTCCATCCCATCGCTAGCCTCTCCCATCTAATGCTTCTTGTCACTACTCGGGTTGGGTTCCTAGGTGAAGCTACATAACACAAAAACTCCACAGCTTGGTTAACAATTGCTTCGGATAGATTCGGGTTTTGGCTTTTCCTCTTGAATATAAACATATTTCTACTCTTCCATAAATTCCACACCGCTATTGGGAATATAACATTCCATGGAGGATTACCTTGAAAGAAGCTTTTCCTTTCTTTACTATTGATCTTGATCCAGTCTTGCAAATTACTTGTCCAAAAAACTCAGTCAGTCCTCTGAACTCCCAGTTGCCCCCAAACTTCTTTGACCTTATGGTAGTCCCTAAGGCCATGTAAGATTGATTCCGAGGTCCTTTGACGAATTGGGAATGACTCCTCCTCAACCACTCATCTTCTCGCAAGGCAAGCCTTAACCCCTATTCTTCCATGAGCACACATCCATAAGAAAGTCTTAATACGAGGCAAAGTGTTCAGCTTCCAAATCCACCTGAAATCACGAACAACCATATCAGCTTTCGTTCCTATGGCAATTAAATAGGCACTCCTAAGATCAAAGGTGCCCCTTGGGTTGCCCATCCAAGAAATGCTATCCCTTCCTCTACTAGTGATAGGTGTATGTATGGCCTGAATCAATGATTTTATATCCAGGGGCAGATCAAAAGGAACTAGGCTCCAATCCCAACCCGTATCTGTTAGAACATTCTTGATTTCCAAGTGAGTTGCATCTTGAGTTAGAGGCCCGTGAATCAAATTTCAGAGGGGTCCTTTGCTCAGCCAATTGCCCCTCCAAAAGCTGATATTACTATCTCTGCTAATCATCATCAAACTACCTTTATTAAAGACTTCCCTACCTCTTTTTATGGCTGTCCAAACCTGGGAGCATCGCAATATGTCCGGTTTGAAATTTTATCACATCTCTACAAAAAATAGAAAACTATATTTTGGTATCGGACATGTTAATAATATGTCTGATACCAAAATATTTCATTCCAATAAACAAACCAGAATGATCATTATAATGGAATCAACAACTTTGATTATTATTTTATTAGAGCTATATATAACTCTATAAAGAGTTGGTTTAGTGATTCTCAAGTTTCATGTGCTTCATAAGGTCATCATGAGTCCATGCATATCCAAATTATTAGTCAAGTGCTCTAAGCTTTAAACACCCACACACACACACATATATATATATATATATATATGAGAGAGAGAGAGAGAGAGAGAGAGAGAGAGAGAGAGAGAGAGAGAGAATTCGGAACTAATTTTCAAGACAATTTTTTTTTTTAATGAAAATTGTCAAGACTATTGAAGGTGAACCCACTTCGAGTTAAATTATTGCGTTTTTTCCTAAGCTAATGCTTAGGGCAGGGCCTGCCCAAATTTACCTTTTTCAATCATTGACCCATCATCAATCTGAATGCAATGACTATAATGTCTGATTTGACTACTTTGAAAACGAAAGCCCATAAAAATGGATTATTAATTAGGCCACCACTTGCATCTGCTTAGCGTGTGGAAAGAGCAAACTGAATTCGTTTTCTTTTCGTTTTTATACCTTTATGTTGAGCTGGAAAATTTGAACTCCAAAAATACTAAAAAAATGCCAATTACCTTAAAACTTATTTAACTCTTTTATGTCAATCTCTTCTAATACCTATGAGACAAAATAAAAGAGAACCATTAAAATTGAATTTCATATTATGTTTTAAAGATTTCATGAGCTTCCTCATTAATTAAAATAACAAATATAAACTATTGAAAAAGAATCATATTTACTACTATTTGTCAAGAACTATGTAGTTCAATAGCATTGCATTGCTTGGTATGTGGAATCTTCCCTAAAAAAATAGATATAAACTTTTAAAATTACATTTTAAACTTTATAATTTAAGAATATATCAAATCAAATATTAAGATTTGAAAAGGCAATAAATTAAAAATAAGTTAAACCCCAAACATAACAAGGATCTCTAAAATGGATCTCTAAAATGGATTAAGATTTAATTTATTACTTTTTAAAATATTTTAATTATAACTTTTAAAACTCTAGAGCTTAATTTGTTACATCCTAAACTATAAGGATTAAAATATAATTTTTTCTAGTTTCAAAGAAAGTATATAGTATATGACTTTTCCCCTACTTATTTCAAAGAAAAAAGTCCAACCCGATTTAAACATATTATTTTTTTATAGAAAAATTTAAAGAAAAAGAGTAAAAATAATGTCAATTATAAATATTAAAAAAATAAGTTGAACATCCACTTTTTTTATAGAAAAAATACTAATAATGTCAATTATAAATAAATAAAATATTAAAGAAAAAGAACCTACGCCACGGCTCCTACACGTTTGGCTTAAAGGCCAGAAGCTTTAGGAGAAGCTTTGGCTTAAAGAGAGATCTGCAATTTTATTGTTTTAACTTTTTATGTTTTATCTTAAATATTTCTATTATTTTAACATGGTATATGGTCAATTCTTAATAGGCAGAGATCATGTGTTTCATGGACTACTGAGAATGATGGAAATCTGAACTATTTTGGCAATTCGATTCAGATTGTTTTCTGCACCCAAACGTTGATCAGGGCTGTAGATTTATTCGAACATACATAAAAGAAGGTGTGAGTAGTTACACTCGATTTTTCCGAATACAGAAAAATATATCAAATCTCACTTCCTCTAAGATAAGCTTGCATTGACAATTAAAAAGCATTTCAATCACTCTAAACCAGTAAACGACAATGGATTGGTCAAATATTATTTAATTGATTTAACTAAGATATGCACATGGATTTTTCCTTATGATCTTAACAACCCCACTTTATCTCACAATAATGGCAATGATAATTGAGACTTTTAGAATACCATATTATATATTTTATGAAATAATGGGCCTTTTTTTTATTTTTCAAGAGAAATTTTACAGGGGTAACTTTCAAATTATAGCTCCATTCATGAAAGCTCTATTAGGGAGGGAAAGGATTAACAATTTAATACTTATTATAGCTGCATCCCTACTATATTACTATTTGATATATATTTATATATATATATATATATATTTTAAACCACCATCAAGAAAATGATTGCTCTAGTGGAGGCTCATAAAAATTTTATTAACAAGTCAGTTGACATATGCGAAGTTGATCATGTATCAATAATCATATTTAATCTATATACTTAGTATTGCCTACTGCCTAGTGATAAACATTATACTAATAGTAGAACTTGTTTAGTTTAATTCTTATTTCTTTTTATAGATGAAATGTGATTTGAACCTTATGTGCTCATTACCATTAAGTAAGAAACTGACAAGTTTCTTTGGTGTATGTATTTGAGGTTTGGAAAATATTTTTTATTTTATGACAAAAGTCTTTACTATTTGAGCTAATTAGAATCCGTTTCTTAATTTTGTGTTGAACTTATACTCACTTAAAAAATAACATTATCAATATAATTAATTATATTATAAAATTTTCGATTTCCTGTTAATTAAATCATTTTAACTTTCTTTTTTCTATATAATACTGTTAACTGTTAAGCATATGATCTGCATATGGTTTTAGGGCCTAAGCCCATTGCAGTATTTCTAGCGCTAATTGAACCAGTAATCTATTTCCTAATTATGGTACAAGTATTATAATATTGGGGTAAACTTAGGATGAGTAGTATATACCTTTCAATATATTCATTCTAGCCAAGACGCAAAATATATTAGTTCTATTTTAAACTCATTCGTGTTCTTGCTCTTATTAATTATATTATAGAGAACCGTAACCTAGGCTCTTTGTCTCTACGTTTGGTGGCAAAGAGATCTTATAACGTTTACTAATTGAGGATATGATGATGTACTTCAAAAGGTAGAACTCTTAGGTCATGTACTTATTAATTATATATTGTATAAGTCTTTCTTAATGAGGTTTTAATATATACTTAAAACCGTAGAAGGTTAACATCCTATACTCGATATGGTAAGCACTTGGCTTAATCCTAAGGTTTCCCTTGTGGAGAATCATTCAAACATTACAGTCATGCATTTCGTTTTAATTAGCATGACATGGTATTTGGTATAGATTGACCACCTAAACATTATCAAATTCTGTTATGATGTGCGAAAAAGCATCAACTACTATCCTTATGATCTGGGATTCTGGATTATTGTTTAAGTTGTTACGTGCATGGTCTATATATTTAAAGGTTCATATATAAATCATAATGGATATGATATCTGTGCACTTGTGGACAAGGAATAGCCCTCACTATTCTATGGGCATCCATGAACTATATTTTTTTTTCGTTGTTTCGATAAAATATATCCACGAATGCATGGTGATATAATATACCCATGCAATTATTTAATTATCTCATTATTTTGAATGTATCATATATGATAATATAAAAAAAAAATCAACTAATTAATTAGCATGCATCATACTAGAGAAGATGTGGCCGTAGTAAAGCATTGAAAAGATCCCTCTAGAGCTACAACGTGGAGTGTTTTGGAAGTCCTCCAAAATATATTTTACGCAATTTTTATATAAAAAAAATGAATAATTAATTTTATACATATAAACATTTTTTATTTGTTATCATCTAGGCTTATTGAAGCCCTACAGCGGAATACCATATATAAAGCATACTGAATAAGTTCTTAGTGCTGGTCCAATTTTCTTGAGCATTTTTTAAATTAGTTTTGCACTAGAAGAAGAGAGGACACGTGGCCATAACTAGCCGTTCCAGAAGTTTCCTAGACAACTAACTAGAGAAAAGCTTTTGTTTCAACTAATGGCTTAAGGTTTGAACATTAAACGAGAGAGGAAAGCCAAGAAAGAAGTCGACCCTTTTTAAGTCAAATTAAAAGTGCAGAGTTTGTTTACCAAAAAAATACCATGTAGGTGTAGCAAAACAGTAGCCGGTACAGGTTCCATTTGAACGTACGTATATATGACGTGTCAGATGAAAAATCAACACAAAACTCTCTTCACAACTTTTATACGCGTTCTAAATCAACAATATGTTACTCGAGAGAGAGAGAGAGAGAAAGAAGAGAAGAAGAAATTGATAAGAAATTTTGCATCCAGAGAAAATTTCTGACCATTGTTTATTTTGGCATTTTCTATTTTCTTTTGATGCCATAACACATTTAAAAAAATAAGTGCCTAGCTAAATCATTTTCCTTTTCAATTAACCTACTTTTCAAGTAAACAGCTTCTTTCTGAATACATAAAAAGGATGTGCTAATTAATATGAAAGCATATTTGCTAAGATTTTCTTCATTATATTTGGAGCTATACATATTTAGAAGTGTATGACCATTGACTAGCATGGTCTGGTGTTTTTCACATCCATCCACGTCTTTTTTTTTTTTTTTTTTTTTTTTTTTATAATTTGGTAAATTATCATTTTCTATTTCTCGATCACTAAGTCACCAGGCAAATATATAATTAACAAAACATTTAGTTAATCAAAAATTTATGTGTGAGCTTGCTGGCCCTTCCTGAGTCTCTCTCTCTTATACACTACCATGTCAAATGTATACATTGTTCTCAAATTTGCTGCATATTTAATCAAATCCACCTACTTATATATTATATTGCTTGGAAATTAAGACATACCCCGTGTGACCGTGTCTCAATTTCTGGAGCCAATGAAACGAGAAGAAATCAAGATGTTCTATTAGCGTCCTAAACCCTGCGATATTAATACTTAATTCAAGCGAAAAATCTTACCCATAATGCTTGATTAGGTAATTACATGTTCAAAATCTAGGACTCTATTGCACATAAGCTACAAGATTAAGTTGGTTGCCAATATATCTTAGTTCACTAGCTGACGCAAACAAGTTTGGCGGATTTAATTTAATTAATTTGTTAATTTCTGTTTAAAATTAAGGTATGTTTATAGCCTTGGCAGACATAGAAGTATATTAACAAATTTAATATGTACTGAGATAGGAATTTAAGCAGGCTACTCAAATACTACGGTCTGTTTTTGGGAGGGTTTAGACCCGGTTTAAGTGGCCGACATGTCTTATTTGACTAACTAATGCAATGGATTTTGTTAATTCTTTCTGTTTTATAAAGTGTGTTTATAGACTTGAATTGATAAAACATAGAATCATTTAACCAAATTTATTATATTGAGATTACTACACAAGGTTTGCTGCTGATATAAGATCTGAGTTGTGTAGATAGCACGTCATCCGTACTATTTTATTATATATATATATCTATTATTTGCATATTATTCTAAAACCGCATGTAATGGCGGCTTCATGAATTTTGTTTTTTTGTTTTTTTGTGTGGTCACTAAAAATATTAAATTATACAAAATCTAACAAAGAAATAACTTGGATGTATGTCACAAAAAAAAAGCGCAAATAACAAAGAGAATGTTATGGATGTAACATTACTCTTATTTTTGTTGTGAAATGCATTTTTGTTGTTAATGTAACATTACTCTTATTTTTGTTGAGCTAATTTTTATTGCTATTATTTATTTATTTAGGTTTTTTTAAAGAAGTTAAGGATTATATTTGTGAGGCCAAAATTATTTATGAAGTAATGCTATATTCATAACATTTTCATAACAAATCTTATGCAACTAGCTGTTATATATTGATGGATAAAAAAGTGATGTTAGTATTAGGCTTAAATTAAAATTAATAACAACTTACTACAATATTATTTCTCAAGTTAGAAGTTGCAATTTGTAGTGAAATTATTGTGAAAATATTGTAGATGTAGCATTATTTTTATTTTTGTTGAACCTAAATTCTTGTAATTCTCAAGTCAAAGTGTTCAATATTATTATTAGAATGGTCAAAATATGTTATTTTAGTATATAATTTTTTTTAAATTTCAAGTATATATATATATATATATTTTTGGCAAGTGAGAGTGGTCCTGTGACCACCCTGAAATATATGTGGAGCCGCCACTGACCGCATGTGTATATTGCACCTTAATCATCCTATTAATTATAATAAGAAACCCATCTTTTCTATCTTACACGGATGTTATTATTGAGAAATTCATCTTGAACTTTCCTAAATCATTTTGAACTTTGATATTAAGTGTCTATATATTTGGCAACAATTTATTTAGTTTTTTACTGAAATCTGTTTGCTGAAAGTATACTAATAAAGTATACTTGTACTTTTTAAAAGTAAGGTTTTAAAAAACTATATATAAAAGATAAAAACTAAAAGCTAATCTTATAAGTTTTAGGCTTTTAGTTAAGTATCCTTTTGAGAACAATTTATTTAGTTTTTTGCTTAAAACTTTTTATTAAAAGTACTATAAATAAAATGTGAAAATGTAAATAAAATTAGCTCACATGCAATTTGCAAATAGTAAAAAAAATAAGTAATAAACTGATTTATAAATGTCAATTTAGTCATGAACATTCGATTTGAGCAACTAATCCCTAAGACACTAAGTTTGTAACAAATCTAATCTTCAATTAGTATTTAGTATTAAAAATTAATGGATTTAATCAAATGGTTTTTAAATGTTTACCTCATTGTCAATAACTTTAAAATGCCATTGTTAATTTGTTATTTGCACAACACTTAAGTAAATCCATTAAGTTTAATGAAAAATAATAACAGAGTATTTAATTTTTCATAAACCTAAAGTAAGGGGAATAATTCTTCAAATTAAAAGTCCAAAGACAACATTTACACTCACATCAAAGCCATTGGAATTAGCAAAATCCCCCATTTCTAAGTACTTTATTTCAAAGCTACATACTTTGGTTGAGCCCGATCACAAATATAAGACAAAATTTAGGTACAATACCTTAGGTGCTGTTTCTTAAGTTCCCCTTTTAAAATTTAGCAATGTGACTATTTAATTAAAAAATACACTTCCATCTCATGAGAAAAAATCCACAAGGTAGAATCTTAAAAGAGGAACTTAAAGAACAGTACCTAAGTACTGTACCTAAATCTTGCTCCACAAATATAATATAATATCACACTCAAAAAAATGTAGCTAAGAAATAATGGGCCAACTGGAAAGGGGATGAGAAAATGAGGAAATAGAAAAGATTTTAATTTTCCCTCATATTGTTTGGTTAGAGGGATGAAAAAAATGGAGTGATGAAAAAAAATTTTGTTTAGTTGAAAAAAAAAAAAAATGAGAAGGTAGAGATTATAGATTATATAAATTTACTCTCATGTCCTAGTAGATAATTTTTAAAAATATATATCTTATTAGAAAAAAAAAACACCAAAGTTGAGTTTAAAAAAGTAAAACCAAACGTGTTAAAATGGAAAAAGGAAAAAGAAAAAAAGAAATCATTGTAACATTGTTGTGGGGAGGATTGGGGGTAGATTGGTAATTCCATCATGAGGACTTTATAATTTCTTGCATTTTGGGAGATTAAATTTTTGTAGGCTCGGAGAGAAAATTGCCAAGCCCCACCATTTTCTCCCCTCTCTCCCCTCCCAACCAAACACACCAATTTTTAGTTTTCTCTCTTATTTTTTCCCTCATTTTATATCCACCCAGTTTTCATCCCAACCAAACACACTTTAAGAAAGTTATTAATGGTAGTGGAATAAATTATCTATTTCTCATACATGCATAAAAGAAGAGTTTTTCTACTGCTACAACAAAATCTCACAACATTTTCATAAGTGAAATGTCAACTCATCCTAATCAAAATAAGATAAAATATAGTAAAAATAAATAACTTAAAATAAGATTGTTATGAAAATGTTATGAGATTTTATTGTGTCACTCTCTTTCGCTATCGAGAACAATGCAGAACCGTAGAATTAATCCTGAGCACTTTACCATGCTGGCAGCAGTTATTGTTAATGTATGTTTGGAAGGCTAGCTAGAAATAATGTTTGTTTACTTAGTGGACGATAAAGAGAGTCCAGCCAAGTGTCCTCAGTTTTGAAGGCTAGTCACCATAATAGTTTGAACTTCGAAGGTTCCTGAGCCAATTGCTAGGCCTAATCAACGGGTATAAAAGTCTTTGTTGGTACTTGGTACTGCTCGATCGGGTGGAAGGAAAAACATGCTTGACTGGAATTATGATGAACTAGCCTGGAAATTCCATGTTAAATTGTTAATGCAATTTCTCCTGTAGTTGCTGAAGCTTTTTGGCATTTAGAAAAGTTGTGTTACAAGTACAACCGACAAGCTACTTGGGAAGGGGAGCCTTAGACTTGTGTTTTTTTTTTCCTTCCCCAAGTGATGCTAAAATGATTGTAGAACCAGTCAATAACCATGCTATGATCCTCGTGGGAAACCTGCCAGGTGCCAGCTAGTGGGAAATATTTGAAATTTGTTTTCTTCTCCTATCCACGTGGTGATTTTCCATTTTGTTGGCTTAGTTGCAATTGCAATGGGTGTGAGATCTTGAGTTGATGTAGCTTCCAGTCTTCAAAGAGAAGCTCAAATACACTACCTCAACTTACATGAAAACCCAGACAACAATAAATTATCAAAAAAATACATTACGGTCTGTTTGGATTGAACTTGTTGTTGCTAAAACTGAAAACTGAAAACTGAAAATATTGTAGCAAAATAATTTTTAAATGTGTGAATAGTACCGTGGGACCCATTTTTAATATTTTTTAGCGTGTGAACAGTGCTGTAAACAGTGTGTAAACAATGTTTTTTGTTCCTTGCACAGTAAAATCATGTGATTTTACTGTTCATGCGCAGGGAAAAAAAAAAAAAAAAAAACCGAAAAACGTAAAACGTGAACGCAGGATTCAGTTGAATCCAAATGGGCACTACATATAAAATTTTGTCACCGAATAAAACCAACATAAAATATAACTTCTCGTCGACTAATAAAATGGGCTCTTCGTTGTGCTTTAAATGGCTTTTGAAAATAAAGAGTCCTCCTTAGGAAGCTCTTGGTGTCCAATTTTGATTTCTCTCTTTCTTTCTCTCTTTTTTCCCCTCTTGTTCAAAGTTTTTCACTTGGGAAAAAAAAAAAGCCCATTAATTTCTATTAAGAGTTTTAGACCATCAATCTTGTTCCCATGAACATAGTGTACAATCCAACATACCCAGCCCACTTTCCTTGACAACATTACACTAATTCGTAGCCTGTAAACGTAGGCCCATGTTGAGTCAATATGCTTAGTTTGCAAGGCAACGGAAATTGTCTTCAGACCCAAAAAGAGGGACATTTGTTTGTCATTTCCCAGGAAAAAGCCCTCGCCTTTTCATAAGTTCAAATGGTGGCCACATAGGAAGTTGCCGCGTCATTTCGTTGAAGAACATTGTTGCTGTTACTCGAGTATGCATCTAGTGCGAAAGCCTCCATAATTGCACTTGCACTACCAATAAACCATTATCGTCTTTTATCTAGTATTAATATTTTTTTTTTGAGAATCTAATATTTGATACTTCAGTTGCTTCTCAAAAAAAAAAAAAAAAACTTCAGTTAGTTCAACTAGTAAAGTCTCAAATGGTTAAATAAGAGATCTAGAGTTCAATTTCTACCTATATCGAAAACTGATTGATGTGTTGGTTTGTTAACGAGTATCCTTTAATTGTATATTAAATAATAAATATACAATGATGAATTACATCATTCTAACAAAAAATTGTAATGCACATATTTTTTAAAAAGAAAAATAGACTATATTTAATAATTCATTGTTTTGTAGTTTGTATGCATAATTTAATAGAAATTTTTTTTTTTTTTTTTGAGAAACCATCAAAAAATATTACTACATGTTCATTATTGCATATTCCATACACATTGCCTTTATAAATCGTATTTTTAAAACACAATTTCAGTTAAAACTTAAATTTGTAAGATTTTGTTTTAAAAACACGATTCTATACACGATTCTCTATTTTTTTAGGAAGATAGAATTCTACTCTAGTTTAATCTAAATGTATATGTGTGTGAAAATTCATTTTGGAGACTTGAACCCCGATCCTTACTTCCCACATCCCATAAGCACTTATACTTGTCACACAATTTCCATTTAATAAGTAGTATAATGTACACATTCATAGTCATACTATTACATAAAAATATAATTAATTTGAATTGAGTATTTTTTATATTTTATAAGTTTAAATACATGAATTTCCTTGTAGAAATAGTTGACACATAATTAAAGAATGATTGGTAGGACACTTAGCATTAAAGTGTGTTTAATATATAGAGAGATAATTAGAATGATACTTGATACAGATTGAAATCAATTAGAATATGATTTAAAAGATTCTTGATTGAACTTTAAGCTTTTATATATTAGAATATAAGATATTTGGTTGAGATTTTTTTTTTCTTTCTTTTGTTTGATACGTATTTGGTTGAGCTTGAGAAACTACAACCCAAATGATATTTCTTGAATAATGGTGATGAGAGATCACAAGTCTAATGATATACCATCTTTGGCAGTGAGAGTGTAAGTTATCTATATATACTATTTAAGGGGCTTTCAAACCGTGAACTTTAAGCTGGTTTCTAAGCCTAACTTTAAAATTGCTAAAAATTAGAACATTATTCTTATATGATTAATTTTTTAAATTTTAGGCATTTCTTCTTTCTCACTAAAACTTAACTTGCACATAGATGCTAGAGAAAGCTGCTAAAAATTAGAACATTATCCTTATTTGATTAATTTATAAAATAAGACTCATAAGCTCCTAAATTTTAGGCATTTCTTCTTCTAAATTACCACTTTTATTTGGAATTCGAATTAACTTTCACTAAAGCGTAACTTGCACATAGATGCTAGAGGAAGTTGCTAAAAATTTGGATATTATCCTTATCTGATTACACAACTCACACAGTGTAGTAATCCCAAATTAAAATAAACGCAAATTATAATTTTTTACCAAAAAAATAGAAGACCCTCTGAGCACACGCAAGCACTCAGAGGCTAGTATAAGTTGATTAAGTTCTACTATTTGGCAAGGTGCATGAGTCACTTTATGAATTATAATAAAGAAAAAAAAAGAAATAGAAAAGAAAAAGAAAAAAAGAAAAAAGGACACATTTATGATTTAAGAAATTATGTCCCCGAATTTCTTTTGTTTTCTTGAAGCACAGCAGCACACAACCAAATGACACTTCCTAGAGCCCAGATAAATATAAGGAAACGTTAACGAATGCACATTGATTTAAAAACTATTTTTAGAAATGTTTTATAGGAAAATAATAAAATAATTAATTTTTCTGATAGTTTTTTATATTTCCTATAAAAAGTTTTTAAATTTTTTTTGATAAAATTTATTAACAATTATCCTAAAAACACCTGTTAACATGATCCATAAATATAAGCCTCATTAATTTCATCAAACGTGAAAGTATAATTTTTTATTTTGATTATATATATATATATATTTTTTCTTTTTAGGTGAAAGTAGAATTTATGGCTAAAAAAAGAAGTTAAAATCACTAATAAATGATTGAGAAATGCTACGTTTACAACATTTTTATAACAAATCACAGGTGGTTAGTTGTTATTAGTTTAAATTTGAAACTAACACTAAAATTACTTTTTTGCCCTAACAATAACAACCAGTAACAACCTACCACTTAGAATTTATTGTAAAAATATTGTAAAAAAATTATAGACACATCATTTCTCTAAATTATTTATAGATAAAGCCACCTATCGTTAAATAAAAAGTTTAAATTTAATTACCATCAACACATTTAAAAAATCAAATAATAATATATTGGTGTAATAAAGCGCTATCATTGCGAACCACGCGCCTTGGATTTGAAAATTGAAAAAGCATCCGTCCAAAAATGTTCAAAATCATCTGCTGATAAATCAAATTTTTAGAGTATAGACACGCGGCGTACAGCGTACTCCATCCAGCTCCTTTCTGTGTAGAACAACCGTAAACTCTACGCGCACACAACACTAATAAAGACCCCACCATTCCTTCCTAACTTTCAAGTGCTCTGATCCCATCCCATCCAAATCCAATACTCTTTCTTTTGGCGCAAAAACCAGCCCAAATCAAAAACTCAAAAGTCCCAACTCCCAACGACACAACTTTAATGTGGTTAGGCCAAATTTGATTTTGCCTATTAGACTCTTAGGTGAGGAATGAGCAGAGCACCTTCCCATTGCTTTTCCTCTTTCCCACCGCTTTCTTAATTTTCAAACTCTCAGCCAACGCGTTTCTGATCAAAAAAAGCATATAATTAAATATCAAATTTATAAATATTTAATCCCAAAACACAGAGAATCGGAGAATCGCTTGCGATACCTAACACTGTTCTCTTCGCTTCGAATCTGTTTCTTTCATTCTTTTTTTTTTTTTTTTTTTTTTTGGAGAGTATTATCTGATATCTCTACAGGTAAAGCATCTTCTACCCTTAATCTATACTCTCTTTACGACATCGTTTTATATTAATCGTCTCTGTGAATGAATAACTATAAGTGGAGAGCCTGTTTGGTTGCCGGGAAATCCAAGCTATTGGAAAACCAAAACACTCCTCCGAGGATTTGTTTTTTTAAATTTTTTTGTTTGGAAGTTCTTGTCGACCAAACGGAGCGTAAAACGGAAATGGAATTCCTGAACAGGATTTCGATCCGTTCGGGGAATCGATTGCGTGAATTTTCGTTGATTTCTCAAAGTTTAGCCAGGGATATTGGGGGTTCATTTTGCGATTTTCTTTCTAGGAGGTGTAGGAATTTTGTGCCTACCATCCATTTCTACAATTTTTGTTTTTTTGGTTCTTCATAATTCTTGTTTTTTTTTATCAAATGTGACGTGTAAGCAAGCATGTATCTAAGTTTTGTGACATTGTGTTCTGCTCCTTAGTTTATAAATCTAGAGTTCTTTGACTATATTATGCATCAATGAGAATTTGGTATGTCCATGTATTAATTCACTTTCGAATCTACTCCATAAATTCATGTGTAAGTCGAATGATTATGTTTTTATTTTAGTTTATTTTAATTTTATGTAATCATAGTTTTAATCTAACATTGAATACGTTTCATAGATTAAATATGTTTGTGTTTGCTGTAAATTGTTAGCATTGTAAAGTATGTTAATTGATTGAGGAGTGTACTTATTGTTTTCCTAAAAAAAACATACTAGTCTAATTGCATCGGCGTGGTTTTAGTGAACTTCGAAATAGATTAGTTGTTACTTAATTGTCAAAGTTGATGATTTTTGTTTGATCTGCAGTTGGGAATTCGTAATGGGTGATATGAGATCTGATAATAGTTTGAAGGACTTCTACATTCCAAATTACATACTTGTACCCGGGTCAGAGGTAAAAGATGTTTCCCATGTACCTGCCTGTCCAGTGATAGTTTTCATTAATTCTAAAAGTGGAGGCCAGTTGGGAGGGGAACTTCTTGTTACGTATCGAGCTGTACTAAATAAAAACCAGGTAATTCTATGACTTGCTCACAAGTTGAATTCGTGGTGAACGACATCTTAGGATAGGATATGCAGTTGTGGTTAGAAAATTCATTCAGTGATGTGATTAAAAATTGCGGTGAATAATTTTTTCAGGTTTTTGATTTGGGAGAAAAGGCCCCTGATAAGGTGCTACATCAGCTCTATGTTACATTAGGAACTCTTAAGTACAGTGGAGATATTTTGGCAACTGAAATTGAAAAGAGACTGAGAATAATTGTGAGTTGAATTTTTAAAGTATGGCTCGTGTTGTTTCCTTCCCCAATTCCCTTGCACACTCACGCACATACTCATGGCTTATACTTTTTCACCATGTCTGCAATGACCTTGATTTATTTTCTTTTATTTGTAATATATATATTGATCATTAGGTTGCTGGTGGAGATGGTACTGCCAGCTGGCTCCTTGGAGTAGTATGTGATCTCAAACTACCACAGCCACCTCCAATCGCGACAGTGCCATTGGGAACTGGAAACAACCTGCCATTTTCTTTTGGATGGGTAAGATACAATGCTTACTGGTCTTGGGCAGATGAAATTGTTAAATTGTAATGATGGTTATTCTGGTTTAATTTTTTTCATTTTAGTTCTTGTTTGCATAGATCAGGAACTGCTACTAATGACATGAATATTTCTTGCATTTAACAAGTATCTGCAATTGTAGCTACATTTAATATTTGTCATAGGAGAAAAAACAACCTCTTTTTATTTATTTATAATATATATATATATATATATATATGTATATAAATTTTTTTTTTGCTATTAAAGAAAGCTTTACTCCGCGAGAAACATTGTTTCATATATGTGGAGCATTAAAAGCTTTGTTGACATGGTCACTGGTAATTTACAGGGAAAGAAAAATCCAGGTACTGACCGTCAATCTGTGGAGTTTTTCTTGAATCAAGTTAAGATTGCAAAGGAAATGAAAATTGACAGGTACATTCTACTTCAAGCTTTGACTTAATTTGACATGCACACAAACACACAATCTCAGAAAAGTATAAATGTTTTTAGCATCATTGCATGGTGTACTAATGACACTCCTGGATTCCAGGCATATTTAAAATTGCTGTGTTGCCTCAATGTGGCTGATTATTGTAAGACTTGAATTCAACAAGTTAGAATAACTTGTGAGTTGTGATAAGGAGCTTTGCCACAAAGAGTTCGTCCAGTTGTAATGCCTACTTATAGACATTTGATTGGATGCAAGCTTAGTATATACTATTCTTGGTTGGCTATGTGAATCTATGCTGCGATTTCATTCATGTTAGGTCAATTTGATAGTGGAAAAATCGTTGTAATGTCTTTGCATGTAACCTTGCCTCCCACTTTTTTGGCCTTTCTAATTGTCTCTTTGGAGCCTTAGTAGATCTGAACAGAGGGAACGAGACTAAAACCTAATATGCTGTATCAAAACAAACATAAAGTGGAGAATCTGGCCAGAAATTTTGGAATTTCGGTGAGAGGGAAAACAAGGAAAAGTAAATCCTTTTTGTCAAAATATAGATGAGACATGTAAATAGTAATATTTCATACAATTTTCTTTCAAATGCAATGCATGAAATATATCCATTCCTAAGCTCTAGTCATTGGAAATTTTAATATTTTGATTTAGGTTCAAAACTCAGTGCTATGCTATCATCATCTTCCCCATACTCCTCTCAACAATCTTTTGTTTTTAATTCTTTTTTTTTCTTTTAAGGAAAAAATTATACAGAAATGATTTCTTAAAAATGGACTACATGATGATGTACTAGTGAGCACTTTAACTACTGGTTGAGCATGTTCATATTAATAGCTATGATTAAGTGAGACCATAAATAGCTTTGCATAATCTTTATATTTGGAATAAATGAATGATGATCCTATTTTATTATTTAATTATTTACCTTTTCTTGCATTTGTGTGCTCTTTCTCCTGCTTTTCAGCTGGCATATTATCATGAGGATGAGGGCACCAAAAGAAGGATCTTGTGACCCTATTGCACCTCTTGAACTACCCCATTCTTTGCATGCATTTCATCGTGTCTCCCAAACAGATACATTGAATAAGGTGAGTCTTCATATTACTCTTCTTCCCTGTACTCACATGCTCTTTTTTCCTTTGTTTATTTTTTATAATTAATTCTAAATTTGCTGCCTGCATATGAAGAAAAAAGATATATGCTCAATACTATACTCACTGTATGATCTTGTTTTGGAATCTCTCTTTAAATTGTTCTAGATAGTAATAGGCTATTATAGTAATTCTTCAAAGAAACTCTGTGGTACCAGAGGTGAACTCTTGAACTCTGTCAAAATGTGAACTTCCAAGTACTAAAAGAATTAAAATTTATTAATTCTTAAAATAAAGTCCTTGGGTTCTCATGTGCAGGTAGTAATAGGCCCTTCTAGTCTAGAGACCATAATATAAGTTCTAACTTGGGTTATATTTGTATCATGTTACATTTACAACTCAAACCATGCAGGGAGCTTGTATATCTTTCTTTTGTTTTCCATGATTTCCCATGTGTTCTAAATTTTGCTTCATTTGAATTTGGCATCGACTTGCATGCTTAATGGAAAATTATCTATTTGCTATTTTCAGGAGGGCTACCATACATTTCGTGGGGGATTTTGGAACTACTTCAGCATAGGTAAGAAATTTTAGAATGTTTGTGTAGGTTTCTCATGATCTTTCAGAGGCATATGGTGACAAAGAACAATTTATAAACCTTTGACATCACAATCCAAGAAAATTAAAGAAAACAAAATATTAAGAAAAGATGAAAAGTAACAAAATTTCCACAAATATCTAATATAATGCAAAGTTTCTGATTGCCCTTGTTGCCCATGCCCATGCAAATTTCTTCATTGTCTCAGTTTAATTACTTTTAGATTTTAGAATATTGTTGTTTGTCATTTAACTTAGTAAAGGTTTATATGATCTGTGTTGCCATACCTTCACACTTAAGGTTGTTGCCGACTTTCTTAACCAATATACTTTTTCTTATGTTCAGGAATGGATGCTCAAGTATCGTATGCATTTCACTCTGAGAGAAAGTTGCACCCAGAAAAATTTAAAAATCAGTTAGTCAATCAGGTATTACTACTGTATTTCTGCAATTAGTAATCACTAGAAATTGCCAAGTGCCAACCCCAACCTCCTTACCGCTCCCCCACTCATCCACATTGTGTGATATGAAGCATTTAAATATGAGAAAACTTGTCATGACATAATTCTTTAGTTTTCTAAAATTAATTTTCTAGAGAAAAAGGTGATTGTCTATGATTTAATATTTGGTTTCTTGGACCACCCTAATTGAATATATGATACACAAAACTTAACTTATTTGTAGTCTGCACGCTGTTTTAGATTTTAGAAATAGATGATTTATCATAAGACACATTTAATTTGTTAGAAACGCCAAGAGCCTTGTAGATCACTGGCATAGCCTGCCATCCTTTATTAGGAGAGTTAGTGTTAGAATCTCTTCTCCCACATTTCTGTAACTATTGAATTATCAAAAGAAAAAAGATTTGTTATGACCTGGGTGTAACTAGTCCCTTTTCCTGATCGCTTCTGTACAAGAGTCACTAATTATTGCCCTTCATTTTATATTTTATTGATGGGTCAGAGTACTTATTTGAAGCTTGGATGCACTCAAGGATGGTTTTGTGCTTCTCTATTTCATCCTTCTTCACGGTGAGTATTCTGATAGGTGATTGAAATTTGCATATGAATAAACTAAAATTTGCTACTTTGCTTGACATTTGTATGATCAAAGGTTTTATATTTTGCAAAGATAATTAATATTGAAGCCTGTGGGTTTCTGTTTCTAGCTTATTTCCTGTTGTGTTCTGTTCATAATTGTTGGGCTATGTTGTTTGTTCTCCAGATAACAGTTTGCCTGTCTTTTCAATAGTCTTGTTATGTTAGATTAAGATGTTGGACCCATAATCTTCTTTGAAAGATATATCCGTATTTGTTTAATACATTTTTTATTGCATAATTTATGTGTGAAAATTCTGTTAATGTTCTTCCACTGTACTACAATTACTCTAAACTACTTGACATACCAAGCAGCTCCTGCTTGGTTCATTTGAGTTGTGGGAGCTCAGACCTTGTGTTTTAACCTGTTTCTGTCTAATCTATGAAGTGTATAGATACTTTTTTAATGAAATTATTTAAAGGTTTTCCAGCCTAGGTCTCCTTAATTTGCAATTTCTTTTAAGGGTACAAATAGAGTTTATTTATGTTTATTTTTTGAACTAAGTTGTCAGACTCAGAACTTCAGATAGGCTCATGTGGGGTCTTCAGGGTAATTTGCTGGGACACTCAAGAATATGGATTTGGTGTATGTATTGCACAGTTTAATTCTGATTCTACAGTCTTACCTGTCTGCTGACTAGAACGGTAGTTAATATGAAATATGTCCACATGTCTGGATCGCCTGGCTAAATTTGTCTTCAACTTACTGGTCTTCTGTCCGTTGTTTTTGACAGTGAAAATGGCTTAATCTTCTTTCAGGAACATTGCACATCTGACAAAGGTTAGGATCATGAAAAGACAAGGTCAATGGGAGGATCTTAAAATACCTCGCAGGTAAGACATATATACTAATGTTTTGTTTCGCTCTTAGTATCCTTGTATGTGCTTTTATCATTGGTAACAGTCGTGTTGTATTTTTCTTAAAAAAAAAATGTGCACCTAATGATATTTCAGTGCAAGCTTTGTGATTTAACGGTATTTGTGTGTGTGTGTATTTTCGTACGAAACGCCCTATTCAAAAAAATTTAGAGAAAATTGCAGATTACCCCCCTCCACCTCCTGCTGGTAACATCTTTTGCAATTTACTCACTGACTTTTCTATTGTGTTACCAAACTCCGGGAAGTTTGGAGTAAATTGAAATTGTTAAGTTTCAATCCAATGAAATAGATTCTACACACGCGAGATGCACATCTGATGTTGCAGACATATATACCCCTTGAGTAGAACGACCCTGCCAGTTGTCATTTCCAGCATTGTCATCGTCTAGCACCTGATCCTCCCATCAATGTGACCACTTCACACCACTCCACTCTCCACATCCCCAACCAAACATGGTGGATGAAGGGGATGTGGACTCCCGCAACACTTCACACCACTCTACTTTCTGCATCCTCATTTCCAGTCTTCATCTCCCCAATCCCAGGCTTGTACAAGTCCTTGAAATCTCAAACCCCAGCATTGCACTTGGTCCAGCCCCATAACCATAACTAGGATTCCATACAGGTAATGGTCCTAAAAAATCAGCCAATTTGGGTTTCATGAAGTGGGTGGGGCCAGAGCTAGAGGTAGGGCAGGCAACCAGGTGGATGGCAAATGTGGTTGTTGGTTTGGGAGGTTGTGGAGCCATGTGAGAGCTTTGTGGTTGAGGAATTGGAGGATGAAGTTGAGTTTCTTGGAGGTGGGCTGAATTGAATTGGAAGAGATGTCATCATTTGGGTTTCATTGGGGGAGGAGGAAGAGGAGTAGAAGTGACGTTTAAAGAATCTAGGAGGAGTAATGAGTGGATTGGTGGTGATGAAGAAGAAAGAAAATGATCCTGCTTATGTGTGTGTTTGGGTGCAATTGGGACAGAACAAAGAGAGGAGTGGTTGATTAGTAGAGATTTGAGTATTTTCATCTGTTAGCTTGGATAGAAGTTCATGATTTCAATTTAGTCCAAAGCCAAACTTCAGGGCATTTTAGTGATAGTTTCAAAAGGGTGAGGAGGTAAATGAAATACGTGTAAAGTGTAAACATGGGATAATCTGTAATGTCCCATAAATATTAATTATTGGTGAGCATGCTTTGTACTTTCACCCTTCCCTTTCCATGATTCCCATCAACTCTTGATGCAATATTTGACTCATTTATTTTTTCTGTTTTTTTAAGGGTTGACTCCTCATTTCACTAACACACTTTCTTTCATTGCAGCATTAGGTCGATTGTTTGCCTTAACTTGCCCAGTTTTTCTGGTGGACTTAATCCTTGGGGAACTCCACATAGGAAGAAATCGCATGATGTTAGTTCTGATTCTCTCTCTTTGTCTCTAAATTTTTTATTAAACAAAAAAATTACTGTACAGAGTCTTTGCCCAAAAAGGCAAAAACTAACAGTTCAGAAATATCTCTAAGCAATACATTTGAACTGCTACTTCTGAATAAATTTGCAGAGGGACCTAACTCCCCCGTATGTGGATGATGGTGTAATTGAGATTGTCGGTTTTAGAGATGCTTGGCATGGGCTTGTTTTGCTCTCTCCAAATGGACATGGGACTCGTCTTGCACAGGTAGGAGCTAGATTAAGCTTTGTCAAAGTAATATTTGTTGCATACTCATGTTTTATTCTGCTCTTTGGTTCAAACACAAATCAAATTCCTGTCTCTGAGTTTTAAGCTTTATTGTCCTGTCTGCACGTAGGCAAATAGAATCCGTTTCGAGTTCCATAAGGGTGCAGCTGACCATACATTCATGAGAATTGATGGGGAGCCATGGAAACAACCCCTCCCAGTTGATGATGATACGGTTGTGGTAGAAATTTCACACCTTGGCCAAGTGAGCATGCTTGCCACCCCAAATTGCCGATCTAAAAGTGTGTATGACCCCTCTTCACCTGTTGGTTACGTTGATGAGGAAGAGGATAGTGCTGAAGAATCCATGGAAGATTGGGAAGAACGAAGGAAGTTTGGTGCAGCTGACACTTTTAAATTTCCCGATGAGTTTGACATAGCTCATCTCAGTTAATTACCTAAGACCTGACCCATTCTTCTTTTGCACATATATCTTTTCTTTCTTGTACTTCATTAGCCTTCATTTTCTTATTGCGTTTGAGTTATTTGTAGTAGATGCGAATGTGATCCAATTAAGTATACTGCAGCCAATACTGGTATGCTATTGGCAGTATGCATTCTTGTAAACAGCTTTTCTTGCCTCTGTAAATTTGAAATTCTTTACAGAATTAGAGTCATATACATGTATAATTTTTTGAAAACATCCCAATGGATCCTGAATCATCCAAGGAGACTCTCTCTCTCTCTCACATTTATTTTTTGGCGAAAAACCATTTTTAGTCCTTACATTTTCAGGCGATTTCTATTTTAGTCTCTACATTTTATTTTTACTGCTTTTAGTCCCTATCCTGAAAAACGCTTCTCATTTTGTTCCCTGCTGTTACATCAGAAACGGAGAAAGCTGACGTAGCAAACAGCAGAAATAAATAATATTAAATTAATGTCCACGTGGCCTAAATTAATAATAAAAAATGTTTTTTGGCATTAAAAAATGCCACGTCAGCATCTAAATTAAAAAAATAATTTATTAATTTTAACTAAATAAAAAAATTAAAAACAGAATTAAAAACTAAAAATCATATGAATTGAGTGTGTCTTGAACAAGAACAACAAGATCATGAACCCATATCCAAGAACACAAACCTAGAAATTAAAAAAAAAAAAAAATTAATATCTTCCACATGAAAACCCACCAAGGCACCAACCCCTAATTCCAATTCTTCCAATAATTTCTAAAATCAAACACCAGTTTCGCAGTCGCTACGGTAGATCTCATACACTGCTTTGTAATACGATCTAATTATCTTCAACAATACAGAGACAAAATAATTCATAGCCCATGAAAGTTGAAGAAACTCCAAGATCGCATAACAACTCAAATACCCTACTATTCTACACCATAGGAGTTATAATCTAACACAGAGAAGGATTTAAAAAAAAAAAAAAAAACCAATTTCTCTTCAACGTTCAACCACTGGAATGAAAATTTTTTTTAATTTTTTAATTTTAATTTTAATTATCATTTTCCTGAGAAAATAAGATAGAAAAAACAGAAAGTAAAAAAATAAAATAAAATTGACCATTAGATCCACAATCAGAGACACAAAGCGGTGGCTTGAAGATCATCAACGATGTCGAAATCTTCATCCATCAGAGGAGGTAGATTCAGATCGAATGGCTGGATCTTACAAAACGAGGAGGTGAGAACACAGTAGTCGTCGTTGTCATCATCAACCACCGAAGACGACGAGTTGCAGTCGCTACGGCAATCATCGGGTGCAACAGGGTTCACAATCTTGACCCTTGAGACCGGATTTGAAACGACCCTGGGGCCACTAAACGACTCGATTGTACTGCTCATACTAATTGTTGTTAGCCTGTTGGGTTGAATCAGATTGAACTTAGTACTGCCAGAAGAGGAAAATCTGGGTTGTTCGTCTTTGATTGCTGAAAGAGTTGCTAGCTAAAGAGCGGTGAGCACGATGGCGTCCCAGGTGGGAACCCGACTGGTGTGTTTGACAGAAAGCCGGAGATGGCACCATGATTTCTTCAGTAACCCAGAATTTTTTTTTTTTTTTTTTTTTTTAAATTTCTGGGTTTGTGTTCTTGGATCTGGGTTCATGATCTTGTTGTTCTTGTTCAAGACACACTTAGATCTTAATTTATATGATTTTTAGTTTTTAATTCTGTTTTTTATTTTTTTTAATTTAGTTAAAATTAATAAATTAATTTTTTTTAAAATTTAGATGTTGATGTGGCATTTTTTAATGCCAAAAAACATTTTTTTATTATTAATTTAGGCCACGTGGACATTAATTTAATATTATTTATTCTTACCGTTTGCCACGTCAGCTTTCTTCGTTTCTGATGTAACGGCAAAGACCAAAACGGGAAGCGTTTTTCAAGATAGGGACTAAAAGCGGTAAAAATAAAATATAGGGACTAAAATAAGAATCGCCTGAAAATGTAGGGACTAAAAGTGGCTTTTCGCCTTATTTTTTTAAGGAAAATGCTAACGGATGTATTTAGGGTAACGGTTAGTAATTTATTTAAAGAAAGTTTTTATGGGAAAAGAAAAAGAAAAAAATAATTAATGTTTTGACAGTTTTTTTCATTTCCTATAAAAGTTGTGTCAAAACTTTCCTAAGATGAATTGTTAAGTATTGTTCTAAGGGCACTCGTTAGTATGACCCTTTTTTAAGTTATAAAATTCATGAATTTTATAAATAAAAAAATGGCTAAAATAGTCCAGGTCTTTGTTCCTTTTTAAAATTTATAAATTTTTATTTCCGTCCTTTAAATTTTAAAATATTCTATATTTAGTTTTTCCATTCACTCATGTTAAGATTTGGGGTGAAAATAATTTATGTGATATTTCAATGACAAAAATAGAATCTAAACTATATCAATATTGAATCTAAAATATAGTTTCAATTCTTTTTTCACCCAAAAATAGGTTTAATAAAAGTGGATAGAAGGATTAGGGACGAAAATAATTTTTTTTATATTTTAGGAATGAAATAGAACATGTATTATATGTAAGGATACAAAAGAACATTTTTACCTTAAAAAAAATGTTGAAGTCTGAGTTGGAACTGATATTTGGTTCTTTGGCTGCTATATACGCAATAGGCGGGATCTCTCTCTCTCTCCACATCACACTACTATTGAACAATGTCTCAAGGACAGCTTGTGAGGTTGACTGTAATTCCCCTATTTAGTTTGATTAAATAATATTGAAGCTTATCAAAAAAATTAAAGAACAATGATATCAATATATGTACCAGTCAATATTTATCATACCATACTAGTTGATATTTACGATATTAGCCATTAATCTAGTACAAATACCCCTTAAAATGTGCCACATAAAATGCTATATGAGTATACCTTTTTAGGTGTTTATTATATTTAATGTGGATCTCAAGTTAGGCATAAAGATTGAGAGGATATTGTAACTATTTTTATAATTATGGATTTATTCTATGGTTTTTCCCTTCACGGAGAAATGGTGGTTTTCTATGTGAAATTCTTGTGTTAATTCTTGTGTGTGATTGATATTTTGGCTTGATAATTTTGGTGATAATGATTTTTATAATTTTTGAAATTTATTAAAATTGTTAATTGATTTTCTTAATTAGAAAAAAAAAAAAAAGACTAGATTTGGGACCCAACGCTATGAACTATGACACAAAAGTCTAAAAGAATCCACTAGGCTATTTTGGCTAATTGAAAATTTTCTGAGTCTAAAGCCTAGTGCACCTTTATTTAAAGGCGTCTTACATTACATTGCCCCTTCCAAGCAGCCGGAGCTGCATAGTAGTTAAGAGATTCCTTTTTAGGATTCCACAATTTTGCTAACTAAAACACCGGACTCTTCACATGGTCCTTGGAAAGTTTAAGGTTAAAGGTTATGTTTAGTAACAGTTTTTATTTTCTATTTTCAAAAACTTGTTTATAGGAATATAAAGAAAAAAAAATTTTTCTTGTATTTTTGAAATCAAAAACATGTTTGGTTAGTTGAAATTAAAAAAAATAGTTTTTTGAAGAAAAATATAAAAAATACTAAAATATGTTGTTATTAGGATTTGAATTCTAATGCTAACTCATTAAATGAGACAAATTCATTAAATTAAGGACAAAGTTTAGTTACAAAATTGATTGTAGTCTTAGGCTACAAACTCACTCAATATATTTTTATTGGAGGTGAATTTTGACAAATCCACCATTGGATTACATCTTCTTCTTATATCCTCCATGTTTGCAAAATTTCAAGAAAATTAAAGATCAATAGCTATGTCATCAATAAAATTTTAAATTGCAAGTTTTTGTAATTTAAAATTATGCATAAAATATAAGATTATAGATTATATAGTAAATAATATCCAATTGACACAAAAATTGACACGTGTATTAAGAGCGTAAAGAACATGTAATTCAACGGTTAGATTTTCAAAATATGCAGTAATATTTATTTTATTGAGTGAGTTTGTAGTCTAAGGCTATAACCAATTTTGTAGCTAAACTTTGTCCTTAAATTAAATGTATGTTTTCATTGACTTTTGAAAATTAGAAACTAAAAACAGCATTTTGCATGTTTTTAGTTTCCTTCACAAATTGAGTTTTAAAAACAGTTTTTGTTTTCTGTTCATTTTGAGTTGTTAAACTAGTTTTTTAGTCTCAAAAATAGAAAATTGTTTTTGGAAACAGAAAATAAGGAGAAAAAACAGTTATCAAACATCCCCTTAAACCCTTCTTGATCCCCCACTTCTGGAACTTGCAGAACTCATTCCTATTTATCAACAGCACACAATTCCAATTTTTCGTTACTCATTCGGTCATTCCTACAACTAGAAGCGTAAGCGAATATTGGTTTGTGGTTCAACAATTGAAATTGCATAGGCAATAGGAACGAAACACTTGTCCAAGTAGGAGATATGGCATACAAAACCAAAAATTCAAGAAATGTTTATAGAACTTTTATATTACAAATACAATTTATAATCATTTTGCAAATATCATATTATTGGGCAGTATGTTTCAATTAGCTCAATTTGTAGAATATTTTATCGTTGAATTAGGAACTTGAGATACAATGTTGCATCCACCAAAAAGAAATTGACTAATTTTTGGTCTTGATAATAAAGAGTAATTATTATGATGGAATGAACATTATAGGTTCAAATCATGTTATATATCATATGACTTGGTTGAATGTTGGAACTATTTCATCTTTTTTTACACCCAAATGTAGATTTAGTTTTCTGAAAAATTGAAAACAAAAACCCTACCCAAACAAAAAATACTACTGGGGCCCACAGTTTTAAAAAATGAAAATGAAAAACATTTTGAAAATAGTGGAACAAAATAGGCTCTTAACATAATTACCTCATATTCTCAACATTTTGAGAGTACTGCAATGTATTATTCTCCCATCTCAAATACTAATAGTGGGTTTTACTAATTAAACCTATGATATAATTCACCATTTAAATGAAAGGAGAGAGTATCATATTGTTGAGTCTTCTGTTAGCAACTAATAATTTTTCCTAAGAATAATTTTAGGACTACAACCTATTTAACACTTTACCACAATTAATTTATATGATAGGTTGTAATTGGCTGCTTGACACTTTTACATGAATCAATCGTTGTTTTTTTTTTTTGTTTTTGTTTTTGTTTTTTTTTTTTTCTCGTAAAAAGTCACCTAGAAAAATTGTAGCAAAATGTATGGAATCTAAATAATTTATATTAAGTTTTGGGCTGAAGATAATAATTTATGTGATATTTCAATTAAGGGTGTGCAAAATATCCGCTTAACCTGCCGACCCGTCCGACCCGCTGCTGACCTGCCCGCCCTGTGTAGGTCATTAAGTTAGGCGGTTTGGGTAGGGCGGGTTAGACCCCCAAAATTATGGATTGGATTGGGTTACAGATTGAAAAAGTGCCAACTCGCTACAGCCTGACCCACCCGTTTAATTAATAATTATACATACTTAAAAAAAATATAGGCGAAAAGCACATTTTAGTCCTTACATTTTCAGGCTATTCTCATTTTAGTCCCTACATTTTATTATTACCGCTTTTAGTCCCTATCTTGAAAAACGCTTCTCGTTTTGGTCCTTGCCGTTACATCAAGAACGAAAAAAGCTGACGTGGCAAACGGTAGAAATAAATAATATTAAATTAATATCTATGTGGCCTAATTTAATAATAAAAAATAATTTTTGGCATTAAAAAATGCCACGTCAGCATTTAAATTAAAAAAATAATTTATTAATTTTAACTAAAAAAAAAAAAAATTAAAAACAGAATTAAAAACTAAAAATCATATTAATTGAGATCTAAGGTGTCTTGAACAAGAACAATAAGAACACGTACCCAGATCCAAGAACACAAACCCAGAAAAGAACAAAACTTTCACTTTCAAATTATTTTCCTGCGTTTTCTCGGCAATTAAACAGAGAATGCTTTCATTTCTACTCTCTTTTTCCAAATTTCTCGGCTAACCCAGAAAGCTTCCTTTCCCGTTTCCGCTTGAGAAATCGACGAGCTGCTAGGACTCCCTTCCAGATGTGCCATTGAAGATCCAACAAACAAACAACGTCGTACAAAGGAAAACAGTGAAGAAGAAGAAAATAAAACCCAGAAAACGAAAGCAAGCTGGTATCGGCGAGATCGGCGGCATTGAGGACGATGAAGGTGGTATCGGCGACGATGTGGAGGTGGATAGCGACGGAGCCGGCCAAGTTGCAGGCGGTGAGGTCTGGTTTGAGGCGTATGTCGTAGTGTTTCGGAACAGCGAATTTGGGGAAGCGAGACTGCCCTTTGAACTGCTCCATATATTAAAGCAAAAGCAAAAGCAAAGATAGAGATTTTGGATGAGGACACAAAATCCAAACTTGCACAAAACCCAGATTAGAAATCTTTCATCAGACCCACATGCACAAAATAAAAAAATTTTACCAAAAAAAAAAAAATCAAAAAAGATTGTATCTTGGATCGTTTTGGGTTTGGTGGAGGAGGAGATGAGAGGCCACGCTTGGAAGCAGAGGAGCTGCCCCTTGTTTCAACCATGGTGTTGTTGGGTTGTAGTTGGTGTTCTTGGTCTTTGAAAGTTTGTTTGGTTTTTATAAATTTTTCTCTTTTTTTTTTTTTTTTTTTTTTTTTTAAATTTTAATTTCTGGGTTTGTGTTCTTGGATCTGAATTTGTGTTCTTATTGTTCTTGTTCAAGACACACTTAGATCTCAATTCGTATAATTTTTAGTTTTTAATTCTATTTTTGAATTTTTTTATTTAGTTAAAATTAATAAATTAATTTTTTTAATTTAAATGCTGACGTGGCATATTTTAATGCCAAAAAATATTTTTTATTATTAAATTAGGCCACGTAGACATTAATTTAATATTATTTATTTTTGCCGTTTGCCACGTCAGCTTTTTCCGTTTCTGATGTAACGGCAAGGACCAAAACGGGAAGCGTTTTTCAAGATAGGGACTAAAAGCGGTAAAAATAAAATGTAGGGACTAAAATGGGAATAGCCTGAAAATGTAGGGACTAAAATGTGCTTTCCGCCAAAAATATATTAGTTCAAATTGTTAAGTATTTAAAGTTAATCAATTCACCTAATAAATTTTTACAACTAATCAATCATCAATTCCCTAAATAGAACTGGCCTTCAAAAAATTTCTTAAACAAAATCTTAAAAGTCAACATTAAAACCCTAAACACCCCTACCTACCACCCAGCCCATTTACTTCAGCCGTATATACAGTGTATTTATACAATTTGTATTTATATGCTCTAAGTCTCACTTTTTCTCTTCACTGCCTATACCTTCAGCTGCTGTTTTTCCCTTCCTCTTTCTTCTTTAAACTTTTTGAAACCTATTTAATATCCTTTCAATTCTTCACTGACAGCCACAAAGGTAATTGCTTATTTGCTTTCTTGTCTTGTATTATTTAGTTTTTGTTTGTCTTTTTCTATTTCGGTTTCCATCATTGATCCATTTATATAATATAAAAAGTGTTAATATATTACATGTAAAGCCATTCTATTTCTGGCAGTTCATTGTATATTCAATTTAATATGTTATATATTACATATTCTTACAGTTCATCTTATTCTTTGTCTTTGTCTAAATTTTTTAATAGGTGATGAAGGGTGGAACATCTAGTGCCCACAATGACAAACCTAATGTCTCCAACCACAAGTAATACCAATGCACTTCCTCCTAAGCGTCCTAAAAAGGAAAAATCTGAAGTTTGGGATCACTTTTCAACGATGGGTGATTGTGATCCTAATAACCTTAGAGCATCATGTAATTACCGTGGTAAAGACTATGGGTGTTATGGGAAAGGGGATGGGACTAGTAATTTATGGAATCATCTTTATAATCAATGCCCCACGCATTTCAAAAGCAACGAGTATGCCTGACCACTGACACTTGGACATCAATTCAAAATCTTAGCTATATGTGTCTTATTGCTCATTGGATTGATAATGATTGGAACTTGCATAAAAGAATCTTAAATTTTTGTATTGTTCCTAATCACAAGGGTGTCACAATTGGTAAGCATATTGAGAAGTGCTTGCAAGAGTGGGGGATAGATAGGGTATTTACAATCACACTTGATAATGCAAGTTCAAATGATACTGCCATAAAATATCTGAAAAGAAAAACTAAGGATTGGAAGACTGCCATTTTGGATAATGAGTTTTTGCATATGAGGTGTTGTGCACATATTGTTAATCTTATTGTGTGTGAGGGCTTAAAAGATCAAAATGAATCAGTTGTTAAGATTAGAAATGCAGTGAGATACGTTAGGTCTTCTCCATTTAGGCTTCAAACTTTTAAGAATTGTGTAGAGCGTGAAAATATTCCTAGTAAAAGTCTAGTATGCCTAGATTTTCCAACTAGGTGGAATTCAGCCTATATGATGTTGGAGGCAGCTGTGAAGTTCTAAGATGCTTTTGAGCGGCTACAAAAGGAAGACTCACAATTTGACTAATATTTCAATGATGATGATAATGATGAGAATGAGGTTAAGGATGATAATGGGAGAGGAAAAGGGAGGGGGAGAAAGAATATTGGGCCTCCTAATGTGCTTGATTGGGGAAAGACTAGAATCATCGTGCAATTTCTAAAATTTTTTTATAAGGTGACTTTGCGATTTTCGGGCTCTTTATATGTCACATCTAATGCATTTTTCCATGAACTTGTGTAAGTGCAATCTAAATTGTTGACTTTAGGTAGAAGTGAGGATAATATGTTGAAGAATATGGGTGCTAGCATGAGAAAGAAATATGACAACTATTGGGAGAATATTAAAAATATCAACTTTTTGTTGTATGTTGCTGTTGTGCTAGACCCTCGTTATAGATTGAGATATATCATGTTTTCTTTTAAACAAGTTTATGAGAATTCCAAGGCAGAAGAACTAACAGCAATGGTGAAGGCAACATTAACAAAATTATATAAGCACTATCTTTAAAAGGATACTAGTGCTAATGTTGCAAAACCTAGTGTAAGTCAAACTTTTGAAGAGATGGATGTTGATGATGAGGAGGAAGATGCTAGCAAGTCATTTGCCTTTCAATATAAGAAACACTTGGAGGAGGTAGAAAGTTTGGAGAATAAATCTGAAGTGGATAGGTTTCTGACAGAAAATTGTGAGGGTCTAGGCAATGCTGAATTTGATATTTTGGCATGGTGGAAGCTTAATAGCCACAAGTATCAAATTCTCTCTCAAATAGCATGGCTGTTCCAGTCTCTACAATGGCCTCTGAGTCAGCTTTTAGTACTGGTGGACGTGTACTTGATCCATTTCGAAGTTCTCTAACTCCAAAGATGGTGGAGGCTCTTATTTGTGGACAGAATTGGTTACGGTCTTCACCAATTCCAATCAACCTTCGAGAGGTTATGGATGACTTAGAAGAATATGAAGAAATTGAGTTAGGTAACATTTTTTTAAAATTATTTGTTGAAGTTGGTTCATGGATACTTTAATTTAGATAGTTTTGATTAATTGTAGTAACATGTTTATTATATGTAATATATATATATATATATTTTTTTTTTATAATTTGTTGCTTTAAATATAAAAGATGTGAAGAATTGATTTAGTTGATTTTGAGGAACTTGGCTTAGGCAGGTAACATCCTTTCTCTATCTTCATTTGCTTAAACTTGATTAGATTGATTACATTATAAATGATAACATGAACAATATAATAACAGTAACATTCATTTTATCTTATGTTGTGGATGATTGATTAGGTTTCTACTTGCTTTGGAGGAGTTTGACTTAATTTTTGGAGTGGTGCCAAGTTTGAAGTTGATTGATGAAGTCTATTTTGTGAAGAACTTTTGTCAGAATTGTGTTTATTTTTAGTGGGTTTAATTTGATTACATTGTGGCTTTTGTGACCATGCATACCATTTTGAAGTTTATTTGTTATGTTGGTATGCTATTATTTTGAATCCTTGATGTGACTTTGGAAATGTTAAGACTTTGAGTTTGTTGATTTAATTTTCCTAAGTTGTAAGGCAGAGCCTACTGTTTTTTTAATTTCATAAGTTGTAAGGCAAAGCCTACTTTTGTTAGAGATGATATATCTATTTTTCATTGACCCTATGTTTGTGTTGGAATTGAGATTATTCAATGAAATCTACCTTTAGTTTTTTGTGTGCATTAGTTATATTTTGAGATTATTCAATAACAAATTGTAGTTTGTGATAATTAAAAAAAAAAAACATTGTTAATGCCAACCCGCCTAAGCGGCTGAGTTCAAATCGACAAAATTTGTAACCAATCTGCCGGATTTAGACTTTGGTGGATTGGTGGCGGATTGGAATTTTCCCAACCCGCTAGTGGCGGATTGGATAGAAATATTGGGCTTTATTCGCCCAATCTGACCTGCGCACACCCATACAGATGGGGATCATAACAATCAAGTACATAAGTTACAAACATCCTAAGTTAAAAACATCCATCAAATCATAGTTTGAAAAGATAGAATGGCTTCCCCAATGAAGCACATCCAATCAGTCTGAATCAGACAACGTTCTAAAGAAGAAAAGTTTAAGATCAGCTACTATCATTTCTGAATCCTCAAAGCACCTGTTGTTTCTCTCCTGCCAAATGCACCACATCAAGCAATGAGGGACATTCACCCAAATAACATCATTACAATGACGAACAAACTTTCCTTGCAGCATGCTAAAAGCTCCACCACAGTCTTTGGCATTACCCAGTAAATACCAAACAAGGTGAACACCATAGACCATAGCTTAAATGCAATAGAACAATATGGTAAAAGATGATCTACTGATTCTCCATTGCTATCATACATGTAACACCAATCTAGAATCCACATCTTCCCTCTTGAGTAAATTACCAATTGTCAAAATATGTGTGCGTTTGTTTGAACTTTTTGAAGTCCAAAACGCGCATAAATAAAAAAGTTGACAAGAAAATGTGTTTGGCTGAGCCCAAAACGCAACTTTTTAAAAAAAGTTGCGTTTTGGGCTCAGGCAAAATACATGTCCGAAACGCGCTGGATTTGTGGACCTCAGAGGTCCATAAATCAAAACGCGCTGCTGGCGTTTTGGCATTATTACCGTTGGACGTTGCATTTACAAAAATGCCCCTAATATATCTCACACAAACTCACACAAACTCATCAGTTCTCTCACACTCACCCATCTCATCTTTCTGCTCTTCACGCCGCACGCCCTCACCCCCACGCCTCCCAGCCTCGCTTGTATTTCTGCGCTATGCTCCATGGTAAGCTTCTTCCTCTTCTTCTTCTTTCTTTCTTCGTCTTCTTCAACGCGATTCTGATCTTGTTTTTTTTTTTTTTTTTTTTTAAATTTTATTTCTGTCTAATCTGATATGAGAAATACGTTTTGAAGGTAGAGATTTGCTACCAAAACACCAAGCAACACTGATCTGCTACCAAAAATCACCAGGTACCAACTAATTCAGAAGAGTTTTTTTTTTTTTTTTTACCGAGTGTGGGAAAAAAATTTTTAGATCTTGCATGCTTTTGTTTTCTTCAGCTTCAGCTCTCTTTGATTTGTTTTCTCGCAACCCAGAAATAGATTAATGGGTATTGTTTTTGTTGATTGGAATTTTAGTTGATTGGAATTAGTTTTTTTGTTTTCTCGGCAACCCAGAAATATATTAATGGGTATTGTTTAAGTTTAAGCCTTGGAGAACGGATTCAGTGTTTATACTATCTGTAACAATGTTTTTATTTCTTAAATCTTGAATAAAAAAAGTTCAATCCAATTAAGCTTTGCGTTTTGTTCTATTCTTAATCTAGAAAAGAAAAAAAAAATTGCAATTATTTTTATAATTTAATTTTCGTTGTTACACCTTTATTTCTCAACATTGTAATCTGCTGGAATAGTTGAATCATAGTTGACACTTGACCCTCATATAATCATCCTTTTGAAGCTTAAGCTAAGTTACTTGTTGTCTTTTGAGGTTAGGATGGCATAGATGAAGTAATTAACCATCATATAAAATTCCTCTTGTTTCTTTGGGTGCCATGGCAGTGAAAATACTTGCTGCTCAGCTATAGATTCGGCTGCTTCTTTCTCTTTTTATCAGAGCTTGCCTAGCATTCCCAAAGTACCTTTTACTCCAATATTTCAGTTGAGATTGACTTTTTTGGGAACCCTTGTCCATTGGAGGACCAGTGATTCTTGCATCCCGTACTGAGTACCCTCACAACCTTCATCTTTAAGCCACATTGCTTTGAATCGGAGGGCCGTTCTGGTCTGTAGAATCATGCTTGTTCATCGTCAGAGCAAAGCCATATAGGCTTGTGATTTGATGAGGAACCTCGATAGAGCAGTCATATACTTGCATATCTGTCACAATCTTCACATGTGAAAGGGTCTTGTCTACAGTATGGAATTTTACTTTTAGTGTCACACTTGTTTATACTTTTATCTGTAATTTTCTTTTTAATTGGGTTGATGCATTTGTAACTTGTAATTTGTCTTCAACAGTGGCATGTTAATGAACAGCAAGTGCAAAAACTTGTGAACATGGGCTTTGTCGAGCTGGATGTGAGAAGTGCTTTGCAAGTTGTTTTTGGTACTAGGTTTGTTGGCATGCCTAATCTAGATGAGTATAAAGGTGCTTGATTAAGTTTGGTTATTCACTTTATTATTGAGTTCAAGATGAGCTCAACCTTAGGACTGAATGCAAATTTTATATTCATGATTAGTTCGTTAATTTTCAAAATATTTTTAACTTGTTAATGAGTTACACTGAGTTAATTAATTAAGCAAGTTATACAAGTTTGATTTAAGAAAATTATCTTCTTAGTGTCATACACTAACCATGCAAAGAGCCTAACAGGCCTTGTGTGATCTGCTCATTCCCTGTGTTGGATTATTGCTTGATGTTGCCCAAAACCCATTTTATGATGAAACAAAAATATAAATGTTCCTTGGCCTAGCGGTCATAGAGACTTGACATTAGATTAGATAATTTATATTGTATGCATTGTTCAAATATATGTGTATGGTTAGCATATGGTTTTTAGAAATTTGCTTGCAATATAGGTGAAGAAACTTGCTGCACAAATTTTTTGTGCCCCTACAACTTTGCTTTAAGACATACCTTTTTGTGCATGCGTGAGTGTGGTGGTGGTGGGGGGAGGATATAGACATAGAGAAAGAGACAGATTTTGCAGGTGTAAACTAGTACTTGCTAATTAACAAATTCCAACTTGCTCCTCTTCCAATGTCTCTTTTATTCTTTGTGGTCTCCCTTCCTAGATGCTGCATTAGTTGGTTAGGATTGTAGAGACAAAGTTTAATAATGATTAATTTTTTTGTTTGCTTGATATGGTTTCGCTAATATGCTTCAACCTCACTGGTTAACTTTATAGATGGGTAAAAACACCACTTCCAATCCCGAGGCAAAAAAGGCTAGAGCATTATGGGATAATGATCCAAGCTGGACAACTACTTTTTGTAACCTTTTTGTGGAACAGATTCAAATCGGGAATAGATCAAGAGGTGCTGCCTTTAGTACCGAAGGTTGGACCAATCTAGTGACCAAATTTTGTGATGAGACCGGTCAAAACTATGATAGGGATCAATTAAAAAGTAGGTGGGATGTATTAAAAGGTGATTGGAGAGTGTGGGAACAATTGAGGAATCTTGACATAGGTTTAGGTTGGGATGCAGTGAAGGGAACGATTCGCGCTACTGATGATTGGTGGAGCCGGAAGTTGAAGGTGAGTTGAATATTTTATTAATATGTAGGTAGTTGGAGATAGTTTTTTTATATTATTGTTATATGAGTGAAATTACAATTACATTTTGTAGGAATTACCCAAAGCTAGAAAATTTCGAGAGAAAGGTCTACAGAATCTAGAACAACTTGAGATAATGTTTAGAGATGTTGCAGCAACTGGAGTAGCTGCATGGACCCCTTCTTCAAATACACTCCCTCCAACAATGCCACAAGAGGGTGCTGGTGATTCAGATGGTAGCTCCGAATTTAAGGATGATCAATGTGACATATGTTTAGACATTGAAAGTTTGCAGCAAGGACATACTAGTCAATCACATAGTTCAGGACAAAAGCGAACTAGTGAATCAATACCCTCACAGAAGAAAAAGAAGAAGATAGGAGGAGCTGCAATGTTGGACAATCGTATTAGTCAATTATTAACTGTATGTCAAAATAAGTTTGAAGGTACTTCTCGAGAGTCACCAAGTTCAATTGATAATGTCATGACGATTGTGAGAGCACTTCCTGGAGTGGATAGTAAGTTCGTGGTGAAAGCTTCTGTGATCTTACTAAAAAGGTCACGTAGGGAGATGTTCCTAACTTTCAAGGAGCCAGAGTCACAGCTGGAGTGGCTACAAGAAATGATTTGTTGGAACCAAAAGAAGTGACCAACCTTATGTGGTACTCTGTATTAGCTTAGGACTAATATTAACTCTATGTTGTATTAGCTTAGAACTAATATTAGCTTTATGTTGTATTAGCTATGTTGTATTAACTTTAAACTAAGTTATGTAATATTTAATATTTGTTTTGGACTAATATATGTGTAATGTAAACACATTTGCGGCAACTGTTACAGTGTTATGTACTTGATGTTTTTAATTGTGTTGGTATGCAACGTGTTTCTAGTCAACTGTTACACCTTTTGTTACTTTGTTGATTATTATGTTGATTTATATTAAGTATTAGCAATGGTTGATTATTTGTTACTTTGTTGTGTAGACTAAACCAATATGGATGATTATAATGGTACTCATGAGAGTGGCAATTTTATGGAACTATTAATGGATGGGGATTACAGAAATTATTGTGATTATCATGATGGTGGTGATTATAATAATGCTGACAATAATAATGATGGTGATAACAATGATAATGATGATGGTGATAACAATGATGATGATGATGATGATGATGATGATGGTGAGAGTAGTGACAGTGATGATGATAGTGACAGTGATTCTGATGATGATGATAGTAACGACGATTCTGATGAGGAGTTTTACCAGCTTGTGGCAGTTACCTGTGAAGCCATAGTCACATATTTCAATAAGTACATTAATAAGACTCCTTGTTATGATTCTGAACAAACAGGGTGGGGTTGGGTGAGACGTTGTATGGAAGGTAATGATCAATTGTGTTACAACATGTTTAGAATGAAAAAGGAGGTGTTTCTTAATTTATGTCAAGTTTTACAACGTGACTTTGGACTTCAACATTCAAGGAATATAAGGTAAGAAGAGTCAGTGGCAATCTGTTTACTGATACTTGGTCATGGAACATGTAACCGGATGGTTCAAGAAATATTTCAGCATTCGGGTGAAACCATAAGTAGACATTTTGAGAAGATGATCACTCTGTTGGGTGCTCCCTTTGTAGTTGCATATGTAAAACCTTCGGATCCAACTTTTAGTGAAGTTCCAACCAAAATACAAGACCATCCAATTTATTGGCCACATTTCAAAGTATGTATACTATTGTATATTTGAATAAGTGTTATTGTCTATAAGATAATACAATGCATGTGAAACTGAAAACGATTAATGTTTTTATTAGGATTGCATCGGTGCGATTGATGGCACACATGTGACAGCGGTTGTACCTACTGAGAAGTCCATTCCATACTTTGGAAGAAAGGGATATCCAACCCAAAATGTGATGGCTGCATGTGACTTTGATATGTTATTCACATTTGTTTTGCTTGGATGGGAAGGTGCAGCACATGACACTCACATTTTTCTTGATACTATTCGTAAACAGAGTAACAACTTTCCGCACCCACCACCAGGTTTGTAATTGGTTAATCAATTATTCATTATAATGACATATTGTATGAGTGTGTTAATACAATTGAATTTTTTTTTCTAGGGAAATATTATGTAGTTGATTTTGGATACCCAATGATGAAAGGCTATTTGGCACCATACAAGGGGATATCATACCATCTTCAAGACTTTCGAAGGAGAGGTGGAAGCCCTAGAACTAGACATGAAAAATTTAATCATGCTCACTCGTCTCTTCGATGTACGATTGAGCACACTTTTGGTGTGTGGAAGAATAAATGGAGAATTATCAGACACATGCCATCTTTTCCATTCCATATCCAAATACTTATTGTATCTGCTACTATGGCTCTTCATAATTTTGTTAGACTAAATGATAGGGATGATAGGAGCTTCATAAATGCCAATCGAGATTCAATTTCTAGAAGAGAACGTAATAGTGAAGCAAATAGCAGTTATGAGCAGAACTCAGGATCTTTAACAGACCCTGCGATGGTTGTTCTTCGTGATTCCATTGCTAATTCCATTTGGGGGGATAATAATTAGTAGTTGTCTTTTTATTTTATTTTATAATATCATGTAGTACAATTTAAATTTGTGTTATTGGTATGTATTTTATCATCTTTTTTACATTTTTGTGCTGTACAATTTAAACTTGGATTATTGATATGTATTTTATATGTTTTTACATATTTATGTAGTACAATTTAAACTTGGATTATTGGTGTATATTTTATCATCTTTTTACATTTTTATTTTGTGCTTCATGATGATAAAAATTATTTAGATTTAATTAATATTAATAAGAAGTCATTAATAGTAATAGCAAATAATTATGACACTAAAAAAGAAAAATTGCCCAAACATTATTAAAATAATACCAATAATATATTTATTATTATTATTATTATTAGTATTATTATTATTATTATTATTATTGTTTAGTAAGTATATGAAATAGATGATTTAATAAGTATGAAATAAACTCACATCCACAAAAAAAAAAAAAGTATGAAATAAATTCCCTTATATATACATTGTCCTTTTTGGTCATTTACCCCTCAAAAAGCCACTTTTATAAGTGCTAGCCAAACACTCAGCTTTTTCATTATGCACTTTTTAACAGTTTTTACCAAACACTTAGCTTTTTGAAATTCCACTTTTTCATTATGCACTTTTAACAAAATTCCACTTTTTCATTATGTACTTTTTCAAAAAGCTGAACCAAACTCACCCTATATCCCAAAGCTGCTGTCCAAACAAAAAACGCTACTCTGTGAAATATTTCCCAAAGATGACCTTTGGCTATATAATCATGATATATGCAAAAATAAAATCAGAGTAATTGCCTTTGTGAAAGCCTAGTGAGTAATATACATGAAGCCTGGTTGTAGATAGTAGATACTAGTTTTGGAATTAGCATAGTAATCACTAAATGGCGCTAGTTGGAAATTCAGGTGTACTTATTCAATAGGTGTTATGAATTCACTGCTGTGTATGTGCGTTTATATGCACATTTTGCAGAACAAATAATTGATGTTGCTCTAGATATGAACTTTTTAGACAGCATTTGTATGGAACTTTTTTTTTTTTGATAAGCACATTTGTATGGAACTTGAACTAAGACACCATAAGCAGTTAGGTTTGCAATGGATGATTATTGGTATCCCTTAGAGAGAGAACACCAGAACTCTTTTTGCTTAGTATTATATAATTGCAAGAAGCATCACCTGTATACTAGAATAACAATGTGAAACATACAAGATACATATTTCTTAGTACTCAATTTGTTTTCCACAAGAAAAGAATATATAGGGAGATATCAGTTTTAACACACATGCATAAGAAAGACTTTCCTAAGCAAATTTATAAAAGAAAACCCACAATAAAACACCTTTTAAGTTATTGTTACCTAATACATGGTATTTTCGCCTGTTTATGAAAATCTCAAATATGTTTGCTATGTCTTGCAAAAGTCGTTGTATAATCTTAACTCCATTATTGTTTTTCCCACTTTCCAGGTACGCCAGATAACCATAACCATAAGGTAGATCCTACAACTTCTTCCTGAATATCCTGATTTTAAATTTTGTGAAGAAACTCATTATCATTTTTGTTTCTGCTGTTGGCAGGACTATTGTAAATGGGTTGTGCTACCTTGCAACATTTCTTTTTGGCATCAACTCTGTTGGATTATTCCTTTATTCTGGCCAGCTTGCCATCAACTCCTTCACGGAGGATTCTACAAATCAAGAAAAAAAGAAGAAGAAGCAAAGGTGACGAGGGGTTAGGCTTACCAAATTCAACGGTTGAGAGTGCCACAGATACCGAGTGCCACAGATACCACTGAGGTAAGCAGCAGCAAGGGGGATCAAAGTTCAAATGATACACAATAATGGAAGAGATCTGAAATCAAAGTGTTGGAATTTGTAGAAAAGATCTAATAAAAATTACTTGAGCATTTTCATAACATAGTTTTTACTCTTTGATAGTTGTGTACTCTATCCTCCTTGCACTAGATTATTATTGTAGAACATGAAATAGTTTGTAAAAGCCAATGTAAATTTTTTGACTGACAATCATTTTTGGTTTTGGCAATGATCAAGGAGGGATGATTTAAAGAAGTGTAGAATGCTAAAATTAGTCTTGTTGCTTGTACAGGGAAATGTATTCTGTTCTTTATTTCATGGCAAAGTGGGCTCTTCAAACTGAATCTTTTGAATTCTCACCCTTGACCTTACCTTAGAGGTGATGTAATGTGGAAGGATGTTTGTAATTTGTTTATGGTTTTTTAATTTTTGGGTAATTTGCACTCCTCCCTAACTATAGTGCAGTTGCAGTGTTTACCTAAACTTCAAAATTGAACTGTGCTCCCTTTAGCTGTTGATATTAAGCACTTTGTTCCTGACTGTCGGATTTCTGTTAGATATGTTTTTCAAAAAAAAAATTGACATTGCTGTTAAATTTAACTGAAAACCTAGCAGCATCTGGTAAAAGTGTTTATTATGCATCGTTGAGGACATTGTAATTGCACAGAAAAAGTGCAATTAACTCTAAATTTCATTTTAAAGTATTAAAAAATGTAGACAGCTAACAAATTAATCTATGCATGTCTTTTTCTGATTCATCAGAAAAGATGGAGGACAAAAAAAAAACTCTCTTTCTAGCTTGGGTTTTGATTGGAGACATAAAATGAGTATTTATATGTTAAAACTAGGGTTTTCAGAGCTTTTTAGAGACCTTTAGACGTTCCTAAGGGATAAGGGGCCAACCCATATCAAAGAATGATGTTTTGGGCCCTTAAAACTGAAGTTTTGAGCACTTGGGAACGAGCTTGTGTATGCAGGTTTCGAGGGTGCATATGCACCCTAAATCCCATGCATATGCATGCCTCCCGAAACCTTATATTCAACTACATTGTTGGCCTGACTTCAAATAGTGATAATTCACTCAACATAAATCCAAATCAAGCAAAATTATATTCAAATTGAAGCTTAGGATGTCTATTTTCCATGAAACAAACCTAATTCAAAATATCTTTGTGGATAAAAAGTTATGGTCAAAATAGTGAAAAAAATGTCATTTTTCAACCTCGTTTTTAAAGCGATTTGAGCACTTTTAAGTTGTAATCACTTCCAAACTATTGTGAACTCTTTAATTATCCTTGGATGATGTATGTCAAGCTCATCATTGGGGCCGGGGACCAAAAGTCTTTAATGAATACAAATGAGATGTCTACACGCTTTCCTTTTCTTGAATTCCTTCTCTCCTCCCTATGCAGGTTGGAGATTGCATTGGTTTTTGAAGCAAATTATGATACACTGTTCTGATTCAACTTGCTCAAAGTGTGATTGCTTTCTTTGTCTCAAGTTCCTTCTCTCCCTAAACAAGGTGGTAAAGATGGCGTGCGAATCAAATTTGGACTAATAAAATCATTGTCTTCTTTAAGCATCATTGTCAAGGAAGCGTTTTCACCAATTAAGTTCTTCACCAACATCTCTTGATCAAAATTTGAGGAAGGACAAAGATCAGAATAGCACCTTGACATCCTTCTTTTTCTATTAAGCATGTTCTCAAAGAACCTACTTTCCTCCAAAAGATCCAATGCTTCTACTTTTTCATCTCTACTTAAACAAGACTAAAAGGGTCATTAACGTATATGCTCCATGCTAGCTTGCACAACTTACCCCTCAACTAGTTAAAAGCATCCACATGGGCTTTCTTGTGTCTCTGATGACTTAATATGCTATCTACTAAAATATTCAAAAGCCCAACTAGGGAAGCCATGTGGGACTTAATTTATATCCCGGCCCAAACATTTTGGAGGCCTAAGGCGAAATCTTCAAATGGGGCCTTTAAGTTATCACTTAAATAATATTTTACTAGCATTTTATACAATAATTTTTTTTAAAAAAAAATCCATTCTATTTACTTTTTAATATGATTTTTTTTTTTTGAAAATGCTAAAGTTATAGCAAATTTTACTATAAACTGATGTTGTAACGGATGTAGCTAGTGACATTAGGCTTACAAAAATGCTAGAGATATTATAAAATTTACAACATGAGAATTACAAAGATATATCACCAATCACAAAAATTCATTCAAAAATGCATATAATATTTTACTAGCATTTTATACAATAATTTTTTATAGTATTTTTAACATTTTCCTATTTGAATTACTTGTAATTAGTAACGCGTCTATTTATAAATCTTATTTATTTAAATTTGTCTTATCTCTATCTCTAGTATTTACTTAATTCTTTGGGCCTTCTTAATAGTAAAAAAAAAAAAAAAAAATGAAAGCTATATTTTTTTTAGTATCTCCCAAAAATATTATTAAATAAAAAAAATTTTTGCCCCCCAAATTTGGGGCCTTTCTCTAGTAGGGGGCCCTAGGCAATGGCCTAAGTGGCCTAGGCCTAGGGCCAGCCCTATTATAAATAAAACCATGTGTTTTGGACATGGAACAAGGTATATTCTAGGTGCAAAACACATTTTCGTCCTTACATTTTCACACAATTCCCACTTTGGTCCTTAATTTTTTTTTCCACCGCTTTTACTCCCTATCCTGGAAAATGCGTCTCGTCTTTGTCCTTACCGTTACATCAAAGACGGAAAATGCACATGTGGCAAATGGCATAAGTTAAAAATATTAAAATAATGTCCACAATCTCCACTTGGCTTTCCCGCCCTTCAGTTAGTCACGTGGCACTCAAACCCTAAAGCAACTAACAACTCCGTTTATCAAGAAACAAAAAACTAACAACTTTACCCTAACCTCGCTCAAATCACCATAGACCACAAAAAACCCCCCCAAATCAGCAAGCACAAAAAACCCCAAATCCAGCAAGCACAATCCCTAACCTCTTACCTAGATAGCTTCAGAGTGATTGTAGCAGCTCCGTGTTTGTGAAGGTTCTATCTCTGTTTCACTTTGTCTCTCTTTCTCTCTCATTATGTCTCACTCTCTCTCTCTCTCGTATGAATGATATTTTTAAGTGCTGGGTAATCGGTCTGGGTCTCAATCTCAACTTTTGGGTTTTGAGGATTTGGAAATTTTGAGATGTTGTGTTTTGTTCTTGCTCTGGGTTCTATCTCTATTTCTCTTTCTCTCTCTCTCTCTCTTCCTGTCTCCCTTTATAGCTTTTGTAGTGGACATAATATTGACTGTGATAGTGGAATATTTTTGGGATTTGCATTGTTTGGCTGTTTGGCTGTTGTGTGTTACTTTTGTTTATAGCTTTTGGTATTTGCAGCTGTGTTTGTTTTACTTTTGTTTATCAGGGGCCACAATATTGACTGTGATAAACAATGGAATATTTTTGTTGGTATTTGCATTGTTTGTTTGTATTGTGTCTTGCTTTTCGAGAAGTGGTTGGGTCCATGTGTTCCCTTTGTCTGTATTGTATGTTTTTTAATTTGTTTATTAGTTTATTAGCCTAACAAAGTATTATTAATTTCAGAAAGTGGATATTTGTTTTCATTATGTTTTCTTTCCGTGACTTGCATGCAGGATGGATGAGTGTTTTACTCTGCATGTCTATCGTGGTGGGCATTTTACATGGGACCCTCAAGCTTATGTTGGAGGGACAGTTGATATAGTGGAAAACTGTGATCCAGATAAGTGGTCAAAAGTAGAGATCGAGAGTATCTGTAGGGATTTTGGGTACACTGCAGTGGATAAGCTATGGTTTAAAATGCCTAGTGTGAACCTAGAGCAGGCACATTTCCATGAGGTGGTTGATGATGCTGCTGCTGTGTTCATGACTGACTTGGTGAAGGGATATGGGGACATTCATGTCTTTATAGAGCATCCAATGCATGAACCAGTTGAGTTACCAGTGGAGGATTTAGAGCCCCTAGCTGTTAGACCACCTGGTAGTGAACCAGAAGGGGTAAATGCCTTAGAGGTTTTTGGTGGTGATCAACAAAATGAAGATGTGGTTTATTGTGTTAGCAGTGACAATGAGCTTCAGAGTGATCACTTTTATGAGTATGCTGAGTATGAAGAGGATAATGATAATGAGGATGATGATGGAGAGTATAAAGCTGATTTTTCACAATTTGAAAGCCATGATAATGCTGAAACAAATAATGTTGACCATGGTGAGCCACATGATAATGTTGATGAAGAGTACAGACCTGATTTTTCACAATTTGGAGGCCATGATAATGCTGAAACTACTAATGTTGACCATGGTAAGCCACATGAGGTAGATGCTGAGCAGGTTTGGGCTAGGAGGGCTGGTAAAGCACCAGTTGTTGATGACCAAGTTGAGGAGAGAAGTGAGGCTGAGGGGAGTGACTTAGAAGAAGAGCCACAAATGCAACCAATGGACATTGGTGAAGATAGTACTGATAGTTGGGACAATCAAGCTGAAGATGATGAGGTTGAACCAGGACAAATGGGTGGTGGTGTCATGAATTCTGACTATGAGAGTGAGGAGCTGCTTAGCCATGATGAGAGTTCATCAAGTAGTGAGCATTGTAATGCTTCAAGTGATGGTGAAACCCCTATTGTTGAGGTTGACAATTCTATTAGGAGGAACAGATACCCAATCTTTAGGCCAATAGCCAAAGCTGAGAACCTTAGGTTTGAGAAGGATATGTTGTTCCTCTCACCTAAACAATTTAAAGATGCTATGACTGATTATGCAGTCCATGGTAGGTGAGGTATAAAATTTGTGAAAAATGACTTGGTGAGAGTGAGTGCTTGATGCCAGCCAAGGTGCAAGTTTGTTGCCTACCTTGCAAAAGTGCCAAGGGAGAAGAGTTATAGATTGAAAACACTGAACATGGAACACACATGTAGCAAAAGTTTTAGAAATCCAAGGTGCACAACATCATTCATTGGGAGGAAGTTAATGAAGAGGGTTAGGAGACAGCCTGACATAAGGCTCAAGGACATTCAAGATGCAGTGCATGAGAAGTATGTGGTTGACATAAGTGCAGGCAAGACAAGTAGGGCTAGAAAGAAAGCTTAAAAGGCTATTGATGGGGCCCACACTGCATAGTTCAACCAGCTGTGGGAGTACTGTGATGAGGTGAGAAGGTGCAGTCCTGGGAGCACCGTTTTGATGAAGGTGCATACTTATAATGATGGTGTTTTGGTAGCTGAGCATGACTTGGAAATTGGGCTGCCATATTTTGAAAGAATCTACATTTGTTTGGAGGGTTGCAAGAAGGGCTTCTTGGCAGGGTGCAGGCCAATCATTGGTTTAGATGCATGCCATCTGAAGACTAAGACAGGTGGTCAGCTGATGTGTGCTGTTGGCAGAGATCCCAATGATGAGTACTTCCCCTTCGCATATGCAGTAGTCGAGGCTGAAACCAAGGACTCTTGGACCTAGTTTCTTAATTTATTGCTTGCTAACATAGGAGATAGCAAAAGATGGGTGTTCATATCAGATAAGTAGAAGGTCTGGTTTCTTAATATTTATTGCTTGCTGAATTAATATTTATTGTTTGTTGAATTAATATTTATTGCTTGCTAAAAAATATTTATTGCTTTGCAGGGGTTGGTGAATGCCTTTGTTGACAATTGGCCATAGTACGAGCATAGGATCTGTTGCAGACATTTATACAATAACTTGCAGAAGAATCATCCTGGTGTCCTTATTAGAGACCTTTTTTGGAAAGCAGCCAAGGCTACCTATCAGCAAGCATGGGAGATGGCAATGAATGAGCTAAATGAGGTGGATGAAGATGCATTCAAATGGCTGCAGTCTCACTCAACAACTATCTGGGCTAGGAGCATGTTCAAAAGTGATGGCTAGAGTGACACAGTCTTGAACAACATGTGTGAAAGCTTCAACAGCAGGATGCTTAAGTTTAGGAGCAAACCTATAATCACCATGGTAGGCAATCTACTCAGCTTCAACACTTTCTCTTATGATCCATAGACCTGTGTGCATTAAGTAATGATTAATTCTCCCTTTCTCTCTATGTGCTTACAACTTGAGTGTATTAGGCTATATCTGATGACTAGATTTCAAGCAAACAGGCAAATGATTATGAAGGTGGAATCTGAGTTGTGTCCTAAGATAAGAAAGAGATTGGACAAGGAGAAGTTGGCATGTAGCAAGTGGCTAACATGTTGGGCTGGTCGTACCAAGTTTGAAGTGAAGAATGGGCTGGAGAGTTTCACTGTGGACTTGGAAGAGAAGAGATGCAGCTGTAGGAAGTGGGACATAACTGGAATACCATGTTGCCATGCCATTTCCTGTATCTTTTTCAACAGGGAAGATTCTGAAAAGTATGTCAATGCTTGCTACAAAAAGACTACCTACATTGATTGCTATGACCCCCATTATAGAGCCCATCAATGGCTAGAATATGTGGAGGCCTAGTGGATTGCTACCTGTGCAACCCTCTATCAAGAGGAGACCTCCTGGCCGGCCTAAGAAGAAGATGACACTGGAGCCTTATGAACCTAGAAGTCACAGAAAAAATAGAGGTGTAGGCATCTCAAAACAATGCAAGGCATGTAGGAAATTAGGTCACAACAGGAGGAGCTGTAAGGGAGAAGTAGGAGGGAACTCCTCCCTACCTAGGAGTGCATCCCAAGTCAGTAGGACCACTAGGAGGGTAAGTATACTACTTTGACTTAGATATCTGTGTTGTTTTGTTTTTCAGTTGGCAGCTTATTAATTGCTATTATGCTTGTGCTCTTGCTCGTGCTTGTGCTTGCAAGCAGCCAAGGATGGTTATGCAAACAGCCCAGCTGTAGGCAGTGCACAAGGCTCCAATGCTCAGCCAACTGTACATAGGGCACAACCAAGCTCTACTGATGATGTGACCACAACTGCACCTCCACCCCCCACTGATAACCAGTCCAATCCAAGACCAAAAAGACAGAGGAAGAGAAGTGCAGTTACCATTGAGACCTTGAATGCATCTAGGAATGCAGCAAGGTATATGGCAGCAATGAGATCTGCTGGAAGATAGCAAGCTGAAGCAGGACCTTTTTTTGCTATATGTTGACAGCCAAAGTTGATATGTTTTCTTTTTTTTTGAGAAAAAAGTTGACCAAGTTGATATGTTTATGTAACTGCTAGGCCTTTTTTTGTATGAATCATCCTAGTGTACTTATATAATGGCTGACCAAGTCATTTTTTTGTATGAATGTGCTGGGTAGAGTTTGTCCCATATTTTGTAATTATTGGTACACCAAAAATTGTCATTGGTGTTAATTAGTGATCATTAGTATTTACAGGTGGATGAATACTTGAGCTCCATTTGGATAGCGGCTGGCATCTAGTGTCCAGCGTTTTTGCCTTTTTTTTTTTTTTTTGACTAGCGCCTCTTGCACTGTTCATGGGACATGAACAGTGCATTAAGGCAAAGCTACATTATTTTCAGCAGTGAATAGTAACTCATAAATTATTTTTTTATTGTTTTCAGCAATAAGTTTTCAGTTTTCAGCAAAATAAGCGGTATCCAAACACACACTTGGTGCTAATTGGTGTTAATTATTGTCTATTCATTGTTGTGATGAATATTTAATTCTTGTTCAGTTGAAGCCAGATTTGTTTGACTGGCATTGGGGGGCTATTGTGTTTTTAATGCTATTGTGCGAGTACCCTTATGCAAGTCTGTGATTATGCAGGTCAGTGAAACACATTCTTGTGATAGGTGCTGTGATAGTGTAAGTCCTGTGGTGTGTCCAAGTGCTAGTGTGTGTGCAGTGCAAGTGCTGAAGTGGTGCAATGCAGATGTGTGTGCAGTGCAGGTGCTGAAGTGGTTCAGTGTAGTGCTAGTGTGTATGCAGTGCAATGCAGGTGTGTGTGCAGTGCAGTGTTGCTGTGTGTGTAGTGCAGGTGCTGAAGTGGTGCAGTGCAGTGCAAGTGCTGGTGTATGTGCAGTGTAGGTGCTGGTGTGTGTGTAGTGTAGGTGTTGAAGTGGTGCAGTGCAGTGCAAGTGGATTGTATGGGATATATGGGATTGTGTGTGATTAGTGTTAAGAAGTTAGTTAATGAGGGAATCAGATTGTATAAAAGGATTGGGAAACACATTCTTTCACATAGCAGCATGACATGTGGTCTTGGACATGTTTACTTATGTTGGTAGGCAAGGTGGGAGATATTTCATTTCAAATAATTCTTGTGATAGGTGCTGTGATGGTGTAAGTCCTATGGTGTGTGCAAGTGCTAGTGTGTGTGCAGTGCAGGTGCTGAAGTGGTGCAGTGCAAGTGTGTGTGTAGGTGTGTGTGCAGTATAGGTGCTGAAGTGGTGCAGTGTAGGTGTGTGTGCAGTGTAGGTGCTGAAGTGGTGTAGTATAGTGCAAGTGCTGGTGTGTGTACAGTGCAGTGCTGGTGTGTGTGCAATGCAGGTGCTGAAGTGGTGCAGTGTAGTGCAAATGGATTGTATGGGATATATGGGATTGTGTGTGATCAGTGTTAAGAAGTTAGTTAATGAGGGAATCAGATTGTATAAAAGGATTGGGAAACACATTCTTTCACATAGCAGCATGACATGTGGTCTTGGACATGTTTACTTATGTTGGTAGGCAAGGTGGGAGATATTTCATTTCAAATAATTCTTGTGATAGGTGCTGTGATGGTGTAAGTCCTATGGTGTGTGCAAGTGCTAGTGTGTGTGCAGTGCAGGTGCTGAAGTGGTGCAGTGCAAGTGTGTGTGTAGGTGTGTGTGCAGTATAGGTGCTGAAGTGGTGCAGTGTAGGTGTGTGTGCAGTGTAGGTGCTGAAGTGGTGTAGTATAGTGCAAGTGCTGGTGTGTGTACAGTGCAGTGCTGGTGTGTGTGCAATGCAGGTGCTGAAGTGGTGCAGTGTAGTGCAAATGGATTGTATGGGATATATGGGATTGTGTGTGATCAGTGTTAA